>VXAD01004603.1:3739447-4252226 GCA_013399195.1 Dicrurus megarhynchus | reverse complement strand
TTTTTTTTTTTTTTCTGTTGGGCAGGTGAGAATAAATTATGATTTTCAGTAATGTGTCTATATTGGAGTATTCGTGATCTGGACTGTTCCTGCTTATGTCTGCATAAATATTGACTGCAGTGTCAGGCTTTCATTAGTTTTGTTCTATTTCCTAGTGCTTAATTTCTAAGCAAAAATGGTTGTTTATTTTCTGAAGACTTCAAGAAATTGAATGCCTGATTTAAGTTACTACCATGTGTGATTTCCTTTCTATGGCACAAGTGCACTATTGAGAAATACACTATATTTATGTGGGCTTTCTTTCCTGATCTGCAGGAGAGTTAAAAATTCTTAAATACACAAGAATTTTTTTATAGTCAGCTCAGCTGAAGTCTTAATATTTGTGTTGAGTTCATACTGGCAGACAGAAAACGATATTTGTCTTTATTGCCTTTTTTAAAGCTTTATGTTTTTTCACTGATGCTCATTTAACTGATTGTAAATCCAGCTTCTGTGTGCTGGCCTAGTCAGAATTCCAGGACAATTCTGTAGGTGAACCTTTCCAAGGAATCTTGTCTGTTGTGTTGCCAGCTGAGACATCTGTGAGTGCTGTTTGTAGAACAGCTCATAGGAATTCAGGCTTCTGTCTGCCAGAGAGAAGTTAAAATGCTTTCTGCCTGTCACAGTCTGTCTTACTAAGGGGTTATGGTGAAATGTTTAGGGGCTGCTGTGGTTCCGCCCCAGCTGGCAAATGAGCCCCACAGAGCCCCTCATTCCTGCACCACTCCCAGCAGCACCCTAAACCACATGGGATGGGGGAGAGAATTGGAAAAGCCAGACAAGTTGTGGGTAAAGAACAAAAGTTTAATAGAAAAAATAAAAGCTGTGCATGCGAGCAAAGCAAAATGAGGAATTCACTCCCCCTTTTCCATGGGCAGGTGAGCGTTCAGCCATCCCCAGGGAAGCAGGGCTCCACCACTCACAACAGTGACTTGGGAAGACAAATGGCATCGCTCTGAACATCCCTGCTCCTTCTTTCCCAGCTTTCCATGCTGGATGTGAGGCCACGTGGTGTGGAATATCCCTTGGGTCAGTTGGGTCACCTGTCCCAGCTGTGTTCCCTCCCAGCTTCTCACTGGTGGGGCGGCGTGAGAAGCAGGAAAGGCCTTGGCTGTGTGTAAGTGCTGCAGTAATGGAAACACCCCTGGGTGCAATCCCTTCCTACAAATGGGGAGTTCTAGAGGAAATCCTTCAGTGTGCATTATCACTGTTCAACCTATAGATTAGAACACCTACTTCTAATGATATTTTCATCGGCATAAAGTTCCCGTTGTCTGAACAAATTAAGGTTCCTTTTAAACTTTTTCATCCTCTGAGGGCTCTTAGTATTTGTAGTCAGCAGCCACACCATATTTGTGATTCTGTTTAATTATGTGCAATTAATTGGGTCATAGCTCTGCATGTTGGAAATAACGTTTATAAAGAAAACCTAGTATATCTACAGTAAGTTGCAGGATTTTTATTGTGCTTAATTTCTGTTTCTGGCAGAACTGGGAGTACTTACTAGTTAAGAGTTGATGGATTTTTCCTTGATGTTCTGCTGCTTAATTTCAAAAGATGGGATGCGTTTTTATCAACTTCAATTTGCCAAAGCGAACATATGCACACTTTAATTGAAATAAAGCAATAATAACTGTATGCGCTACTAAAAATATGGCTGCTCTGCATTTATGGAAAAAATGTGAGACCAAAGATGTTCATAGTGAAGGATGTACAAAAACAACTCCTTGGAAACACACCAACCAAACAAGAACCCCCATGAACACACTCATCTGGCTACTGTGGTGGTGCAGCCATCAGTGTGTTCATAGGGAACTTTCAGATGTTCACGTAGCAGGATTTAAACATGATAAATGCACATAAACTGGCTTTGAACACCGATGAACACAGCTGATATCAGTGTCCTTTCCATATTCTACCATCTAGAAAAAAGCAAGAAATAAGCAAGATGGACCAGTTTATACAAGCACTAGTAAAGGCTGAGAACCTATTTTAGTATGTTTTTTTTTCAGTAGGGAGGCATTTTAGTAGACTTTAGGAAGTTAAAACTATCTTTGTTGGATATTTGGAAAACAAAGTGGAGTCTGCTTGCTCATGGGGGTTGGAACATCAAGGTAAAGTATGCTTAAGATTAAAGGTTTCTGTCATAACATTTGATGTTACATATTAGCACTTGGTAGTTTCCTGTCATGTTTCTCCCTTTGGTTTACAAGAACTGGACCCATGTATTTAATGTTATATTGACTCAGGAAAAAACCCCAAACGTGTTTTTATTGTTCTGTTCAAGGTTTTATTTCAATGTTGTAGTAAAGAAGGAGTTAAAGTTTTGCCTGAAAGCTCACATGCTGCCCATCAAGGTTTATCAGTTCAATCTGACATCTGAACAGATCTAGTGAGCTCTTAGCTAAAACTGTTGTTAATCTTAGTTTATACAAGAAAACACTGATTCTTCCTGAAGAATTGGAATAAGCAGAGTAGGAAGACAGTATTTCTATCCCTGTTATCTGTATTCCTGTGGTTTTATTTAAGAATCCTTAATGACTCCGATTCTCTTACAATTCGAGTTTGTCATCTTTCAAAGTAATTTGGAAATTTTCTTTTTTTTTTCTTACTATAGAAACATAATTTTAAAAGTATGTAGCAATGCTAGAAAAGTCAAAGGTGTCTGTCACTTTTGTGCAGTTGAAGATAGAACACACAGTGCCGTCCTGCTGTTGAAAATTCATGATCTTAGCTATAAAATGTTGAGAAATAAAATGCAACTTACTTGTCTTTTTGAAACAGATTGTTAACACTTCTGCCATCATTAGAGTCAGGCCTTATAACCATCATCTTGAGTGAGTCAGAGTTTAAAATTTTAAGGAGCTGAGAAATTGCAGCGGCACACTGAACTGCAGTGTAGTGTACTCAGTTTGGATGAGCAATGGCTGCTGTGAATGAATCTCAGATTTGGAGTGGTGCATGCAGCTGGAATGTGGCTCAGGTTAAGGGATGCTCCCCAGGGGAACGGCATCTCTAAGAAACTTGAAAGGGCTTCTGAACAATCTCTATCTGCTCTTGCTAAGACCAGTGCCAAGGCATGGTGCAGAGCCTGGCTATGTTAAATGCTGACTATAAAGATGGAATGTGTATTTATCGCTAGTTTACAGCCCAGAGTGAATAACTACATGTGATTGCAGTCACAGCTGGAGTACTCAGGGCCGTGTCCTGGAGTGTAAGTTGTCACTTAGTGATTATTTTGTGCATCATTGTTTGGGTTTTTCCCAATTGAACACTTAAACAAGAAATTGTCACGTTTAGAAATTTAACTTGCTATGATGGGTGGTTATAAAAACTGGCATAAGCCCCTGACAGCTCCTCCCAGGGGCAGGCTGGGGGGGCAGACCTCTCTGTCTTACTTTTGCTGCAAGAGCCACCACGACGTTCAGACTCTGGGATGGGCTGTTTGGACAGCTGCTCCCTGTGTTTCATAGCGGTCTCAGAACAGTGGACCAGATGGATTTAGTGTCTGTAAAAGAGACCTTTGGGAGCCTGTGACAATGAAAGTTTGTAGTGATACTGGCAAAACCTTATGAGGACAAATGTTCATCACTTACTCACTAAAAGGATCTCCTTTGTAGCAGGGATTTTTTTTTGGTATGTACTCAGTTAGTATCTTGCAGACAGTTTGATGCCTGAGTGTTGTAGCTACAGACTTCAGCCAAATAATATAAAAAGGTGTTGTTGTGCTATTAAATAATAGCTCTTTTTTGAGGGCAATTTTCTATGTATGTCCATATGGGCAGCCTTTCAAACATGTTTGGTATTGAAAATAATTTTATTTGTATTTCTTGGTTAAGATTGATGTTTTCTCTACCTAAGCTTGGAATTTGTGTGTATATATGGTATCTGTTACATACAAAGTCTGTAAAGGTAGTAGATATGAGCCTAGTGAGAGTTCTGAATTGCTATACCATAATAAAAGCATCATGTAATTATTTTATTGCATGTGCAGGTAGGAGCTCTACTGAGTAGTTCTTGCCTGTCTTTAGGTGCCCTGGATCATCTGTGGCAAGATTGCTCCTGAGCAGAAGCCCTGAGCTCAGAGTCTGCTCTTGTGAGCAAACAAAACTCATGAAAGATGACTGAATCAGGACTGATAATAGGAGCTGCTTCTTAGTAGGAGAAATAAAACAGGGTAATTTAAACCTAATTAGGATATAGTTATTTTTACTCTCATAGCTCTGTGACATCTGTAGACCATAGGAATGGGGGAGTTTCATTAAATTCATGTTAGTACTTACAGGAGTAATGACGCTGAAATTATATATTGGTGTCTTGCAGTTTCACTGGTAGGATGTTTGACACTGAATTATTATAGAATGATACATAATGTTGCAAGTGAAGCAGAGTGGCTTAGTTAAGATGTTTGCACTCTAACTATTGCTCTTCTAAGAAAATGAACTTAATTAATTAGTGATAACAGTGCAACACAACCTATCAACCTGTTGAGATAAGTCATGGCTACAACTGTGTTCCAGAATATTGTCAAAGTGAAGTGGCAACTGAAGAATATCAGCATTTTAATGGAAAAATTGATTATTGGTCAAGAGCAAAGCAGGGAGAAAAAATAGTGAGCTATAGACTTCATGTCAAGAATGTAGAATATACAAATTAGAAATGCTACTCAGATGGAAATTGGGAAGGTATTCTAAATGGGTGTGTGCTCCTGCGTAAAGCCAAATCCTTGAAGATTCTAAACTTTATTACTGATCTGGTTGTTGAAATTCCAGTGCTCACAGAAGCCTTTGGAGGTGAGAACTGAAAGTCTTGCCCATTATTGGAAGCAGGAGTATTGTTTACATGCTGGTTAAAGTATGTGGTAAGAGCAGTGCCAGAAATGTAAAATTGCCTCTTTCACCCCTTTGGTTCTGAACCATTCTTGTGCCTCTCTTGGTGACTGGAAGCAGATTGTTGCTGATAAACAGCTCTTTCTGTGTTAGTTTGCTCTAATTTTGAATCTTGAAAAAGTCAAATTCATAAGCAATTTTGTCTTAGATTACAGTACTTAGGAGGAGTTGCATTGATTTGATGGCCTGGGTTGCACCACTGTCTTGCTGATTCAAAAGCTTTTAGCAAAGGTAATCGCAGGTGTGAAACTGATGCCTGAAGTGGCCACCTAAAGCAGAGACTAGACAAGAATAAGGGAATAAAGGTAGGTATTTATTTGAAAGGCCTTCAAAGGTACACCCTGGGGAGTCCAGAGGCTATTGCCAAGATGGACCCCAAGATGGACTGCGGGTCACAAGTTCTTCACACTTTTATAGGTTTGGTTCATTTGCATATCAGGGTTAATTCTCCAATTAAAGCTTCAGTTCATGATATAATTTCCCCAAGCTTGCTTCCCCTTTAGAGGCTTTTGGTTTATACTTTTTAGGCCTAGGATGGTTTGAGTGTCCTTGGAGAGCAGGCCTGGAGAGGCTTTGTTATGTCTACCTGGCATGAGAGAGCAGAAATTAACAGGCTACAAGAAACTTCAGAGTTACACACTAGGCAGTAAAGAATTTGAAAAATAGGAATGGTAAAACCTGAGGTATCAAAAAATGTAAGTGTAGTAAGTGTAAGTGTAGATCTTGTTTTGTAGCAGTGGGACAGGTTTTTATTAATTTTTTAGTGTGTAGTTTCTTCAAATGATCAAACAATTTAAAGCCTTAGCAGACCCAGATCTAGAGTGAACTCAGATCTAGTGAATTGTGCAACTATAAACGTAGACAAATATTGCTGAAATGAAGGGTTTAGCTTCGCATTTACCTCACTATGAAAGCTAAATGCAAGCTGACCTTTAGGTTAAATAATTTCATAGGCAGTATGATGGTGTATATGTACATTGCTTATCTAGTGTGAGCACTGCTGGGGGAATTTTGAAGACAGCTTTAGTTTTTACTGCTTCAAAGAAGACTAATAGAAGTAGGACTCAAATTCATGTTTTAAAGTACTCATAAGTTATTACATTAAATTATCTGCTTATGACATCCTTTGAGGGTGGATTTCAATAATTCAAGATGAGATATTACCATTCTATTGATTTTCATTTTTTAAATTTTTTTTTGTTTGGTTGGTTTTTTGTTTTGGAACTTTTTTGTCCTTAACAGTCCCCCCGTTGTTGTATGTTGTGGGGGTTTTTTTCAGCTAGGAAAGTAACTTCTGTGTTTTGAGAGAAATCTCCCTGGAGGCTGATAGTTAGATGATAGGATTCTGTGGAGAGTGAAGTTGTGAGATGATAACTCCTCCTGCACTAAATGGTCCTGCAGCTGTCTGTCAATCTTAAACTTAGACATTGCTCTAAGTGTGGAGGATGCAGGTTGATGGAATTGTCCCCCATTGCTGATCTGGAAATTGGGGGTGAGGGAATTTCATTACTGATCTAGACAACTGAGACGTTTTCTTACTGGGGGAAATAGAGTATAGATTTCATGGCTCAATGCTTGTAATGGCTGGAGATGTCAATCCCTCCTTGGGATAGAAGAGACAGAATTTAAGTATGAAATCCTAACTGATTTGAATCAATGACTCCATTAAGGCTACCTACTGACATTGATCAAGGTGTCATTCAATAACTGTAGCACAGTGCAATCCATGTGCATGTAGAGCTCCCAAAAAACTCATTTTTCATTCCTTGCAAACACCATTAGGTTTTCCTTGCAAAGAATACTTGTGTTAGATGGAGTTTAGAAGTGATACTATTTATGTTAGCAGTTAAGTGATGGCTGAGACATTGACCTGTAGTTTCCAGAAGAATATAATGAGTGAACATAGACTAAAGGTGCTTTGGTTGTTTCTGCTATGGAAAACCTCAGTTTAAACATGGAAATGAAACTGCAACCAGCACAAGAGGGAGCACTTTCAGTTTTGGTATTGTAGTCTGAGCTACTCTGGATGCTTCTGTATAACCGTAATAGAGTTATTAAAGATGACAGAAATTAACACTCTCCCACAGAGATCCCAACAAAACACCAATCACTGCTGTTTGCAGAGTCTATGAATTATTAGGTGTTCATTAAGAAAGCCACTGGGCAGTGTAATTGTGTGGAAAACAGACTGCTTATGTTTTGGAATTGAAATGTTTCACACACATCTGAGTTGGAGCCTTTGTAATATTAATGGCATGGGCACATGCAGCTAATCTTTTTTCATGCTAGCAAAAACCTTTACACCCCCTCTGTGATGAAACTCAGAGTTTTGGAAACAATTGGTGAATTTGGAAGTTTTTGACACTTTGAAATAACTTTTTAATAGAAGGAATTTGAAACATTTAAATAGGAATAAGCAGTGATATTTCTATTATCTGAGAATAATTTATATTATAGACATACTGAATTTTTCCTTTTTTTAATTTTCCAAGCAGGGTCTTAATAAATCCATCCTTTCCTCCACTGTTTTGAACAGCATATCAAATCTGATCCTTGTCCCAGTGATGTCATGTAGGATTTTGCTACTAACTTCAACAGGAACAGACCTTTCAGGAAAGGCATCAGGTGAACTGAACTGTAGAAACAATAGTGACACAGTTAGAAATGACATTTTTAGGTTACAATAAAACATTTGCTCCATTCAGCAGATGTAAGTCAAAAAAGAATTTGTAAATACACATGAGAGATTCTTCTTCGTTTCAAAAAAAAAATCTTTGATCTTGTGGATAAATTCCACAGAGCTGGGGAATTTACACAGGAAGGATTTCAGTTCTATTCCTCCTGAGGAAAACAAAGTTTTGATGGAGAAACTGTTTTGTTGTAGGGTTTTTTTGTTTGTTTATTTATTTATTTTCATTTTTTTTGCAGGTGTTATTAAAGGAGTAGATTTTATTGAAGGGGATATCTCTCTGGAGAAGGAATTGATGATGTCTTGTTTAGTATATGAGTGCTGCACAATTGTTTGACAAAATGTGACCTAATATGGATACAAAGTACTTGATTGGGACTATGTGAGCTCAGATGAGACTTTGAAAATGAGATTTTTCTCTCAGACTTGTTGACTTTCGACAGCAACATGACCCCATTTCTGTTTCTCTGTGGTGTGTCACTGTAGGATTTCACTTGTAAGAAAAACTGGGAACTCTTCTGTTTAAAAGCTGCGGTCCCAGACCTCATCAAAACCAGCCTGTTATCTCTTTTTTATTTAATCCTCTTAAAATATGTATTTGTTAGTAACACTATTGAATGGATATATGTAGTGGCTTAATATCTGCAGTATAGCATTGAAGATGTGACTGTGAAATGTTTCAGCCATAAGCTGTGGTTTAATAAGAAAAAACAATTAAATAAAACCTAATCAAGCCTCGTGGCATAGGCAGAAATAAGAGTAGCCATGATTTGGAGACGAACACATCCTTGTGCACTGAGACCAAAACTTCTCATAAAGGTACTATGAGATTAGAATACAAATGGCCAGGAAATAGTCTTAATTTTGGAATCATGGCTACTATTATTTACATTAATGTATCTGAGACTGTCATCCCCATGGGGATCTTTCAGTAGGATAATGTTAAATCCTACATTCTCTGAAAAGCCAGTGTCCTTTGGGTAAGAATGTCTATTCTGAAGGGTAACGCAGTGGAGATGATGTGATTAGGAAATGGATTTGTTTAGTGGCACATGAGCTTGTATTAATAACAAAAAATAAAGCCTGGGTTCTTTTGATGTTAGTTATGGGTAGGGTAGTGGTGGATCTCTAATCAGAAGAAAAGACTATATGTATAGTGAAAAGCACAGGGTATTATAATCAGAAAGCTTTATTGTAGTAACAAGTGTAACAGCATCTTAAATATAATAATGAATCAGATTGTAAAGGCTACTCCCGGACTGGCAAAGAGCTTTCACCTATGTAAGATTTGATTTTCAAGACAAGCCAGTATCACAGATTCATGGTGTTTAATTGCAGGAAAATGAATCTCAAAAATGGCTTGGTTCAAGATTGGGGTTTCAGTACCTTATTCACAGCAAAGTTGTGAACACATGGAGGTTTTCTGTCCCTTTTCATCTTTATTGGACAAAATTGACAGCCTTAAGGACAACATAAGGAGAGAAATAGTAAGGAAATCTCAAATTTTGTTTTAAGGGAAGCATCATTAGTTTTCTGGAAGAGCTGTGAAAAAGAAAGTGGTTAGTATTACTATTAATAAATAGGTAATGCAACAGACTATAATCCCAAACTGTCAACAGGCAATATGCTTCATTATATGAGAGATGGGTTTGAGGTAGAAAGGGTTGGATTTATAATAAACAAAGATTAGATTGGGTACCAGTGCACTCGAGAGTTTGCCAGTTCACAGATAATAAGCATAGTGTATCTCATGGAGGGGGAGTGAGGGTTTTGTTTATTTTCTTTATAGAAAGAAAACGAAACCTGTCAGGGATTTAACTTTACATTTCCAGTGGGAATTCCTGCTGTAAATGTTGATTGTGATTATCCACCCTGAAATTTTTGGTAAACAGAAGCTAAATTGCTAAACATTAAAAAGGTACAATGTCCATCTGTTTTGTCAGGAAACATTCAAAATTCGTTGATGAGAGCACTTAGCCAAAGCACTTTGAAGTCCAAGCACTCTGAAGTGAAATTGAAAAGTCTTGTTGCATTTCATGGGCTTTGGATTAAGATCTAGTTCATCAGTACCCTTGAAGCGTGGACTTAATTTTAACCATATTGATGATTTAATTAATTTAATGGAGTCATTCATGGTGTTGAGTGCTTTCAGGGCTCTGTGAGCAGATGCGAAGTTGCTGTGTGGGTAGATTTCCGTTGCAAGTTAGAGTTCCCAATGTCCAAGAACTGGGACAAAACAAAGGCAAGTAGAAAATCTCTTGCCAAAACTATTAGACATTCTGGTTCTCACTGAGCTTTTCTCTTGCTTTCTCTTTCTGTAACTAAAGAAGTGACTTCTTTTCAATCCAGTAAAAGTACTTTGTTATGGTCTATATAGGATGGCTAAAGACAAGTAAGAGGGCAACATTAAAGAATAAATCTATCTCATAACATTTTACTTCAAAAGGATTTATCAGAAAAAATATCAAATAAAACCAAAGACTTAAACCAGCTGATGCAAAGTAGCACAGAGGAAAATCTCCTGCAGTTTTGGAAACGTGCCCAGAACTTGCTGGATTTCTCCACAATAGTACATGAAATTAAGTTTCTATTGACCTTCAGCCACAACTATGAGAGACAAGTCCAGCCTGGTCATAATGGGGGTTTGTGTTCATTTAGTGTGAACATGAGCAAAAAGCAGATGGAGCAAAGCAAGTGGCTGCTCTAAACCTTTGACACAGCCAGAACAGAAGATTTAATGAGGCAGGGCAGCTTGAGTAAATTTTCAGCTAAGCAGATAAATACAATAAATATGACTGGTTCCTAAAAAAGAGTTCTGTTTCTTGTCTATGTATTGTTTGTTTTCCTTGAGCTAATTAACTATGCTATAAATTACTTTTCATTTGAGACTGTGTTTATCTATCTTATGGAATAAAATGTAGCACATGTCCACTTTCTATTTTAAGAAAAAAAAGCAGTCTCTACAACTTTAGACTCTTTAAGTTGCACTGAATGTTATTTAGTTATCTTCTCTTGGGGAAAAGGGGCTATAGATTTAGGGTGTGTTATTTATATTTCAGGTTTTGCTCTGCTTATTTTTGTAAAATCTTACTTTAAAGGGAGAGGACTAAAGATTATTGTCAAAAAAATCAATACCCACATCATTGGAAAAAAAGTCTAGTAGAAAATAGGGCTTCTTATCCCTACTATTGGATGCTGTGTTGCCTGTAACTTTGTGAATGTTGTGTAATATTCATTGTAAAATTTGACTAGAATCTTCCTACAAGTAAAAGAGATGTTCGTTCAAACTTGAGCAAAAAAAATAGATTCCTACATATGAAACTGCTGGGTATTTAGTATAAATATTTTGATCTAAAACTTAGAGAGTCTGTCTTCCTGAATGAGGGATTTCACCATAAATCCTTGATTTATTTGTTATTTGGTTAAAATGAAATGAATGACTGATGGTATCTGGCAAACACCATCTAACATATCAATGATGCTTGATGAAAGATTTTAATTAGATTTCTTCTTGTTTTTCTGGTTACATTTTTTGAAGTACCCGACTGTGTTTACTATGGAGATTGAGGAACAACAACTGTTACAGAAAACAAGCTTGGCTTAATAATATTTAGAGAGCAATCAAAGCCTGTAGTGTGTAGTTAAAACAAACAAATACCCCAAACCAAAACAGACACCAAACTCAAAAATCAAACCAAAACACAATGAACAAACACACACAAAACAAACAAGCCAAACCAAAAATAGCCTTTACATGAAAGATGAAGTGATATCTTTTCACCAAGGAAAATGCTTTTACAACAACAATGAAAAGCAATGATGGGCTTCTGACAATTTTTAGGTGGCTTTGGTCTTCATCAGAACCCTCCAGGGTGCTAGAAAAGTTAAAGTTTCTTGGTCCTCTGAAAGATCTGTGATAAATTTTAAAACTGCAAAGACAAAAATGATTGGACTGTTTATATCCTTGATTCTCTTTCTGCATGTCAATAAAGACTTAACTTCTCTCACAGAGTTAATAGCTGTTGTTGAAAGAATTTGGCAAAGCACTCATAACCCAAATAAAAACATGGAATCTGGTCAAAATAGTAATGGCAGACATTGGTGTAAATCAGTTGTTTCAAATGGGAATTTGAGGTGATAAAACCCCCATTATGTAGTTGAAATTGTCAGTTTCTGTTCTGGTGTGTCTCTGAATGACCATTTCCATAGTTTCTTCTGTCCTGACTTGATGTTTCCTAAGTACTGTGTTTAGACAGCAGGTAACTGGGGAACTATGGCAGAGATATTTCGATGCTGGCGGGCTGCCCATCTATATTCAACAAACTAAACGGCCCTCTTGCAAAACTGCCATATAAGAGATTTTATAAGGAAATGCAAAAAGACGTTTATCTAAATTTTTCTGTGATGTGGGCTTCTGTCAGCCAAATTCTACAGGAACTTAGGTTTGCCCAAGCAGCATCTGCAGATACTCCTCTGTGTATGTTTGGAGCTGTGCCTTATGCTGTGCCAAACCAGGAAGTATTCAAACGTGGGTTCTTGAGAGCGTGTGTTTTGCTCTTGTTAGTTCCTTGCCCACATCCCCCAAGGTTACAAAGCTCCTCTAACTCTGTTGATGGGTTGCCCTTTCCCTTCAGCACACTCATTCCCATGTTTTCATCAGGGGAATGTGAATACCTCTGCTGCCAGGCCCACTGGTGTTACTGCACTGCTTCCTGCCTGGGTCTGCCTCACATGGGGAGCCTTGGCTGTCCAAATACACCTGCACACTAAGTTTAATTTAGCACCAAATCCCATAAAAGCTCCCTTTAACCATGCTGAATTCCACCTGACTTTTAATAATACGCTGAAACAAATATTCTTTCATTCATGATTTCCCAATTTACAGCATCAACGATGAGAGCATTTGTTGGATTCATTACTTGAATACATAGTTTTTTAGTTGTTTATTCTTTTTAATGTGAATCTCTGAGGGAACACACAGTGCTTATGACTCAAGAAAGAATTAATGTAGTGCTGTAGTTAATAACTATTCCTGGTGTCCACGCTCGGGTATGAGATCGGTGCTGCCAAGGTACCCAGGACTGCCCCCCAACTGTAATTAACCCAAGGTGATGGAGGAGGCCAATTCCACAACAAGCACAGTTGGCTATTTATAGATCCAGTGCCATCTCTGGTGTTCAATCACTGCCATGGCCAGGCTGCTAAGTGCTGCTTGGGCTTTTTGTGAATGCATGGGAATGGATGCACAGAGAATTTAGTTTTTACATCTAATATAAATTTTAGCAAATAGCACAGCATGTGAGTAGAACTGTGTAAATTTATGCTGCTCTAAGAAACAGAATGCATTCACAAAAATGTTAATGTTTGTAAATTTTGAAGGAAAAGCCAAAAAGTCATTTTGAGGAATCCATTTTTAGCTAGTGTCCAGAGAAAAAAGCCCACTTTTATATGACCTTTAGATAAAATCTACAAAGTATTGACCTTTAATTGCTAAACTCTTGATAAATTGAATTTTGGAGGAGGGGAACAGTACAAGAATTCAGCAAAAGGTGACACATCTTGAGTTTAGTGCTCTTTGCATTATGTAATAACAACACACCTCCTCCTATGGCAATTAAAACCAAAATATGTTTTCTCAACAGTTAATAGGCCTTAACCTAAGTAATAAAATAAACTTTGTGAATATTTGCAGATATATTCTCTCTGTTTAATTTTAATTAAAAAGGTTCTTTTATCGCCTCCTTGAGGGATTATTTCGGCAACTGTAAGTAGGTGTTTGACTGCTGGTAGTTTGTCTGTCCTCTACACTACTGCATTTGTACTTTTGTGTGTCTTTCATAATTAAAGAAAAATATTTTCATTTGTCCAAGATATTACTTGAAAAAGCTGCTTTTCCATAAAATCTTCAGCTGCTTTTTTCTTTTGTTATTAAAAGTTTCCCTTTTAATATTCTGCCTGTACATAAATTCAGGGACTCTGTAAAAAGGAAGATAATCCTTTCTTTACCAGTCTTACAACTGGAAAATTAATTTTTAAGTTAAATCTTCCTGTTTCAACAGTCTACCATAATATTCATAAAAGTAGATCTCTTTCAAAGACTTGCTTTTTATGTTTAAGGCCAGATGTTATCATTAGATCATTTAGTTGCTATATATTACTCAAACTGGATGATTTCCTGTCAGAAAAATTGGCTCTGGGTTGTGGCCAAGGACAAAAATTATTAGGAGTCAGGCAAGCATAATTTGAGATTATTTGAAATAATTTTGAGATTCTAGGCTGATTCTCCAGATTCTGGCATCTCCTTTCCTTCCCAGCAGTCTTCCAGCTTATGTAGTACAAAAAGCTGTTCCTGTAAGAGGGCACTGCTCATGTCTAGTGACTGAGGCACATTGAGACCTATTTTTGGTTTTAAGAAAGAGAGGAGGAAAAATACTGAAGTAAATTGCAGAACAGTTCTGGGGGTTCTAATGTTTCACTTCCTAGTTGGGGGTTGAATGTAGACTTGTTATTTACAGAGAAAATATTGACAGTTTGACTTCCAAGATTTTAGAAGGTTTCACATCTTGTTTCCTGGTTGATTTGTGAGCTGCTCTAGCTGTGTTTGTGGTGCTCTTATGGAGAATATCCTAATTTTATGATGTGTAGCAATGTTATCCAGCAAAAAGTGTAGAAAAATAGAGATATACATTAGGAATAACTGATGGCACACAAAGAGCATTATAAGAGTTTGTTTTTTAATGCAAATAATTAATTTATCCCAACCTCAGTTTTCTTTGCCCTGCTAAATCTTTTTACCTTCCAGAGAAAGTTGGGGGGGGTTTGTTTGTGGTTTTTATTGTTTGTTTGTGGTTTTGTTTGTTTTTGTTTTGGTTTTTTGGGATTTTTTATTGAGTGTTTTGTTAATGCCAGGAGTGGTCCTATAGCTGTGAAATTCAGTCTTGTCTTACAGGAGGCCTAAAAATTCTGACAGTAAACTACAGAATCAGAACATGTTTTCAACAGAGGCTTGTTCTAAGGCAGAGGGAGTTTATTTCAAAATCTGCAAAGAAAACTGAGCCTTCTGAAAGGTTGTTGTTATTCTATCTGTGGAGCCATGATAGGGCTGGGGATTCTCTTTCATGTCAGATTTTTGTCTCTGCAGATATGAATGCTATAATCAATGCATGAGAGAGCAGCATTTCATTTTCTCCTACTAGCTGAGCTCTGTATGATTGCTTCCAGACAGATGTGTGCAGTTCCATTGCCCTGTGCAGCCATTAGTATGACTTTTTAATTTTTTTTAGTAGCTCCTTGTGCTTGAAAGCTCTATCTTCAGTCTACCTCTGTGAATTTCCCTCCACCTTTATTCATTCTGCCAATACTGACATAATTTCAGTGTCATGGAATAGCTGCTGTGGAATGCTATCAAGGGGATATGTGTAGACCTATGAAAAAAAGGGAGCGAGAAAACATGAATTCATATTTAACTTGGTCTGCAGCTTTTTATCCCTCAAAAAAAGAGATAAAACTCACTGAATTTTGCAAGTCTAGGAGCCAAAGGGAGACATGAGAGAAGTTGGACCCCTTTCCATGTAAAATGTCTTGGGACAGTTCTTTGCTAATTCATTGTTCTTTCCCATTCTGCCCTTAACCTGCCTGTCTGGTTTTGGAGGCAGTTGATTATGTCTCTCTGTCTGAGATGCTTCTGAGGAGCATTCCTTCCTTCATTCCCCCCTACTGACATGACCAAGTGAGAAAACCAGGTGAAAGATCTTGTATTCTCCCTGGTTTTGCCATGTCCTGTGATTTGATGTGCTGCTTTTCCTCCACTGTGGTTGAATACTCTGGCTCCTCCTAAGCCCAGTTAACCTTCTCTGACTTTCCTCCTCAGGCTGCTCAGCAAGTCCCCAGCACTGCTCACTTGGTTTATCTGCCTTCATGCTTTGCATGAACAAATGGTGGCCATTGCCACTTTTCTTATTGTGCACAGCCGAAAACCAGCCCAGCATAGCAGCGATTTGCTTTGGACTGAAATATCCCTGCACACACCACAGTTAATGCGGCTCAGTTGCCCTCAGCCTTGCATGCATTAAGTCAGAGGCAGGGACTCGTTAAGACTAGACTTCCTCTGAGTGGTTCAACGCAGTGGATTCATTATATGTGCTCAACTCCCTCCACTTGTAAAAATGAAAAATTCTGCTTTTGAATAACATGCTCTAGCTGACAAAGCTTTTAAGCTCTCTCAGAAATATGTTTTGATGAAGAGGAAAAGAAATCAACAGCAGAAAGTCCTGTTTAAAAATGAAGCTTGCTTTCTTGACTGGATCAGCCACTGTCTCTTTCTGTGCACTCGCTTGCCTCACTGCTTCTTCAATTGTCTTCTGACATAGTTTTAAAAAATACCTGATCACTGATGATAGGGAATAGTGAAAAAGGAAAAATCTGGACACAATATTTGGCTATAACAAATGAATTTTCTTTTCCACTGGTGATGTAAAATGTGTCATTCTGTCTCTGGCTGCCCAGAAGCTTGAAATTAGCAGCTGGATGTCCTTTGATCATCCTTTCATTGATAATGCCTGGTACTGTGCTTGCCATTTCCAGTCTTGGGCCAGCCCAAACCCTTTGCTGTGGTACAGTAATTGCTGTCTGGCTGTTCTTAATATCTGTTTAGGAAGTAAAGTTTATGGTTTTCTGTTGGGTAAGGAAACAGTTCTTACTGTGAGAACTGATCATGAAAGTATTACATTTTAAAGATGAATTTTAATCCTGGTAGGGAGCAGCCATTAACAGGAATTCTTTGTAGACTTGTTAAGCCTCCAAACATTGATAATTTGTTTCCCTTCCTTCTGTTCTAATTAAAGAAGAAGAATTTATCAAAACTCCTTTTCATTGCTTCTTGAACAGCTCTTCACCTGGCATCAATTGCAGCCCTGTTCTGCAAAGTTGCATGTCTGACATCTTTGGTATCTGTTAACGTATCACTTAATGCAAGGGAAGTGGCATTGAATTCCTTACTCAGCCACCACCCTAGTCAGTCTAATTATTTCAGTGCTACTCCTGAACCAAGTTGTGGTGAAAAAAGAGCTGCTGGGAGCCTTTTTGCAAGACCCCAGGGTACAAAATTATCATTACAATCTGGCTTGTACTGATAAATAGACCTTTTACTTTTATGTCTCATAAAGGCAAGCATTTTTGCACTGGGTGTTAGCAAAGTAAGTTTCCCCATGCTATGTGGTCTACCAGCGATGTGTGCTGGGATAGCAGGCCAAACTCTGTCTCCACAAACGAAAAATGTTCCATGTGGCAATTGAAAGGGATTATCATATACAGAATGAACTAAAGAAGTATAGTTGCACCATACGGTCTGATTTTTATATAAATTGTGATAAGGAGTAACATCTCCTTAGCTGTTTTGTCACAGAGCACTTCTGGCTTGCAGAGTTCCTGTTCTTGCCTGTTTGTTGCTGCCTCTGCTCTACAATGTTTTACAGGTGTACTCAAACATGTGTTTTGTGCAGATCTGGCAGGGACTGAATCAGGATACCTATGTGGATAAAGAATAGCCTCTTTTCTTTTTATTTTGCCCAGACCCTGATGTGTTTCTCAATTCAGCCTTACAAACAGTTTTATTGGCACGAGATGAGGTGGCAGAGTGTTGCAGAATCTGTAACTGCAGATAAGAAAAGACAATTTCTTACATTGGCAAAGCTGCCAAAACCCTTGTTTTGTGAAACTTCTCCCTCTAGTTATCTTTTCATCAGGCAACTGAGGAAATTGCATTGTAGGCCTTCAAGACAAAAAACAAACATCAAACTCCACAACTTTGTGTAGGTCTCATGTGTAGTCTGATAAAGTCCAGAGCATCCCATTGGAATCACTCAAAACACTTTCAGAGCCAGCTTTATTTGGCTGATAGGCTGCTAATTTTTGGAAGTTCATAATCTCTAATGATAAAGAAGTGAGTCTGTCAGAATTTTCATCCCTTCACAAAGGAAAATGAAAACTCTGAACTTCAGGGCTCAAGTTTAGATTGCTGCGAAGTGATTCTTGCCTTGGTTTTTAAAGTTATATGTGTGTTTGTTTTTTAATATATCTGGAAAGCGGTGTAGAGTTGAAAACTGAAGTCTAGGGTTAGAAAACCTGAGCAATTTCCAAACTTTATCTAGCTTCACTAATTCCTGGATTATAGAAACTAAATACCTATGCCTTCTGACAGGAGTTGATCACTACCATTGATACTGTTGCCAGATGTTGGTATTTATTAGCTCTAGCACAACCATCTAGAGTATAAGAGACTGGAACAGTGGTGAGGACCCCTGAAAAAAGGCCTAACATAGGTGTAAATATTAATCACATTACCTGGATATTGAATTAGTTACTCTTGAAAAAATGTACTGTCCAGCTGAAACTTTTAATCGAGACACTCTCATTCTGGAGTTATAATAGTTTGAATAAAAGGAAACACTAAGGAAACGCTTTGTGTGCAGTTATGGGGGTTTATTTTTTGAGATTATTTTTCCTTTTAATGCAACTCTTGGTGGTAGTTGAGGAAAAATACAGTGATGTTTGTGAGGACCTCTTCTTGGTTTAAGAATTACTAAATGGTATTGATACCTTTTTCATATTGAAGAAATGAAAGATCACTTAAAAATCTCTGTAATTTCTTTAGTTATATGTAGAATTTTAAATTTTGAGCAAGATATCCAACAACTACTTTGAAGGCATTCCAGTAATGTTACGCTTGCTGGGATGGAATGTATTCAATTCCTTAATGCATGCAGGAAACCAATATCTTTTTTTAATGCATGAAAGAAGCAGCTTTGCTTATTTCTGTGGCCTGTGTTTCAGCCCAAGTGCTGAGAAAAGAAGCATAAAGGTGAGGTTCTAGACACAGCTCCCCCAGTCAGTCGAGGCACTTGTCCTTGCCTATAGTTGTCAATGCCTCAAATTGTCTTAGTCATGCTGTGTTACATTTAAAAAGACATTAAAACAATCTCCTAAGATCTGCTGGCTTAACTGCTGGGACAGTGGTGGGCAGATGAAGCAAGAAGGGCTAACATGAGCCATGGCACAGAATATGCGGTATTACCATGTACCAAAACTGATCACCTTCTCAGTATTTTTGCAGCATGGATTCAGCCTTCCATAGCAAAAAAAAAGAAGGTGTGAATATTTCTCTATTTGACATCCAAAGTGTAAATTCACAGACCTGTTCTAACTTCTTATTGTCATAGATGTCTTTTAAATGTGATTATCCCAAGGTGGTTTTAATTACTAATTATGAAATCACTGAACTTTTAAGAGCTTTTGATTAACTCACGGGCACTATTAAATAAATTGAATTGCTGTTGTAAAGCTGGTTACAATGAAAAATTACTTCAGAGGAAGTTAAAATAGTCATATGGTTATGTGTTTGTATTTATAAATGGTACAGATTGCTGCCACTTCAGTAAGTAGGTCCAGGTAGATAGCCAAGAAACCAACAAAATTGGAATGTCAGAGGGAAAGATAATGAATTGTTCAAAACTGGGGCTATCATTACAGTTATTAGCAGTGTCTGATGATTCAATGTCTGTCTTTGTTCTCCCTGACAAAGCTGGATGATCCTTAGATTTCCCTGGAACAGCTATGTTATCTTCAATTGAACTTTTTGATTTGTTGTGAAATTCTGCCTAGGAGCTCCACCCAGTTTCAGGTAAAGAGAGTTAAATAGTCCTGAGAGGAGCTAAAGGTGGTTATAGTTCTCCCCTGCTGCTTCAATTTCTGAGCTGTGTGAACATTGCTAAGTGGAATTTGCTCTCCAGTCTTGGAGCAGAATTATGCATTCCAAAGACTATTGGGGAATAAAAGTGGGTGTTTTCATCTCTTCTGAAAAGTGTTGTGTTCGAGGTACGGTAGCGGAGTGACCTGAACTTGAATGTGCAGTGATGCATGGTGTGCCTTAGATCTTGGCTGTTCCACTGTGCA
This sequence comes from Dicrurus megarhynchus, assembly GCA_013399195.1. NCBI lineage: Eukaryota > Metazoa > Chordata > Aves > Passeriformes > Dicruridae > Dicrurus > Dicrurus megarhynchus. The sequence goes on along the minus strand of VXAD01004603.1, from coordinate 4,232,660 downwards.
CTTTCAGACCTCAGCATTCCTTATGACTTCTCCTGGTAAATGAGATGTTGAACCAGTTTGTTCTTAGGGCAGGGGAAGGCTCTGAGCAGCTGATATCTGTGCTCTGCTCTGTTTCTAGCTTTGCAAGCATTTCTCATCTTCCCTGTCTGTTACTTACACATTCTACCGCCTGCAGTTCTCAGGCTGCTCTTTTGCTGCAAAACCAACCAGCTCATTGTACCAGCTTATTTTAGTCACTGAGGTCCTTATTAAAAAAAAATTAAGAGTAGTTAATTAGGAGTACAAATATGAGTAGGTGATACAGATGATTCTTAGTTTCCTTTTTTCTAATGTTTGATGTACCTCTGCAGAAAGGGAAGGGAGCTCCTCTGATTAAAAGAATGCATAGTCATGGATAACAAAATTTGGGGTTTTGCTTGTTTGAAAACAATGTCATGGTTCTATGACAAAAACATTTTTGAAGCTATTGAGTAATCTATCTGTACTTAGTGTGCACAATACCAGTGACCATAAATGTTGAATGATTTTTAAGTAACAATATCTATTTGACTTGCTCGATGGGCTATGGGACATACCTCTCTTATCCAGTGTATTAAGATGAGAAGTGTTGGTGTCAGACTGAATCCCAAAGCTGCGTGTGTAGGCTGTGACCAAGAAAAAGATTCTCATGATGTACCCTAGTGCACAATTTGCTGTCTTTTTGCTGCAAGGAGATGTGAAATAATTTCCTTTGCATTCGTAAGCCACTGTGTGCACTTTGCCTTCTTAAAGGTAGTAGGGTCTAAGTGCTCCAGGCTGAACCTTGCTGCTTGCATCACTTATGCAAATGTTGGGAGAACTGAAGGGGAATATAAAACTGGAGAACAGCTAGCCATTAGAAAAATGGAACAGGAGCCTTGTCATCGCAGCATGCTGGCATTTGAAATGAACCCAAATACTGCAGTTCGCTTTTGGATATGGATAAAGTGTTTTATCTTAGAAACCAGCTATTCAGTTTAGTATCCACCCCTAGGTAAAACACTTCCACTTTGATTAGAACATAAGTGGTGTCTGCTTATTGGAAACAACATTCCTGGGCGAGAGTTTTGTCCTGGAGTTCAGGAAAAGCCATGAAAGATGCGTTTGCTTTCACTTTTGTACCTATTCACTCATATTGTCTCTCTCTTTGATCTACTTTGAGAGGTTTTAAAATACCTCTAATTCTGGGATAGAAATTCCGTATTTGTGGGTTTTGGGTTGGTATGGGGGGAGAGGGAAAGAGATGGAGAAGCAGCAGAATTATTGTCTGCTGAACAAGGCTGGGATTACTTATTGACTGGTGGAGCATCTCCAGGAAATGACCAGGTACAAAAGGAACCTGATGAGGGTGATTCAGTCACTTCTATTGCAGAAGTGGTGTGAACAGTGCTCTGCAATGATTGGTTTTGAGTGGCTTTGGGAATTGAGGCTTTCTTTCAGAACTCTGTAGAATGCATTGGATCATAATTACTGCAATTTGTCCTTGAAAGATAGAAATTCTACTCCATGGTACAATTGTTTGGTTTATGCTATCCATGTTTGCCTCATGTCAGTCTGGGTAAGACTGTGTTGCCCTTTTCCTGGCAATATCCAAGCTTTATACAATACATTGCTAGCAGGAGTGTTTTCATTTGGTGCAGGATAAATTGATCCCTGCTTTCAGTTCATAAAGCCACTCAGATTCTCTGGAATGAAAGGTGTTAGGTAAATATCAGACATAAAACCTATGCCATTTTTGTAGCTCTTATGTTTAACTGTTACTTTCTAATATGTGTGTTTATTGCTATATTTCTAGATGTAGCAGGTGTTTGTTTTATTTTATTTCTCGATCAAAATATTGGTTGTTTTCTCTTTGTAACAGAATGTCTCCTATGTTAGTAGAGTGTAAAACAAAATCTGAATGCTCTGAAGTACAGAATACCTCCAAAACTCAAGTTACCCTTGCACCAGCTAAATCCATTAACACGCTGAGAACTTGGGAGGGGGCAAGATGCTGTTCTTAATTTCAGTCATTCTTTATCCATCATTACAAGGTGAGAAATTCACTGATGAATTTTCCATTTCTGTGTTAGATGTTGATTGGGGCAAAAACAAGATCTTCAGGTTTTAGAGCTGTGTGATTTCATATACAGCCAAAAGTATAGTACAGCTAGTAGTTGTAAAGGAATGGAATGTAATATTTTAATAGGAGGGCTAAAAATAGTCATTATATAGTCAACATTATTCTAAATTGAGTAGTTGAAATCTATTTGGCAGGAAACATGTTTCTAATTGTGTGATTTATGAGCATTTTTATTTTGTATAAATAATCATATTTAGTACACAGTTCTCTCTAAATATTTGCCAAATAGAAAAGTAATTTTTTAATTAGATCTTGCTACAGGATGATTTATAACCACTGGAAACAGGCAAAGAAAGGCTAAGGCCCTAAGATAGTTGTTAGTTACTTCAGGTGTGATCAATCGGTGGTACAACCTGTGGGTGGCACCTTTTTGGGGGTCAAAACGTGGGTAAGGAATGTGGTGAGAAGTTTCAGAGAAAGAGGGGAGCTGCAGCAGAATTCTTGCTGAATTTTCATTGATTTGCAGGTTTTAAGTGTGTGCTAAATGTAGACTTTGGTGAATCAAAACCTAAAGGTTATGACCATTTGTTTTGGGGGAAATCAATACAATTGAGAGTGTGCAGCTTCTGTTATTTGATGGCAGACAACTTGAGTCATGGCAGTTAACAGATTAATTTTTTAGGTGAATTAGGACCTTAAATCCTGTTTTCAAATGAAATGTAAGCAGCTCTGACAGAAGTTAGTGCTCTTAAAGCATCTATAATTTATATAATAATAAATAAGAAAATCAAATATATCAGACTTTGATCTTTGAAAACATTGACTTTTTCCAACCTAAAACTTGGATCAATACAGGAAACTCCCTTTCTTTTTTTTTTTTATTACTGCAACTTTTAATTACCTGTTGTCCTCCAGATGATGACCTTTGCTTCAAGTAGAGTAAGTTGTAGATTCCTAAATTTCCCTAAAGGGCTATAATTGTTGTGCTACATGTGCAATAGGAATATTTGAATTGTTGATATGAAATGTCAAAAAATAATAGTCTTCAATGGATTTAAACATTGAATTTGCTCCTGCTGACATTATAATCTACACAAGCACTTAGTGAATGACAGCACAAACAGGAGGCTGAATTATATTCTGAAATACTTCAGAGAAGTGAAAAGATGAACTTATGCTTTTTTTGGTTCAAAGAACGCCTCATTCTATGGAAAGAGTTGAGGCACCTGAGTCTTCATTGCAAAACTGTTTTGCTGTAGATGGTTATGCACAGTGTTAAACATGAACAGACAAATACAAGTTTAAAACTCAACGTTTCTCATGTATGCGGTGAAACAGGTGCTTAAAGCTCCAAATATGCCAGTGTGTAAAAGATATTTGAGGGTATGGAGTGTCTGTTTTTAAACTATTAAGATTAATCATTGATCTTTACCCCTAGCCTGACACAGGGTCAAATCTGGATAACAAGGAAGCCATTAATATTACAGAAAATCATTATATGATTAATTTCTAAAAGGAGGACTGTTTCTGAATGTCATCAAGTTGTCCCTTCTGTATGAGTTGTATGAAATACCTGTACTATATTAACTTGCCAAGAACATAATAGGCTACGTGTGTGACGCTCATTCTAAATAATTATATTTCTCTGTAATTTAGTCCTATTTTCTGATTTTGCCTAGAATGAGTAAGTAATCATATCTTGAGTTGTCCAGCAAAGTTGTTTCTTAAATACTCTATCTTCAATGTGATGAAATTCAGAAAGCTTTTGTATTAAATCATAGTACTTTTATTCTGTATTTATCAAACAGCAAAGGATGAGAGCCCATAAGATTCAATGACAATCAAGTTAATATAACCTAAAAAAACCCATAGCCATGTTATCTTTAGACTTTTTCTTAGCCCAAAAATTTAAATAAGAACTTTTTTTAAGAAATCCTAATGTCAGGAGTAATACTTGTTGAAATTTTTTTGTTCTGTGTATTCTGATGAGGCTTCCTAAATGATTCTTGTGCCCTAAATTCATCTCTGCTATTAGCTGATATAAAGCCAGTAAGTGGATGTTAATTCACGTTGTATAACGCTGGACTTCCCAGGAGATTTCTCTGCATGGCATATAACACATTCATTCCAGTTCTGAGAAAGACACATGATTGATACTGTTCCATTCTCCATTCCTGATGGTTATCCAGCAGTGACAAATGTTTCCACATTTAGCAGTAAAAAGGTACCATGACTGTCTGAAGTGACGTTTAACACAGAATTAGCTTTCTCAACTTGTTTCCCTTCAAATTCTATTTCTTTTCAGCACAAATCATCTAGAGTGTAAAAATGATGGAAAGATGGGCATTTTTTTAACAATGGTGAGGAAATTCAGGCCTTTTGACACATTCTTTTGGTTAAGAAGTTTTTTCTCTATGCAAACTAATTCAATAAGGTTTTTTCAGTGAGTGTGTTAAGCTTTTTAAAAAAAGCTACCAAGTTATATATTAAAAACATTTTATGCCAGTGAAGGGTTTTAGATAGTGATATTCTTGGGGACATAAGTAGATAATATCTTAATGGTAAAAATAACTTGGGAAAAGTTGTAGGTTATTCCCCGGAAGTCATCATTTCTGTGTAAGCACCTTGTACGTTCTAGTATGACAAGTTAACAAAAAGGCTGGTGTACTGGAAACTGTGGCCTATACAGAACTTTTTATCTCTGTTTAGTTTGTGCTGAAATGTTACAATGATGAATGACTTTCAATTCCCACACTTTCCCTCCTGGCACTAACAAATTTTCATTTGGTGCCACACTTTCAAGTCAGACAGATTATACTTTTCAAACTGGAACGTCCCATTACGGAACTGTTTGAAAACTGTGCTGACACCTGTAAACCTGAACAGATCATTATTTGCAGTTACACCCTCCGCTTTCCTTTTATACTCTGGCTCCTACAATTAAGTCTCCTGCTATAAGCAAATCAGCAATATTTTTAGTTTTCTTGCTAGATCATGGTTACATTTGTCTGTGCTCATAGCCATATGAGTCACACACTCGTATCACTCCTAACGCATTCTTGTGTCACCAGCCAATATATATTCTGTCACACTAATAAACCTAAACTGATAGAGATGCTGCAATGGTGCTATGATTATTGTGGAAGCCCAGCATCTTAAAATACAGCTTACACAGCTTAGATACAAATTTACACAGAGCATTACTAACTAATGGTATGAAAAAAAATTTTGGGATAGGAAAAAAGAATAAGAGGAAAAATTGTCTTGAGTAAGATTCTGGGTAAGTAGAATTTCTGCCACAAGAATGTTAAAATTTTAACAAAGTCATAATGTGAAGTGTCTTTAAAATAATGAAGTATTGGAATGTAAAATTAATTTTGCAATTATAAATGAGATTTTTTTAAAAAAACAATCTGGAATCTCCTGTTGATTGACTGTACAGAGGTCTGTATCCTATTTTTTTTTTATATGATGCAGAGTCCTACCTTATTTCTTGAGGCATGAATTGCATTTTCTAAGTAGTTTTTTATTGCATCCAACCACTAGTGAGTATTCCCATGGTTGTTTTTCCTGCCTCTGTACTATTCAAGAGGTAAGATATGACTCTGTTGTCTTCTACCCATTTGCTTGTGGGTAAAGCATACAAGGAAACTCAATAGGGAAAACAACCAGCCCTGTTTGTCATTACCATTCCTCGATTGTATTTCTGTGGCTCTTTCCTCTTCTATAAAAAGATCCTTGGAGTAGATGAGGTTTCTTCTTGAAGAGCCTGACCATGTTGTGAGAATATTCATAAATAACTCATTCTTCCTTGCTGGAAGTATGAATAGACCTCAGTGTTCTGATAGACCAGCCAGGAAAACTGGAACACAACCCAAGCTGGGCCACAATGGGACAACTGTTCTGCTTAACATACTGTCTCTGCAAGAAAACTGATAATGCCGTGCAGTTAGGCACCTTGAAAGTTTAAAAAATGCTGATAGTTTATTTTTATGCAGTTCTAGGTTAGTCCTTTTACAAGTTTGCCCATAGGTCTTTAGCATTGTATGAAGCCAAACCTCGCACAAGGAAGTGTGTTTGTCCAATCAATTAGGACTAAGTGAATACACACTTATAAATTTATGTGAGAGTTAATTCAGCCCTGTGTGAATGGCCATGAGGATAATGGTCCGATTTCTACCCCTCTCTAATGAAGTCTAGTGAAATATTAAACTCTGTAATGCCTAAATTTTTCTAGAGTTCCATCAGAAGTGATGCTATTACATGATTTCCTTCACGTAATAAGGAAAGTATCAAAACATAAAATATTACCTTAGAGGTTTCTTGGTTTGTTTTTTTTTTTAATGCTTTAAGAGTTTTATCTTACAGGTTTCCAAGTAATGACAGAATCAGTAGATATCCATGGTTTCACTAATTCCAAGGCAGACAAACCCAATTTGTTTTCAATGTTAAAACAATTGCCTACTTTATTTTCCTTATAATTCCTTTGGAGACTTTCATTCAGTCATTAAATTCATTAATTTACATTGCTCCCTTTTTCCAAGTTCTCCATAGAAATTGGCAAAATCTATGAACCTGCAGCAGGTTTACAGGCAGCATGTTCACCAGTAGTCAGATTCAAGGTGAATAAAGATACATATTTTGGGTTTGTGGGATGGCAATAAAGTAGCAAGAATTTTTTGTATTAATGAGTTTTGTTATGCACTGGAAAGCACCACGAACTCAAAGTAAGCTTAGCAGCTATTAAGTAACACTTCTCTTCGTAAGAGAATGATTTTTTTTTTTTTTTTTTCCTGAGCCACCATTTGATTTTCAGGACTTGATGGCTGTTGGAAATTTTTAACTGCCCAGACATTTGTTGATGCGGAGTTGAAACAGAACACAGTTCCTTAAATGTGTTCAGAGGATGTTTCCTACAAAAAAAAAAAAGGCATTTTAGGCATAGACTTTTGAAGATTTAATTGTGGCTGGCAAGGAAAAAAAGTGTTAGAAATATCAAGGTGAAGAAATACTAAGTGAGAGCAGCTGTCAGCTGTGCAAGTGGTGATCTCTGAGATAGGAAGGAGGAAAAATAGCAAAATAAAAACAATATATTTCAGTACAACAGACTCTCTTAAATTTCTAGAATTGGTCAGTAAAATCCTCTGGGAGGCTTCTCAGAGGTACTAAAGAAAACTGCAGACTCTCCAGTTAATTATATTAGAGGTAAAAATGTATTTCCCATTATGGAGGGAAAAGCAGGAACCACATGAAATCGGTAGAGCTGAAGGTTTGTGTTGAAGGGCTGAAAAGCAAACTGCAGCCAAAGAGCGGGTCTTGTTACCACACTGGACCCCTTGCCTTGAACCACTTTGGGTGCTCTGCAGCAGACAGGGACCAGAGTTGGAGAATTGAACTTGGAGAGAGTTCTTGGGGTTTCTGTGGACTTGTTTACAGCAGCTCACTGCTAATTCAGATATTATGTGAAATCCTGTCATGACAAGTGTGTGGATACCAGGCATGGCATGTGGGTGTCAAACTTTGCAGGGAGTGCACACGAGGTCTTCTTGCTAAAAAAAGGATGCAGAAGCCTGGCATTAATATGTGTAGGGAAAAAATCAACTAAATGAAATAATATTAAATGCTACAGAACAGGTCAGAAAACTGTAAGGAAAAACTTTAATATTTTCATGGAAAGTGCATAGAGATCCCCTTATGTTTCAGTCCATGGTGTTCCTTTTCATCAATGCTTTGAATGATGGTATATGTAGTCTTCAGTCAAAGTCAAGCTGAAAGAAACTTTCAGAGTTGAAAATGTTGGGGAATTTACCCAGAATTCAAAATTACCTTGTTAAAAAGGTGAATATCAATGGGTAAAGAAGTGAGGTTGGAAATTGTTCAATTGAAAGAAGTGCTTGTGCATGAGAAGGAACAGCTAACTGGGTACTTGTTTTGCAGGAAAAAAATGCTGGTTTTGCAAATAGTTGACTCATCAGTGATAAGACCTCTGAACTAGATCCATAAGTCGTCTAGAGTAAATGTAAAATCAACTAACTTAACAGTCTTCAAGTATCTGGCTACTGCTGTGAGGAGGGAGAAGAAAACCTGGTCACTGCGGTTGTAGGTCCACTGTTTCCTCAGGTTTCAGGAAGGAAAACTAGATTGCATTTTAAAAAGAGATTAAAAGTATGTGCAGTAGGGAAAATTTGTCAGTACTGCATAGTTAACTCATCTATTATCTAAATACTCGGAAGAAGCTCAGAAAGTGTAATAATGCATATGTATGTATTGAAACCAACGTGTGCCCATTACCATGGGATTGTCTTCAGTGCAGCCCCGTTTCAATCAAAGCAAGCACAGCTGCGCCTGTTTTGGCTCTGATAGGAAATGTTGTGAGTGCGAACGGAGGAAATGCAGAGAGTGAATTCTCATCCATCACTGTAACACGCTGTACCACGGGCTCAGCTGTGATAAGGGATCCTTGTCACACTGCAATTTCCAGCTTCCTGAAATACTTCTTTGTACTCTGCCTTTTAGGGGGTGATAGAGGGTGAGGGAAGCACAACATGGACATTTGTGGAAACTTGAATGAAATTACTGTGAAGTTGCTTTTGATGTAGCTCCTTGGACTGCATTTGATGTTTTTAAATGACAGGACAAGCTTTGTTTAAAACACAGCTTTTAAAAGTTTGCCCCTCTAATTTTTTCATTTGCTGTTTGATTGGTAGAACCTTTTGTGTTGTCAGTGACTCTCTATGATTTTTTATGCAGAAGAGCAGTTTTGGGCAGTTCAGGCTCTATTATGCAAAATGCTGCTTGCTGTTTACAGAAACTGTTAATAAAAAGCCAAAAGCTTTGCTGTCCTTTTTTAGCAGTTGAGTATTTTATGCTGCAATCTGGCAAGTGGAATTAGAGAACTGTATCTCAAAAGCACTTCATGTCTGTGTGTGCTGTGAATTTTTTTACTGGTATTTTTCGTAAAAAGTAATTCGAGAATGGAAGTGAATATTTGTATTCAACCAGTGACATGTGTGCTCTTCAATTCCTTGAACAGAACATACTGGATGAGGGGATTTTAATTAATTCTCCATACACAACCTTTGTCCTGGGGTAGGAGGGAGGCTGATTTTACCAAGTGTCTGCCTGGGATGTACGTGCTATTCATTTATCAGTTCTTTTGTTTCTTTAGGATCTATAGTATCTTCCTAGCTTTCAGCTGATATCCTGGACTGGAAGTTATGTTATGTTTTATTTTATTTAACAGGAAAATACTGTGCTTGAAGTGCCTTCAGTGCTTCGCTCAAGTGTGTGTGTGTGTGTGTGTGTGTATATATATGGTTTTTCTTGCTTATACTGCATAATATTCTAAAATAGTCTTAATCCTTCTCTCACATCACTGATCATATTCTTTTGTTAACCACATGGAACATATTGCCACTAAGCATTGTTGATAATTACGCTCCTAAAGCTCATTTCTGTAGGAGAGCCATATGGTATACATAATGATACATAACACTGATGTGGTCTTCAGTTACCCATAAGTGAATAACTGTTTGAGATGAAACTGATGTTTTATTCATCCCTTTCAGAAAAAAAAAAAAAGAAAATTGTATATTTCAAGAAATGAAAGATGATAGGAAAAAAATCTTGTTTTCTTGAAATAGAATTTTAAATTTGTGCTGTGTGGTGACTGGGAGGTACTTAGTGTTCAGTAAGGCTGAACTGGAAGTAATCTACAGCAAAGAAGCAAAAACCTCCTTTAAACCTCTACTAAAACTGTTCGGAAGTGAGGCTACTTGGCAAGAGGCTATCAGGACTAAGTGATGGATAAACTCCTTGTGATGAGCAAAAAGGTAGGGCATGAACTCATCTTGCGTGTTTGCTCCAGCAGCTGAGGCAAGGAGAACGCACGACTGATTGAACTTGGCATTCACATAGATGTTGTCACTAACAGATTTTCTTGTGCCTTTGGAGCTAAGAGGGAACCCTGCCTTCTCCACAAGCCGGGGAGGCTGCAGATGTGCAGTCCCTGGTCACAACCGCCCAGCTTCACTGTGAACACAATCGGTGTAAACTGGGGTTGACGTGTTTTCATGTAGAGAATGTTTGAACGTTCTGCAAGCAGCAAGAAGAAATACCCCACAACTAAACAGAAATGAGAAAAAAAGCCCTGCCTGGTCATCAGCCTTCAGATTTATTGGAACAGTAGCTCATGGATATTGCCTGGCTACTACTGTTAATGGCAGCACACACAGGAAGGAGATACTGGTATGAATTTCCCAGTTCACTTCCTTTTCACTGTATTTCACTGTAATCTGTCTAACCTAATGTGATGTATTCCAGATGAATTGAGCAGGAAAGTCATTCATTATTGTGAAAAAGGAGGGAGTTGAGTTAAAAGCCTAATTTGTCAAGTAAATGAAAATTGTCTTTATTCTGATCGCTTGCTTTTGGTGAAACACGGACAATTTCAGAATCCCTTTTTCAAAGAGAAGAAAAAAATTTCACTGTTCCAATTAGAGCTCTTTGGGAAGCACTAATTATTATCTTTTGCAGGAGAGAAAAAAATAATGAGCACTTCCATATTGTCACCACTAACCTTGATTAGTCCTTCAGATAAAATTCCAAGAAGCACCTTTTACATTGGTTTCGTACAATATTCATTATACTTCTAATTGGCAGATTTTAATAATTTAGAGCTGATTAGTATCTTGAATATTTTCTTTATTCAAATATTACTACCAAAACTGTCTCTGGCTCAGAGAAGGTCCAGTATAGACATCTTTACATTCCAAGGGAGTGTTCTCTTCCTGTGTGTATTTGCTTGCCACAAAAGCATTCCAAGGAAGAGGTTTCCCAAATTCAAGTTTTTCAATACATGCCCTAATATGGGACTTACCCATCTCCTTGGGTATGCTCATCTGCATAAACATTCAGAACAATCCTTCAGAAGTTTCCTGTTATCTGGAACTTAGGGGACTGAGTTTTCTTTGCACCTTCTGTAAGTGAACTTGCAGACCTAATTTAAGCTTACTTGATTCTTTAAAGTATTCCTTTCAGTATTTGATGAAAAACTTCCCAGCAGAAAAGCCCAGTACCAGTTTGAAAGTACCCTGTATGTAGCACATCCCCAGCAATCAGGGCACGATGACCAGAACAGAAATTACTTTTATTTTTAACAAAATAGCTCTCCTTCATTGAGGTTTACAACTGCTAAGAAAAATGTGGACAATTTTGACATCCTTTCAGGAAGTAAATGGAATTTGTCTGAGATTCAGAGTTTGTTAGATCTTATTATGACTTTGTAATAACTGTGATTTTTGGCATATGTGTACATGCATGATTTTCATTGTTACAATAGAAACAAACTGCTACTGATGCAAGATTCCCAAAATCTTCTTAAAAACACCCAGCGATGTTTTTAATGAATAGTGAAACTGGATGCCCTTACTGCATGCAAGAAAAGCTTGCTTAGTAAAACCAGCTAAACTAATGAATCCTGAACTTTAATTCAAGCAGCATAACAGTAGTGTCAAGATTTCAACCGCACCTGGTCTGAAAGTTGATAATGCTGTTAAGACACTTCAGTTAACTTCAAAAGTAATTAAGCACTCATTACCCAACTTTATTCAAAGTGTTATAGGTTTGAGGTGGTTTTGACTTGTTTCATGAGCCCCATTTATCAAGCCATTTTCCACTGACTGCTTTTTCTATTCTTATGTGAGTTGGTGGTTTTACATTCTCTTATATTTGCTTTAGCAAGCACACTCATTTAGAGTCTGTAAACGGAGTGTAAATTGCCTCATCATTTCTCTTAACTATGATTAGATCTTACTTGAGAGAATAGAGCCATTAAACTATTTCTAAGGCATAATTTCTGTTTAAAGAAATGGAATAGAGGGAGACTGAAAGCTGGTCAGAACCTGAAACCAGGGAGTTAAATGCTTCAGATGTTATATTTTCAGCTTTCAAGGTGCCAGCAAAAATCCTGAGCTTCAGTACTACTTTTAGACTGATAAAGGCAGTGATCCCATCAGCATCCTGTGAGATAAAATGGTGACCTTGCTTCTTGTAAAGGAGTGGGTTTGCCTTTGTTGTAGCCCTGTAATTTCAAGGAAAAGTAAAAAATCCTGTGAAGTGCCACTAGATTCTAAGTTATCTTCTGACTCTAATGTGCTTTTATTTAAAACTAGCCTATCAAGGTGGATAGATTTGTGCTAGTGTACCCTCTAGTTAATGAATAACCTGCAACTTGAACCAACAACTTCTGAGAGACTGATTTGATATGTGTTATCTGGGAACAGCCTGATACAGAAAATAACAAGAGATGGCCAAGCTGAGTATTTATATGACGCTCTTTTGGGAAAAAAAGTACAAAAAATTCATATGATCTCATTGTTTTTTGTTTCTCTATGTTTTGGGGGGTATTTGGTAAGTAAATATTCTTTCCCTTCTGTGTTTTCTTTCAGTTGACAAGTTTCATAACCAGTAATTAATTTTTTTGTTAAAAAAAAATTATGTCTCTTCAATCATATATATGTTAGCTAACACAGAAAATGGAATGTATTTGATATTTCTGAAGGGAAGAAATAGCAGGTCAACACCCCCGCTGAACTCATATACTCCCATAATATATTGTCTGTGAGATTACAGTGATGTAATGCCCACGGTTCTGTTAGCAGTTCTCTAAAAATCATAATTTCACCACTTCTCATTTCTGATTTATCTGAACTTTGGAATTAACGATTGAAGCTAAATACACTTCAGAGTTCAAACCTCATAAATGAGGGGAAGGAAAAAGATATCACCCACAGACTTGACCCACGTTCAAGATCTTGTCTAAGGACTAATCAGTCTTGATTTGCATGGAGTATTTTGCTCTTTTAAAGGCAGAGCAGCAGAGGAAACCTTGAGGTGGAACTTGGAGTATCCCAAGGCTTAGCAATAACTGCTGTGTTACAGCTGTCTTAGGGATTCTTCTTTTCTTCCCCCATCCTCCCTTTCATGGAGTTCACCATTGCTGTTGGGGGTAGATTTCAAATTTAAATGTAGAATTCTCTTTGAAACTCTTTTTTTGAATTCTCATTAGGGATTTGGACTTCTGAGTTGATTCCTTTTTTTGGCAGAAAGACCTGAAAGGCACAATATGGTTTTTCAGTCTGTTTTAAACACAGTTTTATGAGAAATTGAGGCTTTCAGCAGTTCTAAAGGAATAAGACAACCCTGAAACCTGAACTTATTAGATTGTACAGATAAAGCTATTGATATTTTTTGGACTTTCAAACAAAATGCAGGTAAAATATCCTCAATTGAGGGAGGTTGGATCTGTGCTTTTGAAGTTCCTTTCATTCCCTGTATAAATGAGTACAAAATGCCTCTTGAGCATAGGCGTGTAGAGCAGAAATAAAATGATCAAAAGGATCTCCAGCTCTCAGATGGCTAATTCTTCTTTCTCTGCATGAAATCTGTAATAAATTCAAATTCCTGTGGTAAGTACTTTTGAGTAGACTTGTAATCTCCAAAAGTTATCCATGTGTGTTACGTATTTGGTTTGTGCCTTGATACCTAACTTGCTTTTTTGGAAAATGAAGGGTAAAGGAAGCACTTGGATGTCTTATACACAGCACAGGCTGTTCAGGAATGAAATAAGATGTAGTTGAGCCAGTCAAGAGAAATAATAGCCAGTCTAGGTTTAATTTCTAATTCAGTTCTATTCCTAGAATTAATTTGTGATTATATCAAGGAAGTGAAAGAATGACACTTACAGAATTAATCAGAAATTCTCCTTTCAAGTATTATTAGCAAATAAAGATTTCAGGCATGGTGCTCAGGTGTCTAGCTGCACAGCTTTGAAGATGAGAAATATGAAAAGATATTTGTGCCTTTGCACTCTGGAGCCATGGGATTGCCTGCCAAGGGAGGATACAAAGAGTAGCATTAACTTTAAACATGTTTTTAACCTTGCAGTTCTATAAAAGTTAGTTTGAAAATGTGAATTTTAAGCACCATGTATTTGTGGAAAATCTGAGTATAGAAAAGAGCAGGAACTGCTTAAATGGTCCTTTTAGCCACTGTGGGAGATGTGTTACTAGACTTGTATGGATATTTGGTTTGACTCAAATTTCTTTTGTAATGCCGTAAGACTCTGAAAGGAACACCTGTGGTTTATTTTCTTTTGGACTCTTGAGCATAAAACTCCTTAAAGGCACTCAGAACACCTCCAGATATATTTCTACAGTCTTCACATCAGTCTTTCTTGCAAAAAAGAATGAGTTTTAAATCTTTAATTAAATTCTGGAATGAAAAACATTGTCTAAACCACAACTCCTTCTGTGAAGACTTAAAAGAAAATATTTATTATGTACTTACTAAAAAGTTAATCATTGGATATGCTTGTCTGTAATTGTGACTTTAATCACTAGATTTCTATCATTCCCAAAGTCCATATTTTAAATTATATTAGTAACATTATATGCACGCATGATTAGAAGGCAGAAAGGATTTATAATCTGACTTTTTATGTATTTTGTGTTGTAAGAAAGCTAATCTCATCCGCATAGGAACCAGACCTCTATAGAATATCTGGAAAATTCCAAGGATCTTGAAATGAAACTGCTGTGATTTATAGTAAGGTGTAAAATTTGTGACCACAAAGAGAGGTTCTCCCAGTCACTAGAGTGTTTTGGGAAAAATAGGTTCCCCATCATGTGAAAAAGCAGTGGAACTTTGGGGGTAGCTGTCCATCCATGAAAGGAAGCACACATTCCCTGTTTCAGGAATGAGTGGGCTGTCAGTGCCCACTGGGACTGTTGGACACCAAAGAGTTCTGCCATATGCAGATCGGTTCTCTCAACTTGTGCACGTTGCTCTGAAAGCAGTGGCAGCAGTGAAACACTCAGCTGCTTTTCTGGCTAATAAAAACATCTCTGTTTTAATGTACACAATACAAAATACATGTAAATAGAAATACAGTATGCTCTCCAGGAAGTATTAGTGTTAACAGATTCATTTCTTCAGTATCTCTTTTCTTTTTTCCTATGTTTATTTTGGTATTGATTTTTTTTCTTTTATTTCAATATTTGCATCATAGAACTGACTTCAGTAATTCTGTTTAGATGATACACTTCTGGTAGAATTCTTGGAATCAGCCTTATCAAATTGCTTTTTTAATGATGGTTTTCCTCTGGGGTGTTAGCTGGTGAGTTTGTGCAATATGTTTTAGAAACTATATTGCTTTCTCTGGGAAATGGTTTATTCATACAGCAATAACCCAAACACATTTTATTGTCAGAAATTGCATAAAATTCAGTTGTGGTGCCTCTGCAAATTTTCTTCTATACAAAGAATGAAAATATCTTGCAGTGAAAAATCATGACTCACTGGCATTGGTAATTACACAGCTCTTTTAAGTTTAAATATTAAAACTATGCTCTACAACCTAAAAATGACAATAGTTTTCACTTTATCTCAAAGATGGAGTTTCAGAGAGAGTTTCATTAGTTTAGGAAGATGATGATGAAGGAATTCTGCCAAATTTGTAGAGGTTGAGAAAATTCTTCCTCTGTTTGTACTGATACTTAAGAGAGCGTGTTCATATCAGATAACAGGTGTTCCATTGAGAATATGAACAGATCTAAAAAGTTATTATTAGTGCTGGGCAGCTTATAGTACTGCCATGCATCATATTGTAAGATGATGTGATGTACAATATCAGGTTTTGTGCCTCAGAATTTTTGCACGTCTCTTTGGAAAGGTCATTGGAAAAATCTGATTAGTTTGATTCACTGCCATTTCAACAAGTACGGAGCTCATGTTATTATAGTATCTATTATTTAGTTTCTTTTTCTTCTGTGCTCTCTCTACACTGACAGAATCTAACTTAGCCTGATACCTTACAGCAACTCTTCTATTTTCAAAAATACCCATTTCAATTTGAAAATGCCACTAGTGAATGAAATACTGTCTTATTATATTACCTGAATGTTTTATACTTATCGTGATGTTCCAGTAATAATAATAATAATCTCAAAATATTCCTATGACTTTCTTACCTTGGTGTATTTGCTGGAATGCAAAATCAGTGGGAGATTGCTGTCCTTGGTGTGTGTGTGTAAAGACTTGCTAAGAGATTCTTACTGGGAGTCTTTAATCATTCCTTTTTTGGCTTTCTCACCAGGCTGTGGATTAGGGGTTGTGGGGAGCAGCAGCAACAGGAGAAAAGCTGCAGCAACCACAGATCCAAGGAATGTGCAGGAATGGGGAACCCACACCTCTGAGAGAGTGGGGGAATGCCCATAACTAATTATAACTTGAGGGGATTGCAGCTTTTGGGGATTAGTTCTTGAAGGGTGCTTAGAAAATTAGTAGGTGTGTGTTAATACCTTGTGAAGTTGAGGTTTATGTGTTTTATTGTTAGTATTGATTCTGCACATTTCCTGCCTGCGCTGTTGATTGTGTTGCTAATAAATCAAACTGCTTTGATAGTGAATTGATTGGTAGGTTTTGAATTGAGTAGCTTTCCTCCAGACAAGGTACTTAATATTGATTAACACATTCAAAATTTTTAGGAGTAATCCAGCAGCAGTTTAAATGCAGTTAAACAAGTTTGCTGATCTTTCTCTCCCATTATTCCATGTGGCTGCTCCTAACTGGATTTACATCATACCTAAAAAACCCCCTAACCCTAACTTGCTTAGTGACCCCCATGGAATGCAAGGTAAATGTCAGATCTTCCTCATAAGCATTCAGCTAAGCAGTCATTGTCCATAAATCAGCCAAGTGTTGTTGCATTTTATTTGTACTTCTGTCACGAGCAATTACTGTTAAAAAAAAAACCAAACAAACAAAAACCCCTCACAGACAGACAGACAGACACACACACACATGCCCACCCTCCCCCCTTGCAGCATTTCTGACAATATTTTCTAGGCAGCAAACTTTGGAAAAAAATATAACCAAAACCCCACCCAGCTGCCTGCCTTGGGCAGCTGCTTCTCATTCTGTCAGTAATTGCCTGCATTCTAGGTGCTTCTCTCTGGACTGCAGTGAAATTGCATGCAGAAGGTCTGACTAAGTGGTCACAAGGGTCTATTCTGGCTTTAAAATCTAAGAAATTACTGACTCCTGAAGGTTGCTAAACCCATTCAGTTTCTACTGAATGAACTGGAATTGAGTGTACTGAGTACTTTGCAAGGAAGCACTTTTTATAAAGAAGGCTTCAAAGATTTAATAAGCTATAAAAGGTAAGATTGAATCTGCTCTGATTAGCACCTGTAAATGAGCTTGAACTGACTACAGTGATCAGATGCTGACAGCCCCCTTCTGCATAAAAGTGAAGATAATTACCCAAGAAGTAATTTCCTGGATGGGTTTAGCCTTTCAGAGTGTGGTTTTTCGGTATGCATTGCTGGCTGTAAGTTCCTGTCATGCTGAAACTCAGCATTTGGCATTGTCTCTTAATTTTGTACCTACAGAAGGCAGCAGGAAAATTTCCAGTGACTGCAGTGAGTTTTGAATTGGGATCTGGTCAAATATTCTGTGGTATTTTTTTATCACTAATGGCAAGTACATTATTTGGTTTTCAAGTCCGTGTGAAGGGTGTGGATGGGGAAAAGAGAGCAGATGGTTTTACGTTTTTTAATCTGTTTAGAAAGTTTCAAGTTCAGGGTGTCTTGGAGCCCCTGGCATGTTTACAGTTCGTGAACTCATTTACAGTCAGTTTTCTATTACTTTTTCAGCCACACGTTGACAACCCTGTAGCTTGTGGTTATTTTCCAATTGACAAACTGGTGCTGGAATGTGGATAGTGTACTTCTGAATCTGTAATTAAGCATGAAAGTATTCATAAGGAACTAAGGAAGAAAAGAAGCTTTATAATGATTTTCTCCAGTATGAGCCTCAAACTGCTGAGACAGAGCAGGTCAGCTTTCTAGAAATGTTTCTTGCCAGGGTTTCCTAGCCAGGTACCCCCTTGGCAGTCTCCAGATAGCAAGCAGATGAGTTGTGTCTACTCTGTGTTCTCCTAGAAGTCCAAAATCCTTTCTGAAACACAAACCCCATTTCTGAAACACAACTCACATTGTGGCAACACAATTGCATGGACTGTTATATCCCCCTGGCCACGGTGGGTGTGATGTCAAACACAGGCTCTCCAGAGAGTGGCACCATATGTCCTGAATTCTGATATATTGTCACAAGGTCT
Source organism: Dicrurus megarhynchus (assembly GCA_013399195.1). NCBI lineage: Eukaryota > Metazoa > Chordata > Aves > Passeriformes > Dicruridae > Dicrurus > Dicrurus megarhynchus. The sequence continues at coordinate 4,214,400 of VXAD01004603.1, read as the reverse complement.
TCATCAAAGAGCCCTGTTGCAAGAGCAAGCTGAACCATGGTTCCTGTCTATTGAAAACAAAAAGTGTGGGGGATTTTTTTTTTTTTTCAAATTATCATGTTGTTTGGGTTTTGGTTTGCGTTTTGTTTTTTGTGAGAGGAGTGCTTTGAGGGCAAGGGCCTGAGTAAAATGAACTCTTTCAGGCATATCTTCATATATCAAAAGTTGTGGCTTCTAATAATTTCCAATATATCTGCACAAATTAAGTAAGAAACTCTTGCCTTGAGCTTACTTAAATTAGATTTAGTATTGATTTTGATGGTGGATAAAAGCTGTTTGGACTTAAGCTATTTTCAGGAAACATTCTAATCAACTAATAACCTTTATTCTTAGGATTGTGTTGGACTAACAAAGCTTTAGAACTGGTAAAATAATGTATTCATGGAGAGCTGACCTTTCTGTTCTTGGATCTTTACATCAGTCTTTTCTGAAACACATATTTTTTAAACTTTTAGGAGCTAAACTATAATTTTTCTTTCAAGAATGTCTCCTAGTAGGGTTTTTTTTTCCTGTTTGAAAGTGGTTCTTCTAACTACATGATGTTGCAACTCAAAATTATTTGTACACATTGAAAGAATTTGAAAATTATTTCCTGATTATATGGAGACAACTTTCAAAAGCAAGTTTTATCTGATATTTGTTTTCCCTAATAATTGTGTAAAGTTATTGCTTCTTATTGAGTAAACTCTGTTACTAGAATAGCTTTGAAAAGTGTGCCAAAAAAGAACTGCAATCTTGTCAAACTATATTCTCTATAGAATTTAAATGAATCCAAATTCGAGAGTCATCTATTTTAAATTGTCTTTCATTGTGGCAGAACAAACAACTGAGTTTTGAATGTGACACAGCTGCAGACACTCTCAAACAACAAAAAAAGCTCCAGACAAAAAGCCCTGTAATGGTAAATTTGTAACTATGGATGGTTATCTGAGCCACCCTCAAAGTAAAGGGAAATAAGGTTTATTTACATTAAACAAAATTAGAATATTAAAAAAATGCTAAAAGGGAGGTGCTTCCCCAAGGGGCAAGGCAGGAGCTGAGTGGACACCACCTTTATTAGAAATCTGTGTCAGTTGAAGAAGTTTGGATTCCTTCTGACACCAAATGAGTTTGTGCTTTCTCTCACTCACGGAGATACTGGAGAGTGTTTCAGCAGAGCTGCTTTTGCTCAAGAGAAGCTCAAGGATGTGCTGCTCTGCTGAGTTTAAGTCCATAAATTGTAGCTTTAACAGCTGCTGGAAGACACAGGAATATTTGATTTTTTGTTAGTACTCCACATTAGCTAAATTTTTGCTGGGAATGGAGAAAGATATTTCTTGTGCTGTCACAGGTACATTGTAATTACCGGAGAGCTGTGTTCAGGTAAATGGAAGCCAAAGTACATGGGATTCATCACTGGAGAACAAGATGGTTCTTCCAAGTTCTCTGGTAAGACTTCACAGCTTTTTTCGCCTCTTTTGGAACAGGGGCTTTGCAATGGTTCGGTTGTTTGCTCTTTATACTGGACAGTGTTGCAGGCTTCAGTAAAAGTTCGAGGCAGGGCAGTGCTGGTGTATGTGCTTCAAGCAAGAAATGGGTTTTTTTCCCCTTTAAAAACCTTATATTAAAGAGATTAAAGGAATAATCTACAAAAGTGTACCCTCCTGCTTTTCTTTCTGTCGCCTCATTGATACTCGATGTCCTCCATTGTTTTGTTTGGCTTTTTAATATTACTTCAGGAATATTTTTCCCTTGATGCATTACCTCCTTTTTTCAAGCCTATTCACTCTCTAACTTACTTCTTCATGTTGTACCTCTGTTGTAGGTTTTTTGTGTTGCCTGTTCTTGGCATATATAGCTGCTATATAGTCCATGGTTTCTCATCTTCTGCTGGTAGTTCCTTTGATGTCTTGGTTTTCAAAGCTGAACCCTCTTTTCTGAATCCTGTGGCCTTCAGAGTGTATTTATCTGGACTCAGAGAAGCATGATTTAGGCTCAGTTGATAAATTATAGTTCAAATAAAGTAATATTATGCCTGTAGATGAAAAAAAATTCCAGTACAAAGCACTGCCTATGCTTTCACTGTATTTTCACTGGGGTTTTCCTAGAAAATTGGAGATGAAGTGGAAAACTATGTAACAAGAAAGCATCCTTTGCTTTTCGTCCTTGCAGCTTTACCAGGTAAAATGAACCTATAAAAACTGCACGCGTGTCTGTACCCAAAAGTGGAATATATGAATTGAAACTTGTATTTGTGAAAAACTGAGAAACCTGGTGGGATACTAATAACTGAGTTCTTTAGAGCCTTGTTTTACTGATTTCAGCTTTGGTACATAGATATGGTCGTGGGGGACGTGTGTGCTCTTAAATTTAAATTCCTTAAATTCCTGATGATAATAATTTTTAAATTTCTTTTTTATCTTTTCCATAAAATAAAAAAATACACAATAGGGTCTATTTGTGATCAGGATTTCTGGTACTAGGAGCTAACAGACATATTGTTATTAAATAGAACAATTTTAATGTTCTTTAGAAGGTGTGCTTTTCATCATAGTTTGAATGATTGACTTATTATGGGTTCTAGAAGATACTTGATTAATTTATTCTTCTTGTTAAGGGGAATTTCACTTGGGGAAAGTTAGTGAGGCTTTTAAAAAGTTTTAGGTGTTTGTATTGCACCTTGAATAAACTCTTCATTTAATGCCAGGAGGCCAAAATCCTGCAATGGGAGAAGAGTGCAGGTGGCCCCTGGGAGGGTGCTGCTGTCCCCAAGTGCTGCTGTCCCCTGAGGGTAATGTCATGTGCCAGCACCTCCCCACCATATCAGTCCTGATAACACAAAGGAACAGTTTGGATTTTCACTGACCTGTTTTATCAGTTGTAAGGAATAGGGAAATCTGGCTCAAATAGCTCCTTTTCCTGCACTAATGGGCCGGGAAAGATGAGAAAGCAAAGTGGTTTAAGACTGCGATCTGAACCTCGTGATGCATGCTCTAAGAAGTGTTGGAGATTTCAGTCAAAAGGTTAATTTAAGGCAACTGTGAAATTTGATTTTACTGTCCGTCTTGCACTGTTAGGGGGAGAAATTAGTTTAGCAATAGATTCTGAGGGATGAAATGCAAGATCAGACCTTCTGCAGTTGACCTGTGCTCCATTGTTTTCAGAAGTAGACAGTTTTATTTGAATGTAACAAGCAGCAATGTTTGCACAAACACTTGGATACATATGGAATTCTGGAGGAAATGTGTTTTTGAAACAGAGTATTCCCCCTGCAAATGCCTGGGGAAGAGAGGGGCTTGAGGTGAGAATCAGTAAGGGGTCTGTGTTTATTGCATCTTGTGATTGTTGTCCTGGGTGCCACACCACTCATCACGGACTTTAAAGTGATCCTAAGCATTAATTCAACTGTGTGTGGAATTTGAAACTGTGATTAGTCTTCAGCGTTAGAGTAGGGTAGGCGAGGAGACACCGGGGAGAGGTGTTGAATGCGAGTGTCACTTAGTGGATGCCCGGACAACAAATTAGGGTTAGGATGAGTCAGAATGCTCATCTGTGGTGACTTGTTGTCAATGTAGAGAGTTTCTCAGAGAAAGCTGAGGAAACACATTTGGCTGGCAACAATTTTTGCTGGTGTGTTACAAGAACACCTTCCCTATTTCTTTTGTACTGTGTGCCATTTATAGGCCATAAATGTGCCTCATGATTCTTCTCCTCTTCCTCTTGGGACAGACTATTTGAAAGGGCATAGCTTTTAGACATTCAAGGTTCATAATTGCAAATTAGCACCAATCTTTATGCAGAGAGTTCTACTTTTATCACTAAGAAATGCGTGATTATGTGACATGAAATCTCAGGTTTTTAGTGTACCAGACTCTGGATGCTATAATTAATGTAAAGAATAGTTAATGCAAAGAAGTCTACTATGTATGTATAGTACTGCACTTTAATTTGAATTTTAAAAATGCATTAATGTCACAAAACTTATACTATTACTGTGGCAGAACCTTGCTTCACACATTTCTGTTACATTGTTCTGTCTTTTTCAAAACTTAGTGCTTACATCAAGAAGGACAGCAAGTTTTTTAATTGAAGGGGGGCATTATTGTTTACTAATAGTGAATGTGAGTCAAAAGTCCTGAATTCAAGTCTCAAATTTTGGAAACTTCAGTTTTTGGTTATTGAACTATTCTAAATTTAAACGGTAGTAAATTAAATAGTAAACAAGCTGTACATGAGCTGTAGGGTAATTTTTGTAAATTAATAGCTTTGGAAAGAGTTCATAAGAGTCAAATGTTTGGACACAACATATAGGAATTAAAATGTATCTGATAGGAGTGATCTGTTAATAGTCCAGTTACCAAAAAGCACAGTGAAAGTGAATAGTTTAGACTGTAAGCCAGTTTTAGGCTCTAAGCTCTAGGTTCTTTCACTCAAAATATTGGTGTTGCATCATTATTTCGAGCAGTCCTAAGAGTGTTCCAAGTCGTGCAGGGTGGAGGTGGCCGTGCTGTCCCAGCTCGTGGCTTTCTCAGAGCGGGCATTCTCCTGGTGAATCACCCCTGTGTTGGATGCTGTCTGCTCCCACAGCATCTGACTGGAGGGCTCCAACCTGTCTTGCAGGGTAATTTCAGACCCCTTTACACGTCTGAAGTTATCAGACTCTGGCCCCAGATCTTCCTAACTTGAGTCTTGCAAGTTGTCTGTGATGTGCTAAGCCGAGAGTAGCCAAGAAAATTGTCAATGTGCAGTGCTTTAGGATAAATAACAATTTGTTCTTTATTTTACTGAAAAGAGTAGCTATTTATAGCATTTTCACTCTCCCAGAAAATTAGGTTGCAGACAGCTGAATTTTCTAGCAGTTATGCAAACTTGTGAGAGAGATTGGACTTACTAATGCTGATCAAGTAATGAAGCAACAAAAATTTTTTTTTTTTTGGTTTCTCAGGTTTTGGAGACGTTGCAGAAATGTTAATCTGACCATCCTCCAGCAGTGCTGTGTGGTTCCACAGACCAGAAGGGCTCGCAGGCACAAGTTTCAGGGGGAAGCAGAAATTTATTTGGCTGAAGGGGTGATGAGACTCCAGCTGGGTCGGGTGGGAAGGACAGGGACTGACTCCTCCTGGATGCTGAGGGACTGCTTGGTGGTGGCTTGTGCTAGAACTGGGATAGAAACATGAGCCTTGCTTCTTCTCTGCTGAGTTCCAGTTCTCTCTGATCTCTACATCTCTGCTTCACCAAGGAGGAAGCCTTAGATACGTAAGGCAAATGTGAATTCCCGTGTATCGTCCTGATACTAAAACCCACTGGATTGATATAATCACACCAGTCAGAGCTAAGGCAGGGTCATGATTCACTTCAGATGATTCCATGAACCTTTTGTTCATCTGCACACATAATTGAAAGCCAGGCCCCTTTGTAAATGACATTTTAAAGAGTCTGACATTTAGTCAAGGTGACCACCAGTTGGTAACTTTTAGAAAAATCAATAATGCAAATAGTGGTCTGTTAGGAGAAATACCACTGTGAGGTCATTTTTAGAATAAAGCTCATTCTACTTGCATCATTGTCCCCCCCTTCGCAAAAAGGGAAAAAGTCACTGCTTTAATTACTCTGAGTGCTGTGTGACACTGCAGTGACGGCTTGTATAGGCAGTCTACCAGTCAGAGCTGTTATTTGGCTGTGTAATGTGCCCTGTAGTGCAGGGCAGCAGTCTGGTTTTAAGCTTGCATACTCATCTTTTGTTAGCAGCAAAGCTGTCAGGATAATAAATGAAAGCAAGGCTGGTGATTTTGAAATGGATGGTCTGAATCACATATCAGCAGGCATTCCGTTAATATGGTTATGCTATTTAACAAGACAGTCTCCAGTCTAGCAAAGGAGGATATGTTGCTTTGTTTCCAAAACAATAGATAAATAAATAGATAAATAAATAGATAAAACAATATTTACTCAAGGAAGAAGATTAAAAAATACTAGAGAGTGTATAAATAATTCTGGTTTTTCCTGCTGACAAAATACTTGATCTTAAAATAGAAGTCATGCTTGAATTTCAGTTTATATTTTCATAATAACAGATTTTAGTGCCACTACAGTGTTAAACATAAGTTTGTTCTATACCATCTACAGGAAGCCCCTTTCTGAAAGGAAGGAAGCTTTTACAGGCTCACACAAGACAATGCATCTCTGCTAAGTTCTTTAGCAGCATCTGACAGTTCTACACATGATGAAGAAATGTGGAGCTGAGAATGACAGAATTCATTGAAAATGAAGCTAAAACATATAGGAAATGTTCTCTATTGTCTCAGGCTCTATTAAGAGGAGCACTGTAAAAAGTGAAATACCACATTTAATATATGTGCAGTTACAATGCATGCAGCAAAATAGGCAGCAGCAGAGATTTGTGCAGGAAGGTGCCCTGTAGGATGCCCACCTTTTCTGAACTTTATCAAAACCAGGAGATCCTACAGTCATGGAAAGACAGAAGGCAGCTCACCAAACATGCCCTGTCCTGATCAGCAGGGGGGAGCACACTGGCTGGTTTTGCAGTCTGGTGGGCAGTGCCTCCCTGCAGGCTCTGCTGTCAGAGGAGGAGAGTTTGTCCCACTCCTGCCTACAGACATATTCTTGTCCATGGAAATGGATCCGGGCATCGTATGGCTCTGTGCCCAAAAACACACATCACAAAATGAAACACACAGGTGGCCCTAAGCATTTGTTGGCTGTTTTTTTTCACTGTTGGTTTTATTTCTAGTTGTTTGTTTGTTTAGGTTTTATTTGTCAGGGGTTTTTGAATCTATATAGTGCCAAAAAGGCTTCAAAATGGCCATGATCTTGGCATCTCTTTTTCCAGAAGTCATGAACACAGGAAACTTGGGTTTTTTGCATGCTGCTGCTACTCAGAAAAAAGAAATCTGACATTAACATTTGATGACTGATCTTGAGGGATGGGAGAAGTCACATAAATATTCATTGTAAAACTGTAATAGCTGGGTTCACTGTGTTGGATGATCACATGCCTGTATGAGTGTGTTTTCTTCTATATGGAGACATTAAGCTACATATAAAGATAGTAAAAGGTCAAGTAATCTCTTGGCACAGCAGGCAGACTCTCACCCTGTGAAAGTGGAGTTTCAGGATCTGCTTCCATAGTCCTGGCTCATGTAAGCCAGGAGAGAGAGTCATTTGACCAGATTTTGCCATGGCAAGACCAACAGTCTGCTCAAGTGCATGAATGTCTTCTGGGGAGTGTTGTCACTTCTTGAAATGGGATTGGAAAAGATAGAATATGACTTCCTCAGTAGATGGACACCCTGGAGGTGGTTCAGCTTGTCACATCAGATAAGATATGTCCTTTGCCTTTATATTAAAGTTCATCTATATTTATTTGACTCAGATAAAATTAGACAAGGAAAGTTTTAAAAAACACACCAAACTCAAACAACTCAGCCTAAATGAAAAGCTCTGTCATGTGCCACAGTGGATAACAATATTTGATATCCATGTCAAAATCCTTATTTTAAAATTGAAAAAGAAAAGGTCATTAATATAAATGCAGTGGTAATGGCATTAAGTTTATTTTCCTTTAGTTTTTAGTATTGTAGCACTGCTCCAGTTCTGTGATAGTCTCTAAATAGTTGATGAATTCCCAGGTAATTCCCTGTTTATTGAAAAGTAAAAGTGAGCCTTGTGCGTTAACTACTTTTCCCTTCTCATTTTAAATTTGTACCAACAATGTTTAGGAGCTGAGGAGTCCAGTAAGAGTTTTGAATAATACTGTCTTGTTTCTTTTTCATGCCATAAAATAGCAAATAACTTTCTCTATGCATCCTGTAGATTTAATAATCTTTTTCTTAACTCTTGTGCCCTGCCTTAAAACAATGTATGCTGATTTCCACGTGCCTTTAGCAGGCTTTTGTCTTTCACAAGGTTCTTTTTCACTGTGAATTGGAGTTCATTCTGGTGTCTGACATTTCTATGAGCAGAGATCCACTGTACCAGTTGCCTTTTCTATCCAACATTAGTGGCACTGCCTGGAGTCAGGCTGCTCTTCGGCCTCTGTCCCCATGTCTGGCTTTCCTCACACATTTCATTGGCACCTATAGGTGTCACAGTGAACAGTTAATGCATAAGTACTAAAACATGTTAGTGCTCATATAGATTTTACACCACGTGTCCAGCTGCATGCGGTTTTAAATGAAAAATGTCCAGTAGATGATAATTAATATAAACACAGTAACAGTTTTTATATTCTTTGGAGAGCAGTTGAGTGAGAGTAAAGCCTTTTGGCTTTCGAGGTGAACAAAGTCATTTTCATCAATAACAAGCTACTTGTGCCACCCTTTCTGATTGCTGGATTTGGACACCTCCATAAATAATAATGATTAGATGATGCCCATCAGCCCAAGCCATTCTGTGTTTCTGTGATGAAGTACAATTTGCTGAGTAATCTTCAGCATCCTTTTTAAACATAGAGCTAAGGGCTATTGGGAGGTAGATTGTTTACTGGACTTTTTCTCCTCAACACTGTGTAATTATTTTTTCACTGGCACTTTCAGTCACAAACTGCTATGTTTTGTGGTGCTCTGTCATTAGAAGGATCGGCTCTCCTCCAGAAAGCCTGATGTGAATGAAAGTGATTACTGTTTCCTAGAATACATTGCAGATAAAAGAAAATGTAATTGCTTCAGACTGCAGAGTTAACCATAACAAATGTTGTCATTTTTTATCAATGATAACAACAGGTGAAATAAAGAAGGATGGGAAGAATTTTCTTGAGATTATGCAGGGTGTGTTGTAATTGTCTGTGACAGGCTGAACCCAAGGCTGGTCCTGACCCTTTTTTAGTCTATTTATTTATAGGAGACTAGAAAATAAAAACCATGACTTTCCCAAAGTGGTACCACATGTTTTGGGACAGTGGTTTTGTTTGGCTCGTCTCATGAATAAATTTTCGTCATGAAATAACTTTATCAGGTTCAGACACAAATCTTTATTTGCTGATGATCTAGTCTACTACTATACAAAATTCAGCTCCTATTAGTCTGCAGATGAAATATATTTATATGGTAAAATAATTATGGTCACAGAGAGATACAGTATAAAAAGGGCTATTTTTTATTCTTTTCTAAGGGGAGCTGGGTGATGTGGAAGAGATGATTTATGAGCTTGATGCAATAAGTGGTGGCTTGAAGGCTTAAGAGACTAAATAATGCAAACAGGATGCAAAATATTTACTTGAGGGGAGAAGGAGAAGAAATTACTTTGCGTTTTTGTATAACTTCCAGTAACACACTAATCTTGCATCATAGATTACTACCTTTTACTAACTTGTCAATGTATAAATTAAAGAAACAGCTGGGGAAATTCCACAGCAATATTACAGCGCTCTCTTCCATTCTTTCTTACTAAAAAGCATCTGTGTAAGTTTTTATTGATTCTTAATGGGATAGCTGAAGTTTTATGCAGCTGTCTTGTTTAGCCTCTATTTGTATTAGGCAAATACCGGATCTTCTAGATACCAACTACCTCTTGTGGACTAAATCAGTGTTGTATTTTCATTTCTGAAATCAGTTCCAGTATCCTTAATGACTTTATTTCTTAGACGAACTTCTTTTGCCCAGTCAGTAACTTTCTGAAATGGAAAGTATTTAAGATGTCATTCTGTTTACATCATCTTTTGCCATCAGTGCTATTCTTAGTTAGAGATCATGGAAACCCTGTTTGTCATCATTTATGGTGCCCTTTTGATGGGCTTTTGCATTGCTTTTCAATTTCTGCATCTTTCTGATTACTGCAAGCAAAACTCGTATGGTTTGGTGGTCTTTTCATTTTCCAGTCACTTTCACAGAATCACAGAAGGGTTTTGTTGGGAAGAGACCTTCAAATATCATCTCATTCCCACTCCCCTTCCATGGTCAGGGCCAAGAAATGCTCTGACCCAGTATCTGTGAGCAGACAAGCACAGCCAGTGAATAACTTTTGTTACCACCATAGTGCTCGTGGCCTTTAGGGACTCAGTTTATTAAACTCATTAACCAAGAGACTTGTAAGCTTTATCCCACGCAGTATTTTAGGTGTTGAAGGGGGAATGTAAATTTAAGAAAATTTAATATTACTCTATAGCCATTATGTAAAACAAATAATTATTTTTACACTAATTTAAGTTTTCTTCTTAAGAAATTTAGAGTGAGGACTAGTATGTGTAATAGTAGAAGTATGAGTAAAAAATATATTAATCTGTAAATATCTTAAACATACATTTAGACTTTTCCTCCATATCTTTTTGGGATCTCATGAGGTGCTAATACTATGCACCGGACTTTAAACAGACCTTTTGTGTTAAATGAGATAATACAGAGTGGAGGACATACACAGCGTGTTAGGTAACCTACTCAGGAATTTCCTGTGTTTATGTTCAGTCATAATCCTCAAATTTTTATGTGAAAGGCTCAAAATTTCACAGGAAGTCTTACCAGAGTTCAGTGCTAAACAGAACTTTCAATGTCCTGTGGAGTAAGTAGAAAAGCTTTCTTTTAGTTTTCTTGTCCAATGTTATTGAAATCAGAGGGACTAGAATTTATGGCTTTCAGATTTAGGGGCCAAGCCCTGCTGTGCCTTCCCCTTTTTATCAGGTGCATAATGTCCAAGAAGATAGACAGCTTTCCCTCCTATCGAATGAGCTTTACATAACTGTGAGGGGCTGGGATGTTGTTTCAACGTCCCTACCAGAGTGGCTTATCCCACTGAAATGTTATTCTAACTACAGAACAGTCAGATCTTTCTCTAATACACAAAAAATATGTCCCATTTACTGGTCAGCTGGGACATTTTGTAGCAGATTGTTTTGGGGGTTCTTTTCCCCCTCAAAGTCAGGTAGTGCTACAATGTAGAAAAATGATTAATCAACTTCAGCTGACTTTAGATTGCTGTTTGCTTTACTATGTTGATTTTTGGTAGAACAACTTTGTGCACAGGATATAATTTGGAGAGTGCTATGAACGCTTATTCTGTCAGGTAATGACAATAAAAGAGCACAGAGTAGTATAAACCAGGCAAACCTTCATTTTCAGATTTATACCACTGATGAATTTCAACAGCATGTAAATGATTTGTAGATTCTGTGTTAAAATTCAAGCAAACGGAGTTATGTGTGAAACTTTTGGGGAAGACAAACCTGATACATCCAGAGGAACTTCAAAAACCCTGTGCTTGACTGCAAGAATTTGTGCTCTGACTCTGATGCACTCACTGTTGTCTCACTTCTTGAACTTTCCTCCTCTGACTGAAACAGATTTATCCAGTCAAGGAATAAGATATTATTGTTAATATTTAATCCTTACTAGATATCCAGTATATTATTTGAAACAGAGGTGACAACTGGCCAAGTATAAGCACAAGTGTGTTGCTGTGCTCTAGGTGCCTTTGTGGGACAGACATTTCTGTTTCACAGGTGGGGAACTACAAGGAAAAATCAGCATTTTCCAAAGTTAGAATGTGTCAGCTCCCCAGCATTTGGTGAGAGAAGATTCCTGAGAATGAACTAATAGTAGATTGAGGGAACAAAGTTCCAAGCAGTTTTTGCTTGGAAGCTGAGGTACCTCAGGCCCTTCAGGGTCATGTGCTTTTACTGTCGGTGCTCAGTGAAGCAGGAAAAAATGAATATATTGATAATCCAGTTTGCTGGATTATCCCCTATATTACCTCCCTTCCTGGTTAGTCAAAGCTGATGCTATCTACAGCTGCCTGATACTTCTTAACAGTGTGAGATAGGGAAATAATATGAAACATTAAATTTGAAATTCTTAATGTCACAGTACGACACAGCCTGCAACAACAAGCTCTAATTTAGATGCTAAACTGAGGAAATAATTTTGAGAATCATAGCTCACTTAGCAGCAGTAAAACAGCCAGAGAAATACTGGGGAAACACTTCACTAGAAACAGTGCCAGATGCTAATGGAAACCTCACACTGTATTTAAGAAAGTTTGCCCAAATATGACAAGACTGCATTTTCAAGTCCCTTTTTCTTGATAAACTGTTCAGGAAGGACCATACACCCACAGAAAGTTTGTCAGTGTTTGTCTACTGATACAAATGTAGAAAGTATTTCTACTTACCTGTTGACTAAGCACATATTCTCCACTCTGAGCTGTGAAAATACCAGCACAAAAATTACTCAAAATAAATACACATCACAACCCAAAGCTGGGTAACCATCTTTTCTGTTAGAGTAACATCTAAAATGAAAAAATGAAGTAAAATGTCTGTAGTTGGCACATAAAAGATACCGCTGTAACTGGCTTGCTACTGCAAGAAAAGAAAAGTGGTTTGGATTTGCACTGAAGTGCTTTTTCTCTTCTTAAATGGGAAAGAATGTATTGTTTTAGGATCCTAGGAGGCACTTCTGTCCTTCACACAATATTCTGTGATGCTTCTTTGTGCATTAATGGTTGCTGCTGCTTGCTTGGCAGTGAAATGGCTCCTAACTTCACTTCTTTTGCCATTACAGTGATTTTTGCCTTTTCGTATTTTTAAATGTAAATGAGAAAATAAATTTTAAAATGAAAAAGGATGTGCATAACTCAGACTTCAGGCTTAGCATGTTGACCAGGACTGAGTGCTTTATATATAAGGAACAGAGCTCTCTGAAATTCAACCTTCCCTCTTCCTCCTGCCAAGGATGGAACAATATTTTGTTCTTTTGGTGTTATTCAAGCAACGTTTATAAAATGGCTGCTAGTTCAATTAAATGTTCTTAAGAAATGAAAATATATAATGAAAACTAAAACTAAACTAAATTAGAATGAAAAAGTGGAAAAGGAGTATAATATGGAAATAACTTCCAAAAAGCAAGAACAATTTTTTCTTAAAAGCAGAATCTCTGCTATTCAGCTGTTCTAATGGTGTGCTTTTAAATATATTAAGGAACTGAACTAAATAATGCCTGTACTTCTAAACCTTTTGCAGTAAACTCACACTGGTGCTTCAAGATCCTCAAGAAGAGCTCCAGACTGATGACAGTATGTTAAATCTTGTCTCAGTAAAAGCCAGAAATCATCCAGCTTGAATAGAATAGTAAAATGAGGTGTGGAGTGCAGGCGAAGCAGAGAACCTTGTCTCATTTTTCCATGTACATCCTACAGTGCTGAACTCACCTTCAGGACCCTGCTGTTTCTGCCATGCCTGATAATGGGCTGCTTTCTCCTGGGCCAGTGAAAGAATTGGGGCTGGTGGTATTGGGTAATTGGTACACAGTGCAGCAGGATCAGGAATTCTGGGTGTTATAAAAGTTGATGCAGTTGTGAGATTTGGTTTTAGTGACAGACTGATGATCTCACAGTTCTCATTGTAACTTCACTGCAAGGCACTTCAGTGATATTTCTGTATCTTTATTTACTAGGTTCTTGCTTCTAGTGTGGAAATAACCTTCACAGATCTCCCCTGACCCCTGCTCTAGTCCTCAGACCACTTGATGACCACTGGCACCCTTGTGTAAGCCACAAAGCAGATAATACACAGAAAGCCCTGCTGCACATTGATTTGCTGTACGGCAGCGGTATTACAGCAGTTGATTTGTTTCAGCTTATCAGTGCAGAAATCTTGTACATCGCTGACTGGGGATAAAAAAAGCATAAAGAAGAAATAGTTGTGCAGGGTAAAAAAGTGTGCAGAGCAAACTCTTACTTTGCAACAGTATGGTAACACATAAACCTGCAGCCAGCTGGTTAGCTGTAAAAGAACCTGGGGAGAACTGGCCTTACCTCTTTATGAGTTGAGAAAGCACTGCCTCTCCCAGTGAATATAAATGTGAGTATAAGTGAGGTCCTCAGGAGTACTTAAGGGTTGGAATTTCTGCAAAAGTTTCATCATGTTTAATCCAATTTCTCTTCAAGGCAGGGTCTTTTCCAAATATTGGGCCATAACAGATGGTTCTATCCACAACCTCTTGCAGATCTAAAGATCTAAAAAAACCCTTAACAAACTGATAGATATCCAGTCCTAAATGAATGCATAATGCAGTATTTTAGACTAAAGAAATAAAAAGTCACCTTAATGTTTTCCAAACTTGTTCTCAGCCCTCACGTAAAACTTTCAAATGGGCATTGTGCAGAGTTTTGCCAGATGGCAACGGTTGTAATTTAATAATGAAATGTAAAAACTGCCTAGAAAATTTTCTACTACTTGTAATATAGTTCTCATTCAGATAGACCCAGATTGCTCAGACTCAGCTCTCACAAAATAACTTTCCTTCCCTCAGGAAAGAGAAAGAGAAGTAAGAAATCTCTTCCTCTACTGTACTGTACTCATTAGTTGTCAAAGCAATGCTGTAATACAAATGCATAGTGATTTTAGACACTGCACTTCCTAATGTCCCTGTACTTAATTTGTGTGTTTCTTTTACTCCCTCTGAAACCAGGGATAAAAGGCAAATCCTCAGTGTCTGTGGGATTCAGCAATATTGTGACCTTATTCATGGCTAGAGCTGGTCATGTATTTCTTTTACAATCCTGTAGTGGCCTTACTGTTGGCTTCTGAAAAACAGTGGCTTTACAGACAAATTTTCCATGTTAGATGTGTAAGAATTATAGTAGGGACCTGGTGGATACTAAAAAAGTAATTTCTTAATAGTCGCTAGTTCAATGAGGATTTAAATCTATTTTAAAAATTTGAATGCCTTAATCTCCTTAATTCTTTAGGAAATTTGGTCTTTTTATCCTCACTTTTTGGATAATTTTTTGGCACAGCTGAATGTATCTGGAAAAAGAGAATCTGTGAGCAGGAAATGCACAATTTGGATATAAAACACATGCCTTTTGGATGTGCTAGCCAATAAATAGTTGGGATTTAATGATCTCCTAATCTGAGCATTAGCATGCTCCCTGCTTTGGATAAGATGCCCAAAGAGGTTTTGCTGGCAGGCATCACTCAGGAGAGGAACAGTCGGCTCTCCTGCTTTCTGAAATAGATTTGTGATGCTGTTGCCTTGCCGCCTTCTACCCTTGTCTCTTAATTTGTTAGTTTTATACCTTAGCCCTGCTGGTGTGGATTTTTCCCCTGTTGAGCTCCAGAGAAGGTACCAACGTCCATTCCAACTGTTCTGCCTGTGAAGTGGGTTTTATCTTTGTCTTGTGTGGCTCTGCCCCTCAGGCTCCCCCACAGCTTTCTGACAGCACAAGGGTTTCTGTGGATGGCTCAGAAAAAATCTCAGACTGGGGGTTTGGATCCTTGGAAGATGGACAGTACTGTAGCACGTGGAACCTTCCTCATGTAAGATTTTTTTCCTGTCAGTAGTCAAATCTCTTATCTGAAGTGCACTGAATCAAGATCTTGGAAAACCTGCAAACGTTTGTGTTTCTCAGACTGTTTAGAAATGAGATTAAAGGTATGGAAATGGATAGAAAACTGTTCTTTTCACTTTCACAGATATCATCATGTGCAATACTTGGTATTCAGAAACTGCAGAGAAGCTGGTATCCTGTGGGATGCTTATCATGTTTTACCTGACTTTTTAAAATTTATCTGAACTTTCTGGAAACAGCTTTGGCTTGTAAGACAGTTTATTGTCCTTTATACTTGAATAAAATTCAGTAACTCCTTAAAGGTGTTTTTCCAAATTGGAGATATTCTTCGACTATTATTATTCTTGGATTATTATTATTATGTTAATTATTGCCTATATGTTTTAAAAGTTCAAGAGAGCTCTAAGTCAGAGTTGTTAAAACCCATAATTGGCACATAATCAGGCATCAAATGTGTGATGTTCTATTAGAAGCTCTTGCTGGTTAGTTCTTGTTAAAAATCAAATTCTGGTATGGTGTGGTTGAAAGTTAATGGTTCAGAGCTGACTGGATGATGCCTTCAGATCAGCTCAGTTCAGGAAGGGTCTTCAGGCCAGAAGACTCTGAATATATGATCAGAGTTGCCAGCCCCAGGTTTGAGGATGGGGCAGACTTTATCTGAGACTTGAAGGAAGAGTTACTGAGATCCCAAAGTTGCATGGAATCCATATTTTCACTCTGAGCGACTCTGGCTTTTAGCTAGTGCAGTTTAACCTTTTTTGTCTTGTGCTGCACCTGATTTTTTGTCTTTGCTTTAAAGCTTTAAAATCTTTGTAATGCCTCTACATTAATTTTATATATTGAAGTTACGCAGTGCTTTTATATGCATATTATCAATTTCATAGAGATCTTTTTAATCCCAAATTTCCCACATTGATTAAATAGTAGTTGTTCCAAATATTTGCAGTACTACTTATTTATAGCTGCAGATCTGCGGTGGGAGCTGTAATGTGAATTTGTGGGGGATTAATGCTGGTTGTTCTGAGGTAATTTAGTAAAACCGTTCCTTTGAAGTAACTGTTGGTTTTGGTCAGTACTTTGTAGCTATTGTAGGTATAAGGGAGCCTTGTATTTAGAAAAACAATTCAATTAACCAGTGTAAGAAAAAAGAACCATACTGCTGTATGTTGGTTCACTTCAGCATGTTTCAAAGCAGTTTTCCCTGGAGATGTCATTGCTGGGTCTTGGAATAGAGCTGTGAGGAGACTGGAAAAAAAACAGGGAAAAGGAGGAAGCAGTTAAAGCAAGGATGTACTGTAAAACAAAGAACAAGAGGGAAAGTAACAGAGAATTTTATTTTTTTTTCCTTAAAAGCATTGAGTGGGAAATTGGTCAGTATTACACTGCAACTGGATGTGCTGGTGTGTGTGTGCTGTTACCTTTAATGTTTTCAGTTGAGAAGATGCAACTAATGGAGATTTCCCCTCTTGCTTTGATTTCAAGATAATTATTATGGTGTTAAGGTCCAAAGACTCAATGCTGAGTCAGGAAGTCTATAACCTTCAAATACATCCATCATTTCTTGTTCTATATCCTGTCATTGTTACAATGAGACTGTGAGCATTTGCTCTTGCCTTTCCTGCCTTTTGATGGTACCTTCTTTTGAGTCCAGTCACTCAAAGGGTGGAGTGCAGTGATATTGTCTACTTCAAATTATTCTTCAGTCTTTTCTCTATATCAAAGTACACTAAGTCTCACCAAAAAGTTTTTGACAATGATGTGTAACAAGTTCAATGCAAGGAAGAGCAACTCGGGCAGCGCAGAAGAATGGTTTTGGATGCACTTGACAGCTTGAAGAAAATCCCCCAAACCATTTTATTTTCTCTTAGGTACTGAACAGAATGCTGGATGTCTAAGTCAGCAGCCCCCATAAGGTAGAATTCACTAAGATTGTGATATCTGCTGACTTCTATTTCTATTTTGCGTAACTAATAGACTAAGCTATGGAGAATGTGTGATTGGAGAATATAAGAGATCCATATTTCCTCAGATAAATAAGGTTGTAGCCCTGGAGAATGTTCTGTATAAGAATAAACATTTTTAAATGAAACTTTGAGAAGTCAGTATGGAGTCTAAAGAAGGGGCAGCACAGCAGCAGCTTTTCTCTGTTGGTGATTAATTTTGCTGCAGGCATTCTGTATCAGCCAGAGTTTTCCAAAATGTTCTGAAAGAAATGGAGGTCTACACTGCAGTTCCTGAAGTGACAAACAGTCCCTAAAATGTCAGGCAGTGATGAGTATAATGGTCTTTATCTCATATGAAAACAATTTGTTTTTTCTTCAAAACTTTGGAGAAAAGGTTTTGAATCTTGTGCTGGTTGGTAATAAAGCTGTCTTTACTTGAATTTTTGAGGAGGGATATAGGAGTATCTAAAAAGCATTCTAGTGTTATGTGATTAATAGTTGGGTAAAGTTAATGAGTAGCATCTGTTCTGCTAGAACAACAGCTTAATAAAGCTGTCCACTCTTGAAGATGAAGGATATTTGCAGATGAGTGGCAGCAGTAGTTGTTGAGGGCTGAACCAGCTATTAGTTCCTTAAAAGGGGATTCTGCTTCAAGGAAACCAACAATGTTCACTGATTAAGAGTAGATTCTGTCATTCCCCTATCCTAATGTATCAACATATCAGTTTGACACTTTTGCTTCCATCTAGACTCACACAAAATGAACGAGCAGAACTTGCTAGTCATTTTAAGCTGAGTGGATCAGCCTGAATATCTGACAGGTCTGTTCAGTTCAAATTTTACATGAGGTTGCCCCAAGAGTTAATTGAGTGAAACAGTTGTCCATTCTGTTGCAGACGAGTCACGAGCAGAGTTTCTTTAAAAGCTCTCGAGTTGCAGTCTCAGGTTGTGCCTTGCCTCGCACCGGCTCAGGCACTGCTGAGTCAGAGCTCAGCGATACTGAGAGCAAGGCTGAGCCCGCTGCCGGAGGGGCCGAGGGTGAACAAAGCAGACGCATCCTGCCACTGAGTGGTGATGGAGATGTGCTGCAGCCTCATTACTGTAATTAGTGCCTACACTGTAACCAGGGTGCCTGATGGCTTCTCCAGGCAGAGGAGATGGTTATGGCTGTCCCCAGTTACTACTTCTCCCTTTGCAATAGCTACTTTTGGCAGACAGTGCCTAACTATTCTGGTTCCTTCCATCCTGTATTTCTTCTTCTCTCCTATCCGTACCCAGATTCATTGATTTGATAATCTTCATACACCTTTGAACCTGCAGAAGGAGGAGCAGCCCTGGCTCGGGGTACTTTCCTTTCACATCACCGCAGCCATGTTCTTCTTTGCATAAGGTGTTGGCTCTTGCTTACCCGGCTTTGAAACCAGTTGCTTCTCTTTATTCTTTTCCTATCTCTTTCAGAAGAAAACCAGAGTAACTTTTCACAAAATACTTGTAAGCAGTAAATGAGTAGCACCTTCTGACGCTGTGTAGATGTGAACTGAGTGCATTTGGAAAGTGGCTGTTGCAGACAAAGCACCCACCTAACAGAAGGAGGCAAATTCTGTAAAGCACTGTGCTGGTAGGGAAGCCTTTTTCCTAAAAAGGAGATGGCTCTGGAGCTGTGTCCTGTCATTCCAATATCAACTATGGCAAGTACTTTCTGTAACTATTTTTTAATGCTCCAATGATGTAAGATTCATCTTTGGTTCGAGTATGACAACAGTGCTCTTTTCTTTATATACTGTTCCTCCGGCAGCAGCAGCAACTTATAATCCCTCAGACCTTTGTTTTGCAGTACAGTTACCAGACCTGTTTATTCACAAGACTTTGCCTTCATGCATGTTATACTCATTATGCTTCCCTTAGCATGTAAACAACCATTTCACTCTTTCTCTAATCTACCATGAAAAACCTCTCCAAGAAATGATAAATTCCACTGCAACCTATGTTTCGCAAGCTACAATCAATTTCTAGCTTTGTTTCATTATGTAGATAATTTTTGTAAACCCTCAATAGTTCCAGGCTAAAAAGCAGGAAAGCCTTAGCAACTCTTCCTGATGTTTTTTGTGGCTCAAAACATTTGAGTGATGTAAAGGTATTCCTTGTGCTGTGAGTAGTGTTGGGTGGTATTGTAGCCTTGGAAGCGTTATGTTAATCATAGATTAGTTTTTACTATGTATGGGTTCATTCTAACAAAATCAGACAACTTGTTAAAACCCTGCATTTTAGTTCAGTGATCCATTCTAATTTCTAGCTTGGTTTTTATAGCTTCTTTCTGTAATTATATTCACAAATATGCCAAAATATGCACATTAATCTTAATAATTTCTGTTAATGAGTTACAAATTTTATTTCATATCATGGCTAGGTACACCTCACAGTGCTGCTCTGCCTGTTCACTGGTGGTTCCTGGAGCTACTCAGAGTTTTTAATAGAGGATGCCCTCTTAACTTCATTACCAAAACAAATGCAGTGCTTGTTTTGCACAAAATTTAAATGAACAGTTCTGTTCAAGCTGAAATTAAAAAAAAAGGGGGGGGGGAGGGAAGAGTACAAGAAATACTAATGCTGAAACAAAACATGTAACAAACAGCAGATGAAAGGAAGACTTATTTTCCATTATCAGCATTAAAGACAAAGGAGTGAGGAGGCAAGCTTGAATAGCTCTCAGTCTGATTGTGAGATGCTGGGGGTTGAGGAAATGCTGTCTGCCTTCGTCAACCAAAAAAAAAAACTTTACTAAAATCCAGTTCAATTTCATAGAAATTGCTGGTCCCAAGACAGTCACGTGCAACTTTAATTTCTAAGAACTAGAGAGAATATCCTGTGAAGCCTGAGCAGTGATATACATGAATAGGAAAACTATGGGGTTTTTAGAGGATAGGGCATATAGATTTGTTACAGATTAGGTTTAGCTGTGGTAGATAACAGGAATCTAAATAACACTTTGTATATGCATTATCTACCTGACAAGGGACACCTTCGGAGTGGAGTTGAAACTGAATTTGTGAATAGAAAACTGCAGGATTTTATTATGCATTTCCTGGAAGGATGCTAATGCAGTTCAGGTATTGAAGAGAGTTGAGAAATCAACTGGTTTAGATTTGACCTTTTACCTTGGATACAAAGCATTGTAGGACTTCTAGATTTTGTTTTAGCTATTCAGAGATGCAGAAAGACCAGAAATCTCCAACCGTTTTCATTTGAACTATATAGAAAGTAGTTTCCTGCAAATATTTGGTGTAACTCAAGGCATTTGAATATAATTGGAATTTTTAGACTTGAGCAAAAGCGAGAAATATTTTTGCTAATCAGTAATATGCTTTTATCTTACATTCCATACTTCATGCATGATTCAGTCAATCATATCTTCTGTTTAAATTTTTATCACACATTATTATGTATGCTTATAAAACAGTATTTTCACTGAGCTCAACAGATACTTCTTAATAAGAGCTTATAAGTAAGAAAGAAAAATACATTGATAATATAGCCACCCAAGGTGCAGCTGGTGAAGCAAACAGGAACGATTTTCCCCACAGCTTAAGAGGAAAGCTTTCAAGAGCACAGAGAAAATGCTCCCAACCTCCAGACCCTGAAAAAGAGCGCTCACTGGAGACACAGACTTTCAGGCCTTTGTTTCAAGCCCAAGGTGTTTTGGACTCCTGGTGTTTTGGAATTCATTTGGGTCACATTTTCCTTTTGTTTAAAGAAATAAGTCATGCAGGAAAACTGTGTTTACTGTCTGTAGTCAAGACATTTGCTTATCAAAGATATGCAAAATACTGCTGCTTACTGCAAGGTTTTCTATTTTAACCATCCCTGGTTTTGCTGGAATTCATCTACAAAACAGGCATCTGGCTCTGGTAGTTAATGCCTTTCTTTTCATGAGGGAGGAAGCCCTAGAACCAAAATGTTGCCATAGACATAGGCTATGACTTTTACTTTGATGAGAAGTTCCCTTGTTTAATGAGTAAAGTCCTGGGGTTTTTTGAGCAAAGCTTTACATCCAAGGGTTCTGTGAAAACCCTGTTAAACCTGAACAGGCAAAGCAGCGGAACAACAGCAGCTGTTCTCAGGAAGTCCTGTGTGCTAAGAACTATAATTGGAAATTGAAGGTCAAGAAAAACAACTGTGTTCACTTGCTGTCATTTGTGTGCTCTCCCTCCAATGTAAATCAAGGAGCTTGTCATGCCTATTGCACTGCAGAAAATAAATAAACTTGCCAGAATATTATGTCTAATGACATTATTTGCAGTTAGAATTTAAGAGTTTGTCATAGCTACAAGAAAATGTTATCTTTTAGAAAAAATGTGCTATCAGATGTATTGTGGTAGCCTCAGAAGGTATGGAAACTCATTTTTGCCTTTTGGCTGAGCACTGCAGGAGAGAGAAGAGGGGGTTGCAGAGACCAGTCTGGCAGAAATGAACACAGCACAGCAGCAACCTTGGCCAAGAGGTGGAGGTGGGAGGGGAGGCTGGACAAGAAGGGGTTTCATCAAGGGAAGCTGAAAGGGAAGTTTCAGGCAGGACAGTGAAAATCTTGCTGATGAAGTATAGACAGGAGCCCCCATGTGAAGATTTGGTAGTAAATGCAGGGGCTCTACTTGTGGTGTAATTAGAGTTGTTTATGGGGAGCTGTCGAGGTTGCACATTGCTTTGATAATTGGGGTGTAGGATGTATAAATAAATTACTTATGAACTGTCTTGAGGAAAAAAAACAAACACAAAACCCCCTCTTCAGATAAACTTGCAGCCTGCTAAAGAATGATGTTGTTTGTGTCAGAGATCTGAAGGGTGACAGGTCTTTGGACAAACATCAAGAGAGGAGCTTGTCTGTGGAAAAAGATGTGGAGAACAGGTCCTGTGACACAAGAAGTTAATTGCATTAACTGCAGTTTTATTGCCAGTGCGGAGCAGTGCCTTCATGTGAGACTGAAATGCTTCAGTTTGAAAACCTGCTCAGGGGGTTTGGCTTGGCCTGGGCACATTGCCCTGGTTTATTCCAGAATTCAGGGCTTAGTTACCCTTAGAGTGAAAATTGCCAGTAAAAGGCAAAAGGCTTTAGGTCTTTACTTTTGTTTTCCAATCTAGTGAAATAAATCCTAATACTGTTTTTGTTAGCTGTGAAAACCCTTGTGATTTATTTGGTAATGTAAGGAGAATCTTTCAGTACTATTTTTAAGAAGTTATGTTTCCAGATTGAATTGCATTAAGCACGTTTCCACTGCAAATGTGATCTGGGACTTTGACTTCTGCTGCAATATTTTATTTATAATTTTTTCAATGACACCTTTCTATGGTTTTATGAAAATAAACCAAGTGCTTTTACCTTTTAAGAAATTTACCTGTTTAAACACTTAAAACATTCTTCTGTCTTTATTTTATATTTATTTTGAATATTATATTTTTTGAGTGTTGCTCCGGTCTTTAATGTTTCATAGGCATCAGAGCATCTTTTTGTATTACTTGGAATTGATTTCTCTCTAACCTTGGCTGTAGCCTTAGTGACTCTTTTCTTTGGGAGGACGTTTTGCAGCTTCCAGGGATCTATTCAGTAACAATGGAGCTAATAGAAAGTTTGCAATTTTTTCTGTGTAAAATGACAAAGTGATAAATTCTTTCAGGTGATTTTCTAGAGATATCTGAACTGCACAGAGGCACTCTTTCCGTGAAGCCTAACAGGGACTGCAGGGCCTTACAATGACCAGAGAAACACCCAGGCCTCTTCAGAATATGTTTGTAGTACTGGGGATGCAGCAAAAGCTGCAGAAGCCTTTGTTATTTTAAATTTCATGTGAGAACCTGAATAATAGGAGTTATTACAGAATAAACCAGTGATTTTAGTTCACATTTAATGTTGGGCTCATATGGTCATGTAGGTTTTGGTTAACTTGGAGTCTATGAACAGGTAGGAGCATACACTCTGGTTTGCAGCCTTTGCTCAAGATTAGAGCTGAGGTATTTAAACCCTTATTTCTAAGAAGATTTAGGAATATGTCTGATTAAAAATTTGAGATTAGTGGCTCCATACCCACAATGTAAAAGAGATTATGTGCGGGTTTAAGATCTGCCTTTAATCTTGACATTTAACTTGAGTACAGGGATTAAAATAGAGAATATGGGTACATAAGATTTATATGGGTGCCCACAGGTACTGAAAAGAGCACTATCAAATGATTTGGGTAAACAGTACAAAATCCTCTAATACTTTAAAATGTTATCTGCAGGAAAGAAAATTTTTTGAGTTTTAGGAAAACACTTGAATTTAATAGTCAACATAAAATGACAAAAATCTTCTAACACCTAGATTTTGATTTTTTCTTTGTGTTAGTTCACCTTTTTGAAAAAAATATAGAGCACTAAATTCTGGCTTTAAAATTATATTTTCAAAATTAATCACTGTCATTTGCTTATAAAGATGAGTATTCACCTGATCTGTGCTTCAATTTGCCTGTCATTAATTTTACAGGCAATAAAAAGCTTTTTGGTTCAGGCTTTCTATAGATTCCCATACAGAAAATTTGAATGTAAACTTCTGCACTTAAAAATATAATGAAAAGCATGAATATTTATGCTTTAATAGTTCTCTGAGGTGCAGGGAAATCTCAGCTTCTGTAAACCAACCTTGACAAGCCTTTAGAATTGGGCCCATTTACGTTTGCAAACATTCCTGAGTGACCTGGAACCTCCTACCAGCAGAAGAATGAATTATCCAGGCAGATGTTTGGTTTATAGAGGGTTTGGGTCAAGTTAATGACGGGAACAATCCCGAACATTTCAATGCAATTTCCCTCCTTGGCCGTACTTAACTTTCAGAAGGCTGGTCACAACTCAAAGAGGTGTAACTTGCTAGTATATGATAGGCATAAGGTAATAGCAAAAACCCTGAAGGCTTTTTTGTGAAGGCCATACTACATTTCTTTGCTGGGTTACTTGACTAAGCAGCAGAAAATATATGTAATGTGTGCATTTATAGGCACGCATGTGTACACGTGTAATATTCATAACACGCAGTAGGGACAAAGGTTTGGATTCCTTCTTCCAGTTCTATTTGCTCATTGTCCTCTCTTTCAAGAAAATAATGTAGTCATGCATATTTGAAAAAAAAATCATCAACAGAGGATGGGAATAAATTTTGTTACCAACTGTGGATGCACTAGTATTCAGTATCAAGTGAAAGCAGTAGTTTGGCCACAAAGAGACAATGTCTTCCACAGACATGCTTACAGACAGATCTGTGTTGTTTTCTGAATAGACATTGAGTGTTAGAAAGTTCAATCCAAGCTTGGATATCTCAGCAATAACAACCACCTTAACACTGTTTTGTGACCATGGTGGAAGCTGTGATGTCCTCCTGAGTTCATATTCTGTCCCATTATTTGCACTAACACAATTTTCTAGTGCAGAAAGTGGAGTGGAAAGTTTTTATGAATGTACATACTTAGCATAAAAAGAAAGCAAAAGTGGGTTTTGACTATGATATAGCTGGAGAATTCCTGAAATCCCCACAAAGGCTTTGTGCCCTCTCAGCTGTGGCAGTTGCAGTTAATTACAAACCCTTTCCCCAGTGGTGCCCTGGGACAGCCCTTGTTCTGCTGGTGCAGCAGCACTGGCCTGCACTGAAATGGGGGTATTATCTCATGTGCTCCTAGGAGAAAACAGGGATGAAAGGAAATTACTGCTAGCCACATGGAAATTTAAAATCTTGCAGGGGAGTTAACATTTGGCTCCCAGAATTCTAATGGAATTTCACCATAGAAAAGGTAAAAAGTAGTTTCAAAAGGTGTTATAATTTTAATGGAGTGTATGAAAAATTATTCAAGAGCAGTGCTGGACATTGAGGGTCCAGAAAGATGAACAGATTTGCAGTGAACAGGAAATGTCATCTGAGAATTGTGGAGATGTGAAACAACCTCCCAAATATGAGCAGTTCAAGGTCAATACATTAAGCAAGGGACTTACACATCTTTTAAAGACAACAGAGTGGTTTCATGTGGTTTCAGCTGCCACACTGGTTCAGGGTGGCACCTAGCCAGGGTTCTGCCTCACCAGATTGCATTGTAATTGCTTGTGCTGGGAAGGAAGTTTTTGTGGAGCTGTTGTGGTTCTCTTTGGTTCCTGACCCCCTGACAGATGGATTCCTGTCCAGCTTCATCATCCCAAAGTCTATTCCCCAAGGAAGTGACTGATGACCATGTCACAAACATCTTGCCATGAAACTGCTATTAATGGGGGTTTCTATTGATATCAGCTAGCATTGATTGTTTTCTCTTTCTCTTGCTCTGCAGCTGCAGACTCTACACACTCTATCCAAGGACAAACCGTCCCCCAGTGGCTTTTTAACAATATTTTTTGATAATGCCAGGGACATTCCACCCAAAAAAAGTAAAAAAAGGAGTCTGATTTCTTTTGACCAGTATGAATAATACATCAATTTGTTTCATGAAAGGGGCTTGGGAAAAAGCCAGTCCATGGGAACGAACATATATATGGAAACAAAATCATAGTGGATTGATAGAATTTTTTGGTGTATGTTTTCTGAATAGATAAAAAGCTCCCGTATTTTGCCAAAAATGCAGTTAGCAGGACTGTACCTGAAAGGCTCTTTGGAATCATACTGATGGAGTGCAGCAAGGAACTCTTGAGTCCATTAGTATCATGTTATATAAACAATGTTTGTGTGGACACTTTTCCTTTGTCCTTCCAGAAGAGCAGTTTCAGTGATATTTTTTAATAAGTATTTGAGAACAAAAAATAAATGTGTACCTCTCAGCTGGAATGAGCTATTGGTACTTAGAGGGTTTTGGCAGAGCAGTTGCCAAATTCGAACTTGTAACTGTATTCACTTGCAAGTAAATAATTTGGGGCTAAAATTTTCTGCTGTGAAAGATGGCTTCTTCTTTGCTTCCAGTGTTCTGGAATTTGTGAAAGGAGTATCCTTATTTGAAACCTGAATACCAGCATTTTCTTTAATCGGCTATAATGACACAGCATTTTATTACCTTATGTTAATATTCAACTACTAGTATTTAGAATCCGTAAGTGTATTCCAGGTGCATCTGATATGAAAGGAAAGAAGCAATATATAATTGCCTCCACAGAACATTATGTCAAAGGAAAGTCAACAAAACAGTCACAAAACTTTAACATGCTTCTGTCTTGCATTGAGTTCATCCCCTGCAATGTAATATAAACTAGAAAGGATGAAAGCATGGCTGGTTTTCGTAATGTAAAGGATGTGTCTTGTATAGATCTCCTTATTTAACTAATTTCCGTGACAGTTATTTTTAAAAATGGTGAATTTGGTGTCATAGTGGCTTAAGGACAAGTGAAGTAAAGTTAAATACAACCCAAAAACTGCCATGAAAAAACAGAAAGATGGTTTAATGCTTGAATAATTTATTATTGAATAAATAGGAAAAGTCTAATCCAAATGAATGAGAGGCATAAAAAGACTTTTTGCAAGAGTAACTGTTTAGACTTGAGGCAGGGACCACATCAGTTACGTGGACAGTAAAAAGATGTTGCTATTTCAATTCAAATTTATGTATTCTGAATTTTAAATCTGGCCACAGAACCAAAATCCTGATTTTTCTCTTGAGAGATGAAAAGCTAAGGCTTGCTTTTATCTGTCACAATATTTCTGCTTATTCAAATTGCTTCTTAATTTAATCTTTGCTGTTCCACATTTGTGGTGGTGCTTGTATTATGCATTTTTGGTTCAAAGTTTTCTGAAAGATGGTTCAAGATATCCAAAAAAAATGGTCTAAGTTTTTAACTTCTTTAAATGTGTGACCTTTATTGGGAGAGTACAGTCATGTCTGAATAATTTTGGTAGGAAGGTGAATAAAGAAAGTGTTTTAGGTGCTCTGGGAAGAGCTGCACACTCTTGGAGGGAGACGAGGGGTATGATCTGAAGCAATTTGTGCCCAGCACCATTCTATTTCAGTCCTGGTGAGTCTGCAGGTTGTCACTCACGTCTGGGTGCTGCAGCCTCCTGTCACAGATGTGTCAGCCCACATTGCCTCTAACAGCTCTGGCACAGCGATACTGCAATAACGACTTCACCAGAAATAGTTGTAGGAAGCTGCTGGGTAACATTATTTATGATGGTGTATGGAATTTGGATTGCTAGTAATTGTATTAAAAACAATTCTATTTTTCAAGTGATACTGGTTTTTGTAATTGGTGTTGATACTGGGAAACACGGCATGACCTTTCTCTGTTGTAAGTGGGCTTCAACTCTTTTAGCTTTGTTTTCCCATTCTATATTACAGTTTAACTTGAATAATAAGAAAATAGTCTGAAGTGCTGGGTCCTTACTGCCTTTTTATTACAGTGAATTGAGTAGCACTGTGACAGAGGAGGAGGCTCAGTGTTTGTTTGCTTGCTTTAAATTGGATGTCCTTGAGCTGTGTCACAGTTGCAGTATTGTTACATTTCATCTCCAGATAAAAGTTTGTGTTCTTGAAATTAACAACAAGATTCCTACTGGCAGTGGGAACGTTTTCATAGGAAATGAGAGAGGAACAAGAAAGTGTATTAGTGGATCACAGGGTGATTGAGAGAGACAAATTTATTACCTATTCAGCAGGGGATTTCACCAGGAGAGAAGCACAATTGCTCAAAGAGTTGGTGAGAATTTGTCTTGGGATACTGTGTCTGTCTCTGGTTGCTCAAGATCAAGCAAAGTGAATTCAAAAAGATGGAGTGTAAAGTGCTGTTCCTTTGAGGTTAAGAGTGAATATACCACAGGGAGGATGGGGGACTGGGAAATGTCAGAGGGAGGGCAACTGAGGGTTTTGAAACGTCACTGAAGTGTAAATTGTGTTGTGCCTCTCATTGAAAATTAAAAGTGGGAGCCTTTTGTAAAAGAAAAAGCAACACTGTTATATGAGATCCACACAGTGTGTTGTGCTTGGAATATTATGACTATGGAAATGCATTTCCTAGATTTAAAAACTTGAGCCAGAATTCATTATTACTATTCACATGAATTTTATGCTCATGAACCTGTGAAGTGACTTCAGCGTTTGAGAATACTTTTATACGTTTATATATTTGGTAACATTTTCAATAAATAGGCTTTTACCTATTCATTTGATCATGAGCTCTTTGATTTGCTCACATGCTAGTAATTATTTTGCAGTGTGTAATTGCTTACTTAAGTAACATGTTGTGGCCCTTCACTAGATTGAAAGCTTGGAGATACTTTTTTAAATAGCATTGAGCAGAGTCAAAAATAAAAATTAATATATTCTCTGAGTATAGCCAATAATCAGTATTTCTATATGCACCTATGTGTTTTGGACAATATCCATGTGTTTTGCATAAAGTGTAACTTTTTTCTCATCATTAGTTTGAGTAGAATAATCCTTTGAGCTTTTATTAATACATAAATTCAGTCCATCTACATCAACTAAAAAAAAAAAAAAAATCAAGGTCTTCATTAATTTCAGAGAGCTCAAGGTCTAAGAGTTCAGTTTGTATAAATGTGCAAATGAGTAGCCTGGAAGTAGAAGGATTCCATAAGTAAATACAGCTGGATAGCGCTAAGGGACCTGCAGTTTGCAAGTGAGGTCCTCGGCTGTTGTGAGGCACAGCAGCTCCCTCTCGCAAAGGTTACTGCGGGAATGTGCAGCTCTCAGCAGCCTGGATCCATCAGGTCTTTGGGATGAGTAGGAAATTTTGGAGAGAACAAGAGAAGAGAGCTATTATGAGCAGAGGCAGCACAGTGCAAGAGGTCAGCTATAAATAGCTGTGAAAGGTTAGGACATGCATTTTCACTAAGGGAAGTGTTCATTTGTTCTGCTAAGGAATGATACTGGAACTCCCGCGTGCCAGGTAGCGTAAAAACACCTACTGAGGGTTTAACCCCTGTCCAAAGGAGTTTATATTTCCAATGTGAGAATAGAAACACAACATATAGATACATGATGTGAGTTACAGCTAACACAGGAAGAGATTTAAATGCAAAGCATGAATCAATGTGAACAGAGTCAAATTGTAAACAAGGTCAGGCTACAAAACTGCAAATTCCCAGAGGAAACAGAGAAAACTTGCTGCTCTCCCATATTTATTATTTCAAGGAAATTATTTCTCTCTAGAATAGAAACAGGTTAATGGAGCTGTGTTTCTTAACAGGAAATTAAGAATCAGAGGATGCTAAATGTGCCTGTAGTGAAGAATTGCTCCACACTTCTCACTCATGAGAAGGACCCTGAGTTGCTGGAGTGAGTCCAGAGAAGGCAACAGAGCTGGGAAAGGGTCTGGAACACAAGTCTGAGGAGCAGCTGAGGGAGTTGGGGAGGATCAGCCTGGAGAAAAGGAGGCTCAGGGGAGACTTTATCACTCTCTACAGCCACCTGAAAGGAAGGTGTAGCAAGTGGGGGTCAGTCTCTTCTCCCAGGTAACAAGTGACTGATTGAGAGGAAATGCCCTTGAATTGCTTCAGGGGAGGTTTAGACTGGATTTTAGGGAAAACTTTTTCTCTGAGAGGGCTGTCAAGAACTGGAACAGGCTGTCCCTGGAAATGTTTGAGTCGCCATCCCTGGAGATTTTTAAGAGCTGTGTAGATGTGGCACTCGGGGACGTGGTTTAGTGGTGGACTGGGCAGTGGTGGGTTTGCTGTCAGACTCAATGATACCTACCCAAGGGACACCTCTGCTAAACTGAGCAGAGCTCTGGTACCAGGGGAATCTGGGAAGGAAAAGAACAGTTTGTGTGGATGGGGTGTTTTTTGTTTGGAGGAATTTGGGAAAGGCAGAAATAATTTGTGTGGATGAGGTGTTTTCTGATGGCTTTCACATATGATATGTCTTGTTTTGAACTAATGCCTAATGTCTGTAGGAGGCCTTGTGCTAAGGTGTATAGGCCAGAAGTAGAAACATTAAAGTAAATACCTCTGAAGCAAATATTAAGACAAAAATAGAATAAAATTCAGATGTCTGTATCTCCTGCACAGAGCTGTGCTAAAAGCATCTGAATGTTATGTCCTGTGGAAGGTAATGATTTTCAAAAATTATAAGCTATCATTTTTAAATGATCTTAAGGACTATTAATTTTATGGATTTTTTCCCACTAAATAAATTTAAATTTGTTTTCAACACACCACAGTCTCTTCATGGGCTTACTAGCAAACAGTTCCAAAGAAGATGGGAGTTTTTGATAAAGGAGAAAAAATATATTTTCAAAATTCCATGCATTTTAACTGTAATTATACCTGCAAATTATTTATCTGGTTAACAGAGGAATGAGCTGTAACTATTATGGTAGTGTGACTCTAAGTGCAGTCCAGATCAGTTTTTTGTTAAGAGCATTTTGCTGAGTTTTTCTTCTTAAACTCTTTGCTGTTTCCTGACAATGAAATATGGCAGTAGCTTTTTTTCAGAGAACATGTCAGGCCAATCTAACATGCTGAGGCCTGTGCTGCACTAGCTGTTAGTTGGTGTAAAGTAATCATGATACAAGATCTGCCCATCAGAAGATACTGTAAAAGGGTGTGAAATAACCTCCTCTATATATTTAACAAAACAAAGGGTGAGGGGGGCTTCCTCCTTATATTAATGGAATATAAATCCACAGTGGATCCCTTTACACATTATGAGACAGCATATTAAGCACCCTAAACGTGGTGCAGATTTTCAGCTGCTTGTAAACAGACAATAGCAGAATTATAGCACATGTCTGAGACAGCTGTGCTGAAGGCAAGAAAAGAATCCATGGCTTCAGGCACCTTTCCCCTTTTGGGGGAAGCAGAAGCTTCCTTGCCAGTGAAAGCAGCTGGTTCTGAGGCACACAAACTGTGCCAGTGGAGGGATCTCTTACCAGCACTGGCCTGGCTGCTCCACTGTGCTTCCCTGTCAAGCTGACACAAAGAGAAACTGAAGTGGAGGAGCTGGTACATGTAGGAGAAGTTGATTTGTATCAAAGATATTGATCTCAGCTTTTTCAATCAGGGAACTGTTTAGTGGCAGCTTCTTGACACACCTGCTGAAGTTAATAAATTGAGGAACTTCAGCGCTTCGGCAACAATCAGAAGACAGGCTTGGGCTCTCAGCTGCGGACTGGATCAAGGGAATTCACTACATGCATTCTTCCAAATGAGCCTAATAGTGTCAGGCTTGGCATGTGCATTCCCTTCTGGGGAAAAAGGAAAAGTACAACATAAGGCGCTACTCATTCAGGGGAAAAGTAGTAACGGGACGTTGGTGTTGATGGTTACTATGAAAGTTGCAATTTCTCTGCACCCATGCTACCAAAACTAAATTCCACGCAAAGTGGGAGCTCGAGAACAAGAGTAGCCAGAAGTGAACACACTGCTCTGTATTTTAGAGGAATAGGGCCCCGTCTTGTCTGGGTATTGAGGGACTACTAGCCAAAAATTCAGCACAATTTCACAGGCTGATGCTGTGACTCCATGTGGTGTTGTGGTCAGTGCTGTCAGCTCAGTCTCTTTGGAGTTGTTTCACATGAAAAATAAGGTGTTGTAGCACATTTGTTTGAAAAACAGCAGATGCACAGCTCTGAATTAGTTTTGGTTTTAGATCCCCTTTTCAGAGCAGTTTATTATCAAATAATGTTGTGAATATTCTTAGGGGACTAGGCAAGAAAACAAGTTTGCTGTGTGAGCCAGGATCAATGTACTTTAAGTCATAATCTCTAGGCAATAAAGATGGTATTTGAAAAGACTGTTATGTAAAGTCTCGGTGCTCTGAAGTGAAGTTACTGTTCAAGAATGCTTTTCCAGATGCAGGCATACACCAGTGTGTCAGTGACAGATTATGGTCTAGTGTTGTTCATGGGAGTTAATGGCAGAGCAAATATTTGTTCCTGGACTAGAAAACTCTAAGAGGAGCCTGTGTGTTATGCTAAATTTCTAGTAATTACTTTGACCCATGCTTAGGTTTCTCTCAGCCTGCTTCTTCCATGCATTAATTTGCAGGGGAGCATGGTTTTACAATGAAGACAATGAATGTGATTTAACAAGATAAGGAGTCGTTTGTTGAGCATCATTCTCAGCAGCTCATCACTCATCTGCATACCTTTTAGATAGGGTGCAAGTGCAACCAATAAAATTTATTTCTAATATTTATTTTGTTCTTCACTTATTTGAAGCACATGAAAGAAGGAAATTTGCCCAGTGATTGTGAAACAAATCACCTAATTCAGAATAGGTCCAAGGTGCTTGTTTACTACAGGATGGTGAACAACAAACCTTGCTTGGTTCACGTATGAATTAGAAAAATAAACATTAGGAGCAAACAGCTTAGCAGATGTCCAGAAGCTCATAAAGCCTTTCAGTACAATCAGATCCAAAAGAAAATTAGGTACTTCTGTACTTGGGTTACTATACACCTAAGAAAATATCTGTTGCCTGTGTGCACCCAAACTGTGGTGCTGTCATTCCAGATGTTGGCACATGAAACAGCCTCCTTATCAGGAGCAGTGTTTACAGGAAGAGCCTGGGGAAGGCTGGACTTGCTTGTCCCCAGTGTTGGCCTGTGTTTTCTTCCAGGAAGAAAAGGCCTGAGAACACTGACATCAAACTAGCTGGAGCTTCCCTAGCTATGATATTGGAAAAATAGAATAATTTTGTTGGCCTGATGTGAATATAATAGTCTTTCCTATTTAGGTGCACCTTTCTGTTATGAAACCTACACTTGTAGCCCTTAGTGATTTGTTAAACCTTTCAAAATGCATGAATTGCTGGGGAAGTATGGGGTGGGTGTCTGCTAGAGTGGTAGTTGATAGTGGATTGAGTCATTGCTGCTGTTCACTGGGTGGTGGGAATGTTTGTGCCATTGAAAACGACGTTTTCCTGCGTTTGAGCTATTAATCATCTACTTCTTATGCTGATTGCCAGTATTTTTTGGGTTCTATAACCATATTAAACATACACAAATATTTCAGAATGAGGAAAGAAGTGTCCTGAATTAAACTTGGTCTTTCAGTTCCTGGAATTCATCCTTTCGTATTTGACTTTCTAATGAAGCTGGGTGCACTGAAACTACCTATTGCTGCAGTGTAGCTGACATGGAAAACTTCATAAACTCTTCAGAAGAGATCAGGAAAGTAACTGCAGCTCAGCAGCCACACACCTTATCTCTGCTTTATCCATCTTTCCATCTCCTATTCCCTCTTACTTCACTTTTCCACAGGTTGAGAAAAGAGCTGAGCAACATAAATGGCTTCCCGAACTAAGCAGATTTTTTGTCACCCACAAAATCCACAACTGCTTGAATGTGATATTTTCTGTGATATAAGCCCAGCATAAGTGTTTTAATACACATTTGTAAATATCCAGAGAGAAACTGCTGGAAAAGTGAAAGGGAATACACTTGGATTTCCTGCATTTAGATGTGCTGGCTTTTTAAGAAGTTCTGAGGCTTGGCAATTAAAAAAACCCAATAAATTGAAATAAGCCTTAAGTGGTGGGTGAATTTTACATGAGTTATACTAAATCAGAGTTGAAATCCACCAATTGTAAAATAAAATATATAATCAGAGAATCACAGAATAACCAGGTTGGAAGAGACCTTCAAGATCACCGAGTCCAACCCATGCCCGAACACCAGCTTAACTAAACCATGGCACTGAGTGCCACCCACAATCTCTTTTTAAACACATCCAGGGATGGTGATTCCACCACCTCCCCGGGCAGATGATTCCAGAACTTTATCACTCTTTCAGTAAAAAACCTTTCCCAACATCCAACCTAAATTTCCCTTGGCACGGCTTGAGACTGTGTCCTCTTGTTCTGTCAGTCGCTGCCTGGAAAAAGAGACCAACCACAGCCTGACTACAGCCACCTTTCAGGGGGCTGTAGAGAGTGATGAGGTCACCTCTGTCTTCTTTTCTCCAGGCTAAACAACCCCAGCTCCCTCAGTCATTCCTCATCAGGCTTCCATTATGAGGAACTTTTCATATATCTGACTGGAAACAACTTGCAACCTTTTTTTTCAGGTATTCAGAGAAACTTGGGTAATTTCTATTGGTAAAAACAGGGAACATTTGCCATTAACTGATAGTTTAATCTTATGAAAGTAAATATTCACACATATCTCTGGTTTAAAAGAAAACAATTTCATTGCTTTATTTTCAAGTATTGGTGGTTTTATCCACTCACTAAACAGTAGGTTCTGCCCATGCCCTGTTTTTTTCCAGTTATGGGTGTATTCATATAATATCTTAGTCCTTGCTGTGCTCTGTGTGACTTTTGGCTGATCAGATGTTGAGCAAAATGTGTATTTATGTGTTTTGAGTATAAAGTAATTCCCTTACATGTCTCTAAATGCCCACTTCAACATTTTAAGCAGAGAGCACTTTCAAAGGGAGATTCAAGTATTTTAGGAAAGTTTAAAATCCAAGGTATAGATTTGACATTTTAGTAGATTTCTAATACAGGATATTTTGGAATGATTATTTATGTTTTTGTTGTGTTCACTAAAAAACTGTAAATTTTAACACAATGGTTTTAATGTGAATGAAGAGGATATTTTAAGGATTTTTTTCTTCACTGTGTGTAGGGATATATATTGGTGGATTAATTAAAAAGTGGGGGGGGAAGAGCAGGCCTACTTTGAGGGCTTTGTCCTTGTACTAAAATCTTATGTTTACAGCCTTGCATATTTTCCTATATCTTGTTAATAATATGAACGAGGTAAAAGCAGCTTTTATTTCTCTTCTGTGCTCCTCACTTATTCTCAAGCCTGAATTACTGAAGAAAAAGATAAGGGCATGAGTGAAAAGTCCAAGGTTGTAATGGGATGGCTCAAAGGTGGGTTGGCAATTTTCTGGAGTGTAGAGTAAACATTAAGTAAATGGAAACCTCAGCACTCGTCAGGGAGAGAGGAGCTCCTCAGAGGAGAATTAAATGACTTAGGAGTAAATTCCTTCATTTGTGGTGGTACCAAACACCTCTGTCCCCCAAAACCATCAGCATTTGGCATTCAAAGTTTTCCCCTTTTTAATAAAGTAATAAATATCTTTAATACTTAAAATTCATTAATTATCAATATTGTGGAATATTAGTTTTGACTTTGAAAATCCTCATTTCTATAATAAAAAAGAGAAATTCCCAGATGTATTTTTGCTCTTTCTAACATCAGCATTTTTAAAAACATCCAGTTTAAGGTATTTAGAGATTTTAACAACCTTTATTTATGATCTGATATAAGGACATCTTTGTTAGCAGGCAGTAAGTTCTGAGTAATGAACATACACTTCCAGGCAGTGTTCAAATTTCATTTTGCTGCTGCATCTGTGCTTAGGTGTTACAACTTAGTACATAAAATAATTACATTTGTGGCAGAAACTCTGCAAAGCTTTTCTTCACATTTTTCTGTTTGACTGCTTAATTGATGGTTCAGCTTTCTTGGGGTTAAAAACAGTGTGTAGACATTTGTGACTTTTTGTTATAAAAATCAGGACACAGAGATTTGATTGTAACAGTACTACACAGAAGGTAGATTTGTAGTCTAATTGTACTAGGAATATTCTTAATAATTTTAATGTGCCAATTGCTGCAAAATCTTTCTCAAATATCTGATTGCAAATCTGCATGCAGGCTATAGAAATCCTTTAACCCAGTTGTTAAAATACACCAATTAATTATTTAATGCTGGTATTGTTGCTTGTAACAAGAAACCGAAGCAAAAAAAAAAAGGAAATTGAGAACTTTGAAGGATCAAAGAGTTTTGAGACCTGTAGGACTAAAATGTAATAGTCTTCTCTTGTCTTTTTTTATGTTGTTTATACATTTTAACTATAACCTGGGAAAAACTAAAATGTACATCAGTTAAAGATCAAATTTTTGTCCAATCAAGCCACCCATTTAGGCAATATCCATTTACCCAGTTTAAGGGTAGACTGTACATGCAGATTTCTCCTTGATTGGCAAAAAAAAACCCCAGAACACTTTTATTGGTTTGGGTTTTTTGAGAACAAAATTAACAGTTGTTTCATTCTGTGTGGAGGGTTTTTGTGGTGTTTGTTTGCTTGGTTTTCCCCTTTTATAAGAACTCCATTTATTTTAACAGGTATGGTGAAGTGCAGCTCCGGTAGATGCTCTCTCCAGGCAACAGCAACTCACTCGAGGTGTGTGCTGGGCACAGGTTTAAGCAGTGAGGATTTTATGAAGAAATTGGACACAAACAGCAGAACAGGAACCTCTCAGAGTAGTCCAAGACTGAAGTCTACTAAATGTGAGTCATGTTTAAGTTTTTTCAAAGCCTCAAATGCATTGGTTATAACCTACGCCTGATAAGAAATGGCAGAGAGAAAAGTGAGGTTTTTCTAGGGTCACATACTTATTGCAAAATCTTGGCAGTTAAGATGTCAGGAATGGGACGGGAATGACAAAATTCAGTCACGTTTCCTGGAAGTCCTGTTGTGGTGAAGTCCAAGCTTCCATGATGCACAGCCTCAGTAAAGTTTTATTTGAGCTGAGACCTTTACCATGGATTACTCTTTTCTTTATTTGTAATGTACCCTTTGTTCCAGATAAAATGTATTTTTTTTTTAAATTTCAAAAGCTCTACTGTAAATTCTCTTTTGCATCACTGCTGCAATATGGAGCCAGCACAGTTTCAGTCAATGACTGTTACAGTATAATAAGAGGAAACAAATAGGTGAAACTGTGCAAAGTGTTAAAGGAAGTGAAGAGAAATAGCTCTCATGGGGAGGGATTATTGGAAGGAAAACACTCTTTTCCAATGAGTTCTCTCTGGCTCATTGCAGATAACCTTTTGCTTTGACAATACAAAAGGAGCTTTGTGTCCCACAGGCAGCACTGTGCTCTGAAAGCTTTTCTGAGGTCAGAGGCTGCTGAGATGCTCTCAGTACACAAGTTAATGGTATTTTTGTTTAGACTGGAGGGACAAGGTAGAAAACCCTTATCAAGGGTTTCAAGGAGAAGCATGCAGTACCAGGGAAGCTCCTCCTTGGTGTGTGGTCCTTAGTGGCATCACCTAAGGAAGCAGTGATGCCTTGGCTTTACCTTTCCAGCATTGCTACAGAACACACCCATTAAAATGCCAATGATATGGACAAAGTAAAAAGCTGGAAATCTCCCTACCTGACGATTTATCTGCTATTTATTTATATGCGTGACACATTTGAGCTACAGACTTCAATTTCTTGTGCTGTCTGTGGAGGGCAAATGACCACTCCTATAAAAAGCCTCTGAGTTCATAGGTCCTAGTAATAAATAATTTTGTTGGACTGATAATAGGCCATTACAATGAGCACTGCTCAGCTTATCAGCTCCCATTCTTTGGCAAAGGCTCTGTTTAATTCTTTCTGTCCCTTGTATCATTGGAATATTGAACTGCAAACTGACTCGTGTCAAAAATCCATCTCACTCAGGACCCTGCTTCTCTGTAGGGACTGTATCTTCTGCTTAGATTTCTTCTGCTTTTCTGGCAAGACCATGATACACCTTTTTGGTGTCAGCTGGAGTAAGGCTCCGTTAGGGAAGCTGGAAGCTCTCTCATCTGTCTGACTCTCTGGACTGCAAAATGCTTGGCTCTGATCAGCTTCTTTAGCAGTTGGTTTCCTTGTTTATTATTTGTGGAGATCTGCATTTGTTTTTTTGCAACTTGAGAAGAAATGGTGAATGTGGCTGTTCGGGCAATCGGAGGTGGCTGTGACAAATATGAAGAACAGGTCAAAATTTTTATATATTAATCACTTAGACTCAATTCTCATTTAATTTAGAAGACTTTTCTTCCAAAGTCTTAAGATCTACCACCCTGGGTTCCATTTAATGAGAAATGGAGAGGCTGTAAGTTAGAAGAAATGATTATGATTTTACTGAGGAGGACTAAGTTTATGAGTTTAAAAGAGTTTATAGCTTTTGCATTAGCCATTGAAACTACACCTTCTGAACTGCAGCACAAGCTGGTTTGGCTTTTTCCTTTGGAAGTCTCATGACTGAGTTTGGAGGGGAAAAAAGAAGTATGATGAAAACTATAGTTTTCAGAGACTTTTTAGGTGGAAAAAAGGCTGAAACTGTTCTTTGACAAAGCAGGAGAGTGTTTGATGAGTGCTGCACCTGCCTTCCTGCATATTCATGGGACTAAGGTTTGTACCTCCCCATAATGTCATTGGTGCTAAGCAAGCTAAGGAAGGTGACAGCTGATTCTGTGTGCAGCTGTGCTCTGAAATCACACATTTGTCACCTCACCAGCACTTGAAAACTTTCTTTACTCCAAAAGCTTGGCTCCCAGTTCAGTGCTTCTGCATTAGAAATAAGATATTGCTCATTATAATGAAGGTGAAACTTGAACACTCCAGCTAAACAATAAAAATGTGAAGATCAGCCTGGATCCTGGGCTCACTAATACTCAAATCTAGTCTAGTCCTTGAGCAGCAACCTGAAAAC
This sequence comes from Dicrurus megarhynchus, assembly GCA_013399195.1. Lineage (NCBI taxonomy): Eukaryota > Metazoa > Chordata > Aves > Passeriformes > Dicruridae > Dicrurus > Dicrurus megarhynchus. The sequence goes on along the minus strand of VXAD01004603.1, from coordinate 4,175,712 downwards.
TGACTGCTGTTTAAAACAATCTGTGTGCTCTGCTTAGGCAGAACCTGGGACCAATCCTCAGGTGTGCATCTCTATTCCTATCTCAAATGGGATGACTGGGTTACATCTTATTCTGTGGTGAGACACTACAGATGGAAATATTTATCTTTTTTAAAAAGTTGTCGTGAGACTATAGTGTATCAGTGACCCTGCATTTCAGCTCTTGTGATGTCACTGCACAGATTTCATAATGAAGCTAATTGAATTGTTTGGTTTTAGAGATTATTTGGATGTAGAAAAAAAGGTGTTTATTTGATGTATATAAATGAACAAAGCAATATGAGTTATCATTTGAATCCTAGTCATTTTATCCTTATAAAAATTAAAAGCTGGATTCCAGTAAGCACAAATTACTTTCATAGATATTTAATTAGCTTAGGAAAACTGGCAAATTAGAAATAAACTACTTTGGTCCTTGTAGCACTTGTGAATATTTCAGAAGCATAAAGACTAACAGAGTGCTGATGCTGGTGCCAAATGTGTTTGAGCCAAGCACAGCTCAAATTCATAATGAGAGCTTTCCAAGCTGCCCAACTTGTTCCTTTTCACATCCTTTGACGTTTTTCTGGCTTGCCTTTGTTCTTGCATGTAAGTTTTCTGTGCCGTCTTTAAAATTGTCAGTCTCACGCTGTTGGCAGAGTAAATGTCGTGCTTGCAGAGTTACAGTTCAACCAAAACATTTGGACAAATAGAAATCAAGCCCTGACCTTGTGCAGCTTCTCTGCAGAAAGCTGTATTTTCTCCCAGAGGACAGAATAATAAACTAATATGGATCCTGCCGTAAAATGATTCCCAGCAGCTGGGACTGGAACCCAGCAGGAGAAAGTTATTATTGAAAGATTATTTTAATTTTTTTCTTTTTTTATGTATGAAAATGCCATAGGAGAGGAGGGAATTACAAAGTCACGTACATATAAATTGAAATAAAGTTGTTTTTTTTAAAACAAGAATTCTTATTTAATATTTTATTAATGTATCTATGCCATAGGTATCATGCTTCCTTCAAGAGACCTGACACTGAGTTTGTAGTGGTGATGTTGGTATGCAACCCATTTTCTTTCAGCTGAACTTTAAAGTTACTTTAATGTGGCTTGTACTTAACGTATTTAACTTTTTATTATTTTTCTTGTTTGTTTAACCTGAAGGTTTAACTTTTCAAGTGGGATTTGGGGAAAAAAACTTTAACTGAACTTCAGGATTTTTTTGACATTGTCCCTAAATGAGTCCAAATGGTAACATGAAAAACATTAAAGATTTTTGTTTTGATCTGTTTTGTGGACAGGTATTAACAAAGAAAAATCTTCAGGTACAGTTTGGAATTGTGATACATGCATGTAATAACTGCATTTATTAAGCTATGTAACATAAATGAGGTTTTTTTAACAGTGTTCCTATGGATAGTATGTTTCCTAAAACACAGATCTGGGCTTGAGCTACTGAGTAAGAAGCTCAAGTTAAAACATGTCATATATTTATATCTATAAAATAACTTGCATATTCAAGAACTACCTAATATGACTCTATTTTTCCTGTCTGTTAGTGCCTTCCAAAAAGTCAGTATCAGTTTTTCAGTACTGAATTTGAACCACCAGTTTGGCTCTCCTGACTGCCATGATTCTCTGAGAAAATCACAGCCATTTCTAGGTCATTATTTTTAAAATTATATTTGATGTTCTCCATGGCACATTGTTTGAAAGAGAAATTATATTGAGAATGCTGATATGAATCTTGGACTTCCCAAAACACGAAAAGTCGTCTCATGTCATCCTTGCTAGCCTGAGGAAGCTCTGGGTAAATAACAAAATGTACCATCTAACAAGCTTTGTAATTTTTTGCGAATTTGGGCATTGCTCACCAGATGACTGAACTAGAGTTCACTGCATTGATTTTTTCTCCCACATTTATGGTGGAAGCTTGCTGTTTTCTGTGGGTTTTTCTGCTTAGACTGTGAAAATATTTAATTGGATTTACTGCTTGGCTCTAGATGAGGGGTTCTTGCTGTAAGTCATCTGTCTAGACCAGTACCTTTGAAATTTTCCTCCACTAAAGTGAATCCCCCAGGCTTCCTGTCACATACTTTCACAAGCCCTTGGGTGTGACAGAGTTTGCAGTGTTGGTTCCCACAGCTGGAAGTCCCACTTTTGCTCTTGGAGAAATTGCTGCGTTCTGTGTTAGAATAGCCCTAACTCAAACCATGGCATTGCTCTAACCAAACCTGGGAGGGCTGTTCCTTCAGTGAAGTGCTCAGGTTCAGTGCAGGATGTGTCCCAGGCTGGACACATTCAGTCTGTAAATGTACAGAAAAGCAGCTTTCAGAGAAGCCTTAAAAGGCTCTTTCAGTGCCTCTACCAGGACTTCACATTTGTGCTGGAAGAAGCAATCACATGCAAAATTCATAGGAGCTTCTTGTCAAAAGCATTGCTGTATAACCTGCTGTCTCTGCACAGATTTGTTGTTGAAGCTGACTTTTAGGTAGCTGTAAATTCCAGTGATCCTCAGCCTGTCTGGATAAACGACTTGGGAATAAGAGGTTTTATTTGTATCACATCCTCCCCCTGCACACTGCTAAGTGTTGCCATCAGTGTTGCCCAATTCCTTGTGTCCCTTTGGGCCCAGTAACACGAGCAGGCAGTTGGTCCTGGAAGATAAAGCACACAGACCCTCTGTAGATGCTTGCTTGTCCTTTCACTGGTGTGAACTTCCCCCCACTGAAAGTCCCATTTACTCACCTCCCTCCCCCACAACTACTTGATGGCAGAATCTTGTTAATGTGGGGTCTTGTTCATCTTTTTAGAACCATATCCTTATTTTTTATCATCTATTAGAAGCTTTTAGGGGTTTTTTGATCAATACAGAAAATTAGCAACAGTGGACTCTTAATAGGGTTTGAGCAGTTCTTTACAGCACATCAGATATAGGAAAAGAGGAAAACAGTAAGAAACAAACCTAATAGCTTATTATATGTCACACTTTTAATTAATGGCTTAAAAACAAAGCTACTGAAGTGAATAATTTACATTTAGATATCAGATTAGACTTCAACAAATCAATAGAAAGTTTGTATCTTTCTGTATTAAAGATTGATTGTTTTCCTCTGGCATTTGCAAAGAGGCAGTATTTTGGGAAAAATCTTAACTTAGGAGAATGAGAAGTAATGCAGATCTGAATTTTAATACTGTTGTTCAGAACTACATCCTTTTTCATGTTATAGTGGAGCAATTTTAAACTTCTGATGTTCCATTCAATTAAAAGTCAGCACAGCTAAAAAACGAATGAAGAATGCTTGAAGAAAAAAATTAAGGAAGACATTTTTATCTGCAGCATAGTGTAAAAAACGCCTACACTTTATAAAGCTCTAAGACACCTGTTAATTTTAAGAATCAATGATTGTTTAGAATGATTTTTGTTGAATGTTTGGGGGGACAAAACTGTTCAGTTTATTGATAATGAACCTCACATTAGAGATTTAATCCGGCAGACTCTGCTTTTGCTTATTTTCTGAAGATGTCAGAAATTTCTGTAATTACCTTGATTTCAAAAGTACTTTAATATAAGTATTTCCTGTTATTGATTTCTATTCTTGATATGAAGGATGAGTGAAAATAATTTGAAAGAGATTTTGATTAATTACTATGTAGTTGTGCTATGTACTTTGTATAAATAGACTATGTTCCTGCTTGAGCTCTTCAGAGTTGAAAAATGCCAGTCAAATATTATTGAATTATATTTAAATATTAAATAATGTAATGTAATCATCAAAAATCCGTGCAGAATGGTTGATCTCTGGTAGATATATTATCTGCTTTTTTTAAAGCAGTCAACAGTGAAGATTCAGGAATCAGAAATGATACAAAGGTGTTATTTTGTAAGGCTTGATTTGAATTCAAAAATTAGGGGTTTAAGGTGTAACAATTCAACTTAGCTCTAATGACAGTAAAATTTCCTGCTCCTGCTAAAGATTTAAACACATCTGAGCCTGAGCTCTACAATATCTCTTGGATGCAGCTGTGTTTTTCCTACTGGAGTCAATAAAGTCACTGAAAAGCAGAATTAGTCAGGGAAATGCTCAGTATGGGGCCAGAGATTTTTGTTGTTATTTAATCTGCTTTAGTGCAAGTAAGAAACAGACTGCACCCGTTGCCCAGTGCAGGGTGGGCTGGAAGGATCTGCTGCTGAAGCAGGTGAGTGTGGAGGTGACCAAGCCCAGGCTGTTTCTAACCCGGTCCCAGGGTGAGGTGATTGCTGTGGTAGCCTCTGCAGAGTGCTTGTTGCAAGTTTCGGGATGGGCACTTCATGAATTGCAGAAGGAATTATTCCTGGCATTCACAGAGGAGGTTGTGCAGGTCAGTCATGAAACCATTCATTTATCATCGTGAGGTCTAAGGCACTGCTGGCTGCACTTGAAGACAAGGCATAAAACTTAGTGGCCCCCATACAAGCGTTTATAAAATGGTCTTTTACTTTCTTAATCTGTTGTCCTCATTCTGCAAACCAGTCTATTTAGCCAGGCTTCTGTATGGAATGTGGTGGCCAAAGTACATTTTGGGGATCTTCCATTGTTAAGGCTGTGGCAGGTTCCATGTATCTTTTCTACCATGTGGGGATTTCAAGAATGAGATCTCCTGTGTTGTTAGAACTTCCTATAAGCAGTGTGGATAGTTGTCTTGTTTTGTTTTCTTTGCATAACACAACTTCCAGCAGAAACTTCTCTGTGTGGATTTTTTTTTTTGAGGGCTGAATCTAACAATAAACATACAAATGTATTTAAAAGCAAGCAGTTAGAATAGCAATACAGTTGCTCAAATTCTATTTTCCACATCAAATTTATACATTGTGAGTCACTTATGTTGCTATCCCCTGGTGGCTGTTTGATGTGCATCGATTTGTTGAATCTTAGGAATTACTGCTTCTTTAACCAAAGTAGAAAAATAGAAAATCTGAGAGAGATGGGGTTCTGAGATAAGTAGTTCATATATTACTTTATAAAGCCTTGTAAGCTCACTGTTACACTCTTCCCAAAATGTACCTCTACAGAATGCTACAAAATGGAATCCAGTATGTAATTCAGCACAACAAAATGAAAGTAGCATGGATTCCAGAACAGGTTGTGTCACTGTTCCAAACACACGAAATCTTGGCAGTATCCTAGGGTTAGGATACAAATTGTAATGAGAGCCACTTGAGTGGAACTGCTAAGATGAAAACCAAAGCCTGTGAGATTGTAATTATGGAAATTGGCAAACTGTGAGATCAGAAATAAGCTACTGTGACTCCCCAGTATCCATGGAATGGTTTGGAAAAAGCATACTCTGGAAATACTTCAATATTCCGTGTCTTATTTAAAAACAGCTTCTTTGAATCTGAAAAATTTATTTTACATATGGAAGCACAGAACCAAAGCACGTGGAGATGCCACACCTGAAGTTTTTTTCTGTTACTTTACATGAAGTTAGAAAGTTCTCTTGAGCTTCTGAGCAGTCCCAAAGAAATAAGATGCCAGGAGTCTGATGCTGCATGGTGACTCTGGTGGCATCAGTCTCTGGAAGTACTTAATAACTGAGGGAGAGAGGCCAGCTGAGAGAGAGGCCAGAACTCCTTGACGAGGGAAGCAAGTAGCGAAATGAGCATCTCGTCTCTGTGGTGCATTCTAGAGTTCATGTAGGCTTTTCTGTGGGCCAAAACTGGTTTGGTCCAAAGTGCTAGAAGAGCCAGTTTTGGCTCTTCCAACTGAGCATTACATGGTGGCTGTCAGTCCATTCCACCATGTTTGGATGGGTGCTGCTTACAGGCTGCCTATGGGCAGCCTCCCAATAGCTGGAGAGAAGCTGCTGTTACCTTCATTGGCTACGCAGTTGTGTACAAATATGGCAGGCACTCACAGAAAATACCCTACTGCTTCCCCCAGATCCGTACACCTGAGGGGATCTTTGGGTCCGTAACAACCAGAACAAACTCACAGGTAGACCTTCATTTTATAAAACCATATTTCCAAAGGCAGGAGGAGAGGAGACCACCTTTTAGAGTGCAGTTGTGGGGTGTCACCTGCCCTGCTCTGGGCAAGGAGAGTCTGCACCTCTCCTGCTGTGTACTGAGCTGGGAAAACAAGCAAAGCACAGGTCATTGTTACAGTGGAGGCTTACGTGAAAGAGAGGCCTACAGCAATCCTGCTGTAAACTTTTAGGTTAATGTGGCAAAGAGGCACAGATAAATTTGTAAAAACTTGGCATCCTTTGTAACCTAGGGACAGGAATTTAAAAAGTCACTGTTTATCAGGCCGCTGACTGGATGTAGAAAGACAGAAAATCTGAAACTACTCAGGGGCTGATGTGACTGACAAGGCCATGGGCATGTGCCACCCAAGATGTTCTGTAAGCCAGATCATCCAAACGCAGACACGGCAGATGCCTGAGTTGGTGATGGAAATGCCATGGGCAGCCCTGCGCCACCAGCCAAGACCCAGGGATTCAGGATGGGTCAGGAGTGCCTGGCTCCCATTGCTGGGGGCCAATGGTATGCTGGTTTGAACTGGGCTGGAGGGGCAGGAGCTTTCATTGGTATGACTATTGTGTGTGTGTGTGATAGAAATCACTGGCTGCTCCCACATTATCATGGTTAATAGTGACAATGATAATATAATAATGGCGTCAGTACAGCACTGATTGTTACACAAGTACTTGATTTCACTCTGGAGTTTCTTGTTGTATATATTTCTTAAGAGACATTTTTGGCATAACCACATGCTGTTTGCATTTTTCCTGTGAAAAGTGATGATAAGAGCAGGATAATGGGCCAGATGACCTTCAAAAGTCTCTTTCAACATGACTGATTCCGATCTTTTTTCGTACAGGTTTTCTTTGACTCTATTTTCATTTGAACTTTCAATAGTATGGTGAGTGTATATTGTTTTGAAAGCAATAGACCTCACGCTTTGTGAAGACCTCTGAGAGAAAGGACACTAATTGAAATGACCATGAAATGGATTAGAAGTGGATCGATTTTTGCTGGGTTTTGACATACTTTTTAGTGCCACTAGCATGAGAGCAATGGCTGCTTCTAGTAACTGTCATGGGCCCAGGCTCTGTTAGAGTCACTTTGAGAGACTCCCTTTGACCTCAAAGACTGAAACTCCCAGGGAAGAAAAAAATGTAATTTGGTCTTCAGTTTTATACTCATTAGCCAAGAGTGAATCCTCCCAAAGCAATTTATAAAAGATAATGAAACAACTTAATTTGCCATCAAGATGCTTCAATTTGCATTCTTCTCAGTTGCATTCAGTCTCAATAAAATTGGATCATTATTTATCTCTAATTTTAATTCTTAAACTAAATTGTTTACCAGAAGGACTTTTTACTGTCTCTCTCTCCAACAACAATCTATTAAGCACAGCGTAAACACTGAAAATAAATCAAAAGCAAATTGAGGCTCTTGCTAACTTATTGAACTTGTGGTTTTTCCATATAGCTCTTCTTATGCAAGGCAAAGAGAGTCAATTATTTGCAGTTAATTGTATGCCAGTGAAAGAATTTCATCTCCTATGAGCCCCATAGTGGGGAGACACTCTATGTGGAAGACTCGTACCTGGTGGGACAGTGAGATGTGGCTCATTCTAAAGGGTTGTACTCAATAATCTAAAGGCAAGGAAAGCAGAGATGGTTCAGACACCTGGGCTGAGAGGGGTAAAGATGAATGTTGTGACGGCACTCAGTGGATTGTGAGTGGGCTGTGGAAGGTGGTAGGGATAAGTCCTCTCCTGTTTCCATACTTTTCTTCTGCAGGTAACTGCATGTTTTGTCCAAGTCTAAGTCCAGTCATATCTGGTCTTGTAACTTATTGCTAAACTCTCTCTGTCTTATTGCAGTTTTATTCCTGCTGTATTTTTTCCCCGAATATTTGACTAGGTAGAACTGTAGCTGATAAGGAATATGTAGGCTGCTTTCTCAGTCTATTGCTACTTTGTGATTATGTGTGTGAGACACTAAACTTATGCCAAAATTCAGGGAACTGCTCTGCAGTGAAAATTTTTTTAACTATGCAGCAGCAACTGTACAGTTTTTCTCCTGACACTGGAAAAAGTGCAAGGACAAAGGGCTCATGGTACCCAGTTCCAGAATGTAAACACTGGTTTAATGTAAATCCCTGATGTAGGCTTACTGGGCATGATACAGATGTGTTTATAGATAAATGTATCTAACAGCATGTTAGATAATTAAAGTTTAATAATTAAAGAGTTAGAGTATTAAATACAAGTGGTTGTAAAGTTCACAATGTAGAAAGCTTTAACATATTAATAAAAGAACACAACCCTATGCCTGAAAAAAACTATATACAAATCCCTTTACAAGTTCAGTTAAATTAAAGTAAAATATGGGTTAACATTCCGAAAATTGTGAATATATGTGTCAGAGTGGGGTGCTTTACATATCCACGATAGATGTACCATTCATAAAGTTGGGATTCCCAGAATACAGCAGTAGAGGAATTATTACTTTAGGATTACACATAGTAGTTGCCAACCTCAGGGTAAAATGCATGGGTTGGAAATGTTAGACTGCAGAGCCAGCAGTAAATCTGCTGCATTTCTATACTCGACTGCCCAAGACAATTGTGTTGCTACAGAATAAAATACGTTTAGGAAAAGGAGATGAGGGAGATAAAGTTTAGAACTTGCTGGTGTTGGAAGTCTGTTTCTGAAGTCTTATATTGCCTTTTGTGTAATTGATAGGTTAGACTGTCAGAGCCATAATGTGATATGATCACTGCTATTTTAGTTACATTGAATTATCCTTTTAAAAGAGAGCTGCAGTGAATAAATGTAGATAAATGCTAAGAAATATTTTATGACAGTGAAATTCATATATTCCGCATAATTTCCTCATTTTCATTATTCAAGTTACATACTCTATTTGAGCACAGTATTATAACCAAGGAAATATAAACAGATTTATCTGCTGCAGATTAATGTTTAAATATACTGGTGATCCATGTGCCTACAAACCTACATTAATAAAAATAAGCACTCAGCTATTACTAAACTAAATGTTATTAATATAAAAAGTAAACTGTATCCAAAAAATATTAGAAATAGATATGAAAAATGATATGCACGTTTTATAATCAGATCTCACTCTACATTGTTTTAAAACAACTTATTTTGTACACTTGCACTGTCTTCCTAATTTCTCTTACTCTCAGTATTTATCTTCCTCTGGACACAAACTGGTTGAAGGAAAAAAGCAAACAACTGCAAAACAGAAACTGTTTCAAGTCTGGAGAAAATGGAAACATTGAAATCATAGCTCCATTCTGTTTATACTGTTGTGTCAGACATGTGGACCAAGAGAGAGCAAAGAGTTCTCCAAGGCTTTTAAAGCCCCAGAGAAACTGTGATTTAGAACAGGAGTTCAGCATGAGCCATGATTCTTGCTCTGCAAATGCAAATCAAGTAAAGTTTTTGAGCTGCAGCTGTTCATTCCTTTGGAAACTTCTTCTCAATTCACAAAAATTGGGCAGTATCAATGAAGGAGTACATGATCCTAATGGATGATTAATTTCAAGCAGAGCGTGAACAAGATGAAAGAAACATATGAATGTGAAGCAGGGGATTGTTGTTGCTTCAGTTCAAGTGTTGAGTATGGTATTTATGATAAATATTTGGCCATAAACTCCTTTTTCCAATCCCCACCTAAAAATTGAGCAGAGTTTGGGTTCAGTTTTGCAGATGATGATTTCAAGAGAGGTCATTGCCCAGAAAATCAGAGGTTCATTAAAATAATTTCTGAAAATAAAGGTATTCCATAATAACTAACAATGAGAATGGCAGAATTGAATCTTATAGGGAAGGGAATTTCAGTAGAAGGATAGAAGGAATTATTTAATCCCAGGAGCAAGTAAATCACAATATAGTCTGAGAACATATTTTTGGTCAAACTAATGATATCTAAAAGACCTGATCATTTCAAAAGAGAAAACTTGATCTATTAGGACAACTCCCTGGGTGAAACTTAGAGGGGGGCGTTTTTTGTTCCAGAGTTAAGAATTCTGTAGGAGGTGTCACAGAGCTCTTAACTGTTTGCAGAGATTTTTGTGCCTAGCCCTAACCCCCTTTACTTTTAGCTTGAACTTTCCACCAATTTTGTGAAAAGCTTTTGCAAAGGGCTACTCAGAAGGCTTCAGGAAGTACTCTGAACAAAACCTGCATAAATTACTTCTAACATTTGTTTTTAAACTCTGTGGTTTCTGGGATCCATCTGTAAACAAATAATTAACAATGTTTGTTTTTTTTCATCAATGAGAATTTTCTCATTTAAATCTGAAACCTTAATATTTTAATAATCGACTCCTAGAGTTAAAGACACTTAAGTTTCATGGTGTTTTCACAGTTTTTTTCCTTTGTATTTAGTTATTTACTGGAGAAGTCAGGAGTTCACATATGTTCTGTAGATCTGTATATCAGTATCAGTTTGAGCTTTTAACATGAATTAGGAAATAAGGAAAACAAGTTTGAGGATTTTTGATTGATTCTGTTCAACCATTTTTTGAGATGTTCATTTTTTCAGAATGTTGTCTTTATATTGAAACTTTCATTTCTGTGCTTCACCTGACACCACCAACACTGTTCAGTAGTCAGGTCACTTGTAAAGATCAGTAATATGGTCAGGTGCAAACATACGGGCAGCGAAAAATGTGTGTTTGCCTAGTGCACACATAGACTGCCCATGTGTGCACCTTGGCAGTTCCTGTGCAGATCAGGCTTTGTTAAAGGAATGTGGAATTCCACACGGAATAGGTACTGGTGAGTAATTACACCCATTAGTGTGAAGGACACTTGGCTTTATCTCCTTCTCATCACTTTGCTTGGAGAGGCAAAATGATTTTCTCGTAAGTACCTGACTTGCATTGTCATATCTTATTACTTAACCAATTTAACAACCTGCAGGGCAAATATACTACAAAGCCAAAGCTCTCTATGTTGATTAGTCAGAAGCAGATAAGAAAAAGAATTTTAAGGCTGAAAGAATTTTCAGTCTCAGAAGGGAAGCACCATTCTACAGAAACATTTCTTTTTTAGGGAGCATTTGTAAAATCTCTGTATTACTGAAAGAAATATTGACTTTTCACTGACTTTGTGCAGGCATTTATATTTCCTCTAGCTCCTTTAAACCTCTAATAATCAGTTCTGTGGCAAGATCCATTTTTATACTTCACTGCAACCACCTCTGGTAATGATTAGGTACTTCCATGGTACTGATAAGCACAGCAGAAGATAGTGCTGTGGAAATGAATGTATGTGAGTACACTAACATGCATTTTTTTTTGCCTATGACCATCATCATCTATCTTAAAATACCTAAACAAAGTAGTAAATTAGGACCATAGTGCCTAAAGAATTTTTGCTGTTCAAAGGAAAATGTTACTTCTAGTTAGTGATCCAGGTCACTTAATATTGGCCTTTGTTTCAAGAGTTGTCTACATAGTGTTTCCTGAATCTGTTATTATTATGCATATTTTTCAGGGCTTGATTTTCACCTGAAATAGAACTAATATATCTATGAGTAATCTGGATTTGAAACAAAGAAATTACTGGGCATTCTGTTAAGGGTTTGTTGGTTGGTTGGTTGGTTTTTAATCTGGTGAATAAATGGAATTCTTTGCTAAACTCCTAAGCTAATTTTCCTTTTTTTTTTTTTTTTTTTAATTTGAGTGAATTATATACCTTTCTGATGTGGGGTTTGCATAAGATTATTATTCATGTCTCATGTTTTTATGCCTTGGTTCGCTTGGTGTGTTTAGGGGAAGGTTGTTTGATTCGCTCTGGGCGGTGCACAGGAGAAAAAACTAAATTCTCAGGAGGAACAATAACAAACTTCCTGAGTGTTAAGAAAACACTGCTAAGGTGCTCTCACTTGTGGGTACATCTTGCAATACATCAACACAAACAATTTTTGCTATCAAGACTTTAAAATCAAGGACATCATGCATAATTAAACATGGCCTTGTATGAACTGTCTCGGGATCTGCTGAAACAAGGATGAATGTTTAAAATAAAAATATATTGGAAATGAGAATAGATGCACTATGAATCTCAACAATTTATCAGTGGACTTTCACATGAGTCTTCTATGTGGCAGCTAAACTGTAGCTAACCTAAAGATAAAGAATTGTCCAGATTTGCAAAGAAGTGGTTAAGTAGTTGCAGAGGGAAAGTAAAGCAACAAAAAACTTTCAAGAGTGTTTTGATGACTGCAAACTTTGATATTTGTGAAAGCAGAAGAATAAAATAAGTTAATTTAGCTACTTAAAAACCTGTCAATGGGTTCCTATTTTATAGGAATTACTGTGATGAATTGAAAAGTTAGAAGATCTCTCTGTTAGTTTCAGCATGTTCTGGTCAACAAAAATGTCATCCTTTTAATATGAAATGAACGTATTCATGTGAACATGTTTGCGTCATGAAAGCAGCAGAAGCAGATGCATCTGTAAACATTTTATAATCATATTTAAGATTTAAGTTCAAGGAGTTTACAGTGAATATTATATTTGTAAGACACTGTGAATTAATCTTTAAGTTCTGCTGTGAAAAGGTGATGATAATTAAGCCAGGTATGCCGTGGCCATCTAAAGATCATGTGAAGGGCATGAGCAACAATGAAGTGTCTCTTGTACATTTCTGAGAGGGGAAGTTTAGGGTATGTGAGGTGTCACTGGATTTAAAACATTTTATGTCACAGGACTATATGACAAAACGGGCAGAAAAGGTAAGATTTAGACCTGAGATTAAGAGATCAGGCAAATTATTATCACAGCACTAAAAAAACGTAACTGCTTTTCAAGTAAGATTTTAAGGTTCTATTTTACTTCTCTGAACTTCATAAATATAATAAAATACCCTGTGTCATTATCTCAGTCCAACTCAATTAATTTGGCACCACTGAAGTTAATGGAGCGATGGCAATACTTATGAAAATATTTCTGGGATTCCCTTCCAGTTAAACAGCTAGATATCCATGCAATGCCAAATGACAAGTGGTTTCTTATGCAAGCTGTAAGTGATCTCTTTTCACACACCGTGTACAAGGTGCACACTTTTCTCATCTTCCTGAACACCAGTATCCAATATGTTGATGTGTATTTAATAACTTCTAAAGAATTTTAATTTTGTGTTCTTGTTTTCCTTGCTGATTATTAATGTAGAGCCATATGAGTAAACATAGCTTTGGAAGAGTATATTTTCTGTCAAAGGTAATTTAGAAATGCTTTTGTAAGTCGGAGTGTGTGTTAGATAATAGCATCAGTACGTGGCATTAGACAGAGCATTGTTTCTCTGTTGCACTCAATTCTAATACCTGTAGCCGTAGTATATCTGGTTAGGTCCTGACTCCCAGCACTGGGGTATTTTTGCTAAATGATTATGACACTGTTGAGGTACTGACTGGAGTTGTTTCAGAGTGGAAAGACAGGCCAGAGGTTTTTTCCAAAGCCCTCAGTAATATCAGGCCTTAGATCCAGACTTGGAAGTTTTCTTGCTTGCTGAGACAAAGTGCTGCCATGCATTCCCATAGGATGCATGTCAGAGCAGGAAAAGGTTTTCAACATTCAATTTTAGAAGTGTGAATTATTGAGCCCAACTCCAACCAACTGAAGCAAATACTCCCAGGAAAAACATCCTATTGATCTAGACTTTCATTTCACTTAACCAAAGCAGATTTTTATCAACATCTTTTCCACATGAAAGTCAGTGTTTTTGAATTCATGGGGAAGTCAACTCATTTCAGCATGAGTATTAATATTTGTGATTCTTGTTGTTAGAAGGAGGTGACATGTTTAGTTTCTTGATTCTTCTGACTTTGAGGTTTGCCAAGAAACTAAAAGCATTGATTCTTGGAGGAGTGTGTGCAATTAATGAAATTCTATGCTGTTAAATTAATTGCAGAATTACTAATGGTTGTGACAGAGTCCAGGAATCCATTGTATATAACCAAACACTGAGTTAGAGGGGTGGAGAAAAAAGGTGTTCCCTTGTGGCTTTAGCTTTTTGCTGCAGAGTTGCAGTGCAAACCATCTTCAAACAGAAAGAGATCCATAACATAATGACAAGTAAAAAGACATAGTTGATTCCTTGGATTTGTTTAACCTTTATAAGATCCTTAAGCATTTTGATTAGGTAGCACTAGACTGTATTCCATATTCTTGTGGATTATTTAATTGCATTTAATTCCTAGAAATCAGAGTATTGAACCAATAACTTTATATATATATAAACATACAAATAGGCAGGAGGCTGTTTGGTATTTTGGGTTTCAGGTGATTAGACTTGGGCAATCTTACTTCTCTGGTTTAATAAAATAAAAGCTTCATTAAACAAGTCACAATATATTAACAGTTCAATACCACACTGAGCAATGGTATACCCTTTCTGTATTTCAGTGTTCTTATGTTACTGCATCAGACCTTCTAGGGAAGAACTGGTTTTGTGCTAAAGCAAATCAATTCATTGATGCTATGTAAAAAATGCCATCTAACAGCAAATCAAGTTGTGAAATGGAGCAAAAGCAAATATAGACAACGGAGAAGGACTTTGCTTTCATAGAAGTCTCAACAACTGCAAGCTGTGCCAAACCCAACATCCCCAGTCACTAAGCATCACCTGATACAAAACCGTGCCACCGCATGTCGTGAAACCAAGAACTGCAGCTCAGGAAATGTTGTTTAGCATCGTAATTAAATGACTATTTCTTATTACCGTTACTTTCTCAACTGCCTTGTGAACTAGTGCAGACATGATTATCTCTTGCTGCCTATGAGGAAACTGTTTTGAGGGCATTACTTTAGATGCAAGTCAGCATAGTAATACGGGGAAATATGCTAGTGTATGATCAGAATAATTGTAGTTTTATTTGCTTTTCAGTTTATTAGTTTAATTGTTTTATTTCTCCCTGGCTGATGAGCTATTTTGTGTTATTGGAAGTGATTTCAATAAGGTATTATGTTAGCAGCTTTGAAAATCTTATTCAGATAGCCTTTCAGCTGAAAGGATACAGGCAATTATTTAATGTATTTTAGTAACTTTTTCCTTTTTTGTGCCTCTGTTACCTGTATTCTCCATATACTGTGGTAGCTTTAAGTCTGTCCTGGAAGGATAAGCACACAGTAGTTGCACCAATTCCTATCCCAAGGATACAGTGAGGGCTCTTGTCTCTTCTAATTTATTGTTAGTTTCCCAGAGCACCCTATCTTATAGATAATGTTTACAATAATCCTGCACTCCTGCTTCCCTGGCCTCGTAATTGCTGCTCTGCAATAGAAACGTTTTGTTTGAACTCTAATAATGTATGTGTCACAGTGGATCACCTATCAGTTAAATACAGTCAGTACAATTTTGTTGTTCTGATATAGAAGACCTTTAATCAGTCAAATTGCTTCTAGATAGCTGCACTTTCCTTTTCTCTTTAAAGCAAAAGCAAGTGGGTTTTTTCAAGGTTTTGTAATTGCACTTTTTGAATGATCAGTAATTAGAATCATAGAATAGTTTAGGTTGGAAAAGACCTCCAAGACCAATGAGTCCAACTTATAACCCAGCACTGCCAACTCCACCACTAAATCTAAATCGTGTTCCCAAGTGCATCTACAGGTCTTTTAAATACCTCCAGGAATGGTGACTCAACCACTTCCCTGGGCAACCTGTTCCAGTACTTGACAACCCTTTCAGGGAAGAAGTTATCCCTCATATCCCATCTAAACTGCCCCCGCTGCAACTTGAGGCCATTTCCTTCATCCTGTCCTTACTTGGGAGAAGAGACTGACCCCCATCTTTCCATAGCCTGCTTTCAGGGAGCTTTAGAGATCTATAAGGTTTCCCCTGAGCCTCTCCAGGCCAAACACCCCCAGCTCCCTCAGCTGCTCCTCATCAGACTCATGCTCCAAATCATTCCCCAGCTCCATTCCCCTTCTCTTGACTCATTCCAGTGCCTCAGTGTCTTCCTTGGAGCCCAACACCACTAATTAGAAAAGTTGTGAAGATTGTGCTTATGCTGCTGCTCAGAACAAGCTAAAAAGTAAAATCTGCTTTGTGTGCTAATTTTGGGGTGCAAGAACCTCCAGCAAAATTAAACACTGATGTTCTAAACTAATAAATTCTCAGAGTTTTATCATGGCAAAAAGGGATTGTGTCAGCCTCAACTGTGAAAGCAGAGGAGTGTGGGATTCCAAAGAGGTAATTTTATTTCTCTAGATGACAGCAGTTAGCCTTTTAACTAAGCGCTCTGTGTAGTTCTGGTGTGCTTGAGAAAAGTTACAGAAAAAATTGAGCAGTCCAAAGAAGTTGCCTCTTGAATTACTTTATGGATAGTTAAAGCGTCTTATGTGAGACTTGTCTTTCAGACACTATCTTTTCCTGCAGCAGCAGAGGTAGGAAAAATACCCTGTAAGTCTGTCTGCAAGCAAATGTCACAACTGTCAGTACTTGAAGTGAAACAAAAAACAGTATGAGGTTTCTGTGTTATTGTTTTCTGTACTGGTGATGGTGACCAGCCTTTGGAACAATTCCCGAAGGGCATTGCTATCTTCTCTTTTAGTTAGAATCTAAACTGTCGTCTTTGGATGATTGCTTTCCTTTAGGAACGCCTTGATAATCTGAATACAAGTAAATGGATTAAATATGGTGGTTTTTCATGTACAGTACGTTAGACTTTCATGTGCAGCAATTACTTCTTGATTCATACTTTTAAGTTAAATGCAATTGCCTAGTTCAATGGATGTAAATTGTTAAAGAACACAGGTCTAACAGGAGTAAAATATTCTGAAAAAATTTTTCAAGGTTCTAAATACTGTATTTCTGACAGAGGGAAGGTTTAGTCAAAGGATGAAGTTAAATATATAACCAAATAAAGAAAAGGGCGAAACATTTTACAAAATCTATCATGAAGATATTACTAAAAAATGTAACTAATGGTCTATTATATTCTTAAGACTGTTGGGATAGTTGAAAAGCTGTACTCATTGGTAAGACAGAGGCAAGGTAGATGGTAATTGCAGATAATGGGCTAAACCCAAAATAAAACAGAGTCTGGGTTTTGAATAAAATGTTTAAAACCCATGGAGAAAAGCAGTAATTGAAACAAAACCCATTTCCAACTTACACATTTGAATAGTGGAATAAAATTATGCTAATCTAACATATCTGCCTTATTGTGCTTTTCTGTTCATTATGCTGCATGCATAAGTATGAGATGGTTATTATCCCTTTGATAATGGTCCTTACTTATCTGCTTCAAATTGGTGTGCTTTTTCCGAGGACAGCAAATGCTGCCTTTTGAAGGATCTTGTTTACCAAATGAGTTCTCTCTGCTTGTTACATTGTTTTTTAGTTTAGTTTTGTTTACATCATGTAAAATGTATTGCACATATTTACTAAATTGTATTATGGGTTATTTCATGCCTACATATTTCTGGGTACCTCCCAAATCATGTCTGGAGGATTCCATATCCATTTCCTAAGAATGATGCTGCAGAATAAGAGATGGTAATGACTGGCACCCTGTCTCTTGTCACTAGGCAATACTGGGCACTTCAGAGAGAGAAGCAGGCTGTGCTCATAGCACACCTAATTATGGCCCTGGGAGGTAATTGCTTTGGGAGCTGTAGTTGGGGATCATTTCATGTAAGTGGTACTAGTGCTGCTGAGATTTTCATGTTCTTTATCACCATGACTAGTATTAGCTTTTTGTGGTAGGATTTTGTTTTCCTGTTAAATATGAACTACTTCAGAGCACTGTCTGTGTGTTCAGCATTTTGCTACCATGCCTTAAGTACTGGGCACACAAGGAGACATGACTTGGTATTTGCAGTGAGTTCCAGAAGCATCCCAAAGTATTTATTGTGACATGTTTTATGTCTGAATTTAAAAATCACCTCATCAGTCTAACACTGAGCTCTTGTTAGGTCTGGCTTTAAAGAGCTGTTATGATCATGTCTCAATGTAACACAGACCTAAAAACAGCAATTCTGTAAAGCTTAGATTATCCTCTATCTCATGGTCATAGAATTTTTTAGGTTGGAAAAGACCTTTAAGACAGAGTTTGACTGTTACCCTACCACTGCCAAGTCTGCCCCTAAACCATGCTGCTAAGTATCACACCTACTTTTAAATACCACCAGGGACAACGGCTCATCCCCTTCCACGGGCAGCCTGTTGCACTGCTTGGCAATCCTTTTGGTGATATTCAGGCAGAGAATTTAAAGTAAGGTCACTTTCAAAATTTAATTAAGCTACAGCTGAATAAGCTGGCAAAAATATTGCCCTAGTGCTTTCAGCCCCTTCCCTTTTTCACTCTTGTTCTTAGTTTTCATATATTTCTGTACCTCCTGCAATACTGTTTCTGGCAAAGTTTGAGCATGAGGGCCAGAGAAAGCCTTTCTTTGGCACCCATGTTAAATTAGCCTCAAGATATTTGGTCAAAGTCCCCACTAGAGAGACAGGAATCTGAGCACCCTTGAGCATAAAGTAGGTAGGCACTTCGATCACTCTTTCCAAAATTTACTGTAAACACTGGACCATTACACAAGAAGTTTGGGTTTGTTTTGTTTTCTTTTTTCCCTTTTAAAGAAAGTTGCATTTGTCTGATTGTGTAGGCGTGATTTGGTTAGACTGAACAGGAGTACTAGGTGAACCTTTATCAGCTTAAGGCAGAAACTGGGCACTGAAATCCTGCATGAAACTTGCCAGAATTAAGTTTCTCCGTGCATTTCCAAAATTAAATTTTCAGGCCTGGAGGGATATTAAAAGTTTAAAGACTGTAAAAAAATCAGCATGCACGTATTTTGGGTATGA
The DNA here is from genome assembly GCA_013399195.1 of Dicrurus megarhynchus. Lineage (NCBI taxonomy): Eukaryota > Metazoa > Chordata > Aves > Passeriformes > Dicruridae > Dicrurus > Dicrurus megarhynchus. Next base: position 4,156,847 of record VXAD01004603.1, on the reverse strand, counting down.
CGAGGGTAGGCAACATTTTACTGGGGACAAAGTGGCAGGGGTTCACTTTCTCTATTTTTAAGGCATGCCTAGAAGTTTATTTTAATCACCAAAGAGAATTTTGTGTAAGGGAGAACAGGACTTTGGATCCATGAGCTGGATTTCTGCCAAAATTTAGGTGTGTACGGAAGTTAGTCCTTGGGTTTTGTGGCTTACTTTTAGATTTAGGACATCTAAAATCTCCTTAAAACATATGTTAGGCTATCTAAAGATGCATGTTTTGGGTCTCATCCTCAGTACTTTGCTAAAGCACAACCATGATTATTTTCAGAGGCACTAATGCTTTCTCACAGATGCTGCATGATCATTTTTATTCTTTAAACACCCAATCAAATTCTGCCCTGAAAATGTAGCTGTAAATCTGGCAACCATTCTTGGAGTTATAGTTTATTAAATGAATTCTACAGCTGCAAAGTTTTAGCGATTTTTTATTTTGGAATTATATCAAAAGCTTTGCATTGTGTAAATGTGCATAAAAGCCTTGTTTAAATGTAATCAGTGATGCATAACCCAGATTTAATCGCGGCTGGCTTTCTGCAATGCCCAAATCCCTTGCTCAGTGGGGATGAGTGTTGAATCAGATACCATTTAGAGCCCTTTTCTGCACAGTACAGATCAGTCTCAGAATGGTGTGAGAATGCTCTCATTTAATCTGACAAAGGCACTGAAAGTGTGGAGCTTTTAACAGTGTTGGTTTGGCACACTCCAAAAAACAGTAGATCCAGATTCCTTCCCAAGTGAGTTGTGTTTGGTTTTAGAAGAACACAACTTTCATATCACCTCTTCTGCAACTTTCTATCTCTTGCACCTTTTAAGATCTCTCAGTGCATTACGGTAAGTGTACAGCCATCAACTTACCGCAGTTTAAGGTCAGGTTTCCAAGACCTTCTCTTAACATTTTATTAATTTCATTTTCTTTATTACACTTCAGTTGTATTTGATGGATGAAAAATCAGCTTAAAATTTGAGGTATGTTGTTGGAAAAATCTTTGAATTAGAAGAAAGCGATCAGAATGGACTCAAGGATTTCAAACAAATCTGCTTTTCAAACCCATACTGTCTCAGTCTTGTGTTGGATGGGATTTTTAAGGGGCTAGTCCACAGGTTTTCCAAACCCATTTTGAAGGACTTCAACTTTGACATGTAAATAACTGAGAAAGATGGTGCTGAAATAAGGTAGGTTGAAATGATCCATCTGTACTTAGCAGTCTTATTTGTAGGATCAGTTACTGTAAATTATTTATTTTGTTTTTGAACTGGAAGATAAAAAAGTCCCAGTGGATATTGTAGTCTTTGGGTCAGCTGTGATGGCAGAAAAGATCCTCCCAAGTGTTCTTCTGTGCAGAAGGAAAGCAAGAGACTTGAATAGCACTCACAAGAATTCAGGCATGTATTTTTTCAGATTAGAGGTTTTGACTTGACAATAGGAACAGTTTATGTCATCCACATATTTAGGCCACCTGTGAAACTGAGGCTTTGGAATTGGAACATCATGCTGTGAATACAGAGGAGCCATGAGTGTTTTCAAGCAGAAAACAAGAGTGTGTGTGCTAATTTGCCAGGATGCATGGCCTGAAGTTTTTCATGACTTTCTAGCTTGAGCAATAGCAAAGGAATAGAAGATGCAAAAATTAAAGGCTTCGTTTATAAAAGATGGAAATGTTGAGACAAATGTGATATATCCTCCCAAGCTGTTTTGCTTGAAGATACGTATTTTCAGAAGGTTCTTGTGCATATAAAAGTAGCCTGCATGACATATTCACAGGCAGTTATTAATTCTCCGTCTTGGAAGAGCATTAAGAGCAAATAAAATTTGTCTTTACATTTTTGTCTTCCCTCACAGTGATAAATTCCTATCTCTGTTTCTCATAAAATGACTGAAAGTACCTTTTATTCAGAAAACATAAATAGGAGGAGTGATGGTTTGCTTTAGCTTCTGTTGGTAAATTTAATGAATACCTACTCTGTGTCAGAAATAAAAATAAGCAGCCAAAAAAATTTTACTAGTCTTGTTTATGCATCTTGAGTTTTTAAAAATTGTCATGACAGGTTAATAGCAGTTCATTTCTGTTAATTACTGCCTAAAACTTTCAGAGGGTGTGTGCAGGATATATGTATTAGGTGAAACTTATTTATGTTTTAAGTGTGCTACCTGGGGCTTTGTTTTGATTTGTGCATTTAGGACCTAAACACAAGTGCATGGAGATTTTTGCAAACTCTCCCATTGTGTGCAGTGACTTTAAATCAGAGTAAATATCTCAATGTTTGATTGAAGCAGGAATTTTATGGAAATAGCAAACATTCCAAGTGGCAAAGAATATTTTTGAATCTGTTGACACTAATATCTCCTAGCTTGGTCCCAAAGAATACTAAATGAGCAGTCTACAAGAAATTTAATGAAAACGTAAATTTAGTAAAAATATGACTAGTACTATTTTTAATTCAGTTTTACTTCAGGTTAGGAAAGGAGCTGAAAGAGACGTTGGTGAATGTTGTTTGGGTAGGTGAAGAGGGAGAATATGCTTCTAGTCCTTTCCACTTTTAGTTCTCAGTCTTTTTAGTACGCCAACTTTTGTTGGATAGCAAACAGACCAGCCAACGATGGCAGTTTCCACCACTATTTATGGATGTGGTTTTTCAAAGGCAGGGTGCAGCAAGCCTCATCTCTCTATCCATTAGCTCTGCACTGGTGTTTGGCAAATAACCTACAGGGTGTGAAGGAATAAGTGATTTACTCATCTATGAACTGTAAACCTGAACATACACACCAAGATCTTTGCTGATTTTTCTAGCAGTATTTCCCACTGGATGATGGTTTCTTAGAGCAAATATATTGATATAAATCAGAAACATCCTGTTGCATACAACTGGTTAACTGGAAATGCTGTGTGTGTAGAGCTGTTACTCTGACAGGAAGGTCTGTTAGAACTTGGTTCACCAAATATGCCTGAACTCAGCCTCACCAGAGAGGAATTAATTTGAACTGAACTTACATAAATTTCAGGGGTTGTCTACTCCAAGTAGAGCACATATCACTGTGTGTGCAAAGGGTGTTGCTCTTGTGTGGAATTTCCGGTGTTCAAAAGACTGTTGCAATTACGGTTTAACAAATTATTCTGACTCTGAAATCTTTGTTGGATTGCCTTGTTTTATTGTCACCTTAGCTTGAATTGTAGGACTTTATGCACCTGTTCATCTGCTTAACTGTTTAAATTAGTTAGAAAATACAAAGGTTTTCCTCATTACTTTTATTTTTTTGGTAGATAAATACACCAGAAAAGAAAACCATCAGCACTTAAGTCGTTAACTGTGCTAATATCCAGCCAGATGAGATTTATGAGTTAATACTGCATTGAGATGAAAGAAATAATATATACCTTGCCACATGACTGTTTCAAGCTGTCTGCAGCCTTAGGCAGACATGCTATACATGCCACATTTAAAAGGTTAGCTCTGTATCTGGAATAATGTTCAGAGCCTTAGGCTCAAATTTGACTATGTTTTGCTTGATATCTACTATTGCAAGGATATAAAGGAGCTATAAAGCTGTCTAACCAACCTGTTAATCCCAGTTTATAGCTCTTCTGCCGGTCTAGAGGGACATGAAGTAGTGGGAATAAGGGAAAAAAATCTGGCCCTCCATTTTGTTTGTAAAAGGAGGTTTATAGATTTTCAAAGCACAGTTATGAAGAAACTGAAAGATAATCTGTGATTTATGTGGCAATCTTCATGCTTGCATAGTAAAATTATACAGCAAACCCTGCTTGCACTTTCCTTTGAAAATATTCAGCAGATGCCCAAACCACTCTCCTTTTATAGACAGATGCAAAGGTCCATTTTGGTGCCATAAACCTTTGAAAACTGTGCCTATTGTGTACCTCTGGTAATACTTTCTAGTCTAAATGTTTGAGTAAAGGAAGCCTGTTGATTGGAGAAAAGTACGTATTTACATGTCTAAAATATTGGTTTCACTTTTCAAAAGCATATTTAATTGATAAGAATGGGATGTAGGATAAGTGTCTACACTGACTTAAGAACATCCTCCAGGGAGGTTTATTCTAAAAAGTGATACCATTCCAACTTATTTTAGTTATATGCTAGGTTGATAAAAAAATTTATCTGAGTCAAGAATGCTTTTTCTGTTCATTATGACAGAATTTTCAATAGAATGCAACTTCTGAAATCCCTCTAATTAAATTTCTGTTTAGCTCTTATTTTTCACATTGCCAGATAAAATGAGGTTCTAGAAAGGAACAATTTACTAAGTGGAATAAAACCAAAGGGGAAAACCAAGTCAGAACTGAAGATCAGTGCCTTATTCAGAATGTTGTATGAGGAATTGTGATGCTTTTTGTGTCACGGATTCAGTAATTCATATTTCCATTAAAAATAGCAGAAACCTTAATCATTAAATCATAACTTATTCTTGAGGAATTTGGGAAGATCAGTTCTTCATTCTTGCAGGCAAAATGGTAAAATAAATGAGACCTCTTGAATTAGAAGTGGATGAGGATGTTTTTGCAAGCAGTGTGTTGTGTTTTCAAGTGTGTGCAGTTCCTCTCAACCAACCTTAAACCCTTTGGAGCAGTCTAAATCCATTGTGATGATAGATGGATTGCCCCACTGCCAGGTAGTTCTGTTTTTCCACCTGAACCTTAAGGCTCATTAATCACTCATGTTCACTGAAGTCAATGGGACTGTAAGTCAGATTTTTTGAAAGAGGACTTGAGGAATTACGTACCCTAATAGAACTGGGCTTGGAATAGTCTTAGACATCTCACTACTACTGGGAAAATCTAAAGTGAAAGTGGAATCTGACTCATTGAATTCTGACTGGGCTCCCATTACAGCCAATTGAAAACTGAAAGGGATGTTTCATCCCGCGTGTCTTGGATACCTATTCGAGTCTAGAGTTGCATCAAATCCATTAATGAATTTCGTGAATAATTGCTGTGCAAATCCTAACACGGGAAGCTCTTTTGGAGAAACACAGCTTGTACTCAGGCAAGGATGTGCATAGCTGTAGAATTTCTGGTTGTGGATTCTTTATACGATAGCAGTAAATAGTGTATAAGGTCTAGATATTGCCTATAAGGATTTATATATGCTGTTAAGGATATAGACAATTTCAAAATGCTTATCTCCCTTGATTACAGTTCTTCATTTTGATATTGGCTAGAATATGTTTTTAATATAATAATCATCACTTGAAAAAGTCAAAATATTGTAGCAGTGAGAGATTGTTTTACCCCAATACCCATTTGAGAAGGTTCTTTAAATTAAAACAAGTACAAACTGCCAAGAATATTTCTAGGTGCTCTAAGCCAATATCCATTGTTCACCAAGATGAAAGCCTCCACTTAGGATGATAGGTACTTTCACAAATAAAATAAAATGTAGATAGAGCTTTTAAAATTCCTATTTCAGCCTTTTTCTGGACTGTGGTGGTATATGGCTTCACCCTGAATATGTGGTATGATATTTTGAGTTTCCATGTACAGGCTGTGGGAATCTTATCCTTATGTTAACAGCACACAATGCAATAAGAGTTTTTATTGAAAATAATGTGAATGTGATATTCACTTCCAAGGGAATTTCACTGTTATTTGGCATCAATTAACTTGACATAAAAATCATTTGTTACAATTCCCATGTAAAGTAGAAATATTTCTCTTATGTGGCAAATTACACTTAGCTCTTTTGATATTTATGTTGATGTAATTTCATTCCACCGTAACTAATTTAGCATGAATTAATGTCCAGATTAGCATTTCAGTGCTACTACATCAACATTGGGAATTGCTAGGATTTTCCTTTCACACAATTTAGTTGGCATATTTAGTTGGGGTTTAGGGAACACTGTTTCTTATTGGAAAGCTGATGGAAGTTCCTTTCTGTCATACTTTGTGTTCTGAATGACAAATGGATGGGTTCCTCCACAGTCCATTGGTGTGCTGGAAAGCAGGTAGGAGTGTCTTCTCCTATACCTTGAATGAAACTTGAATGGACACAAATGTGTGGTCCTTTGCTAATACCCTTCAAAAACTCAGTGTTCTCTAAACACATAAGCACAAGTTCACAGCCAGTCATTCTGTCTTGTAATTGCCACTAAGCTTGGTGATTCTATGTAAAGATTTTTTTTCTTGAGGGAAATGTCTCTGTAGTCCTGTTCAATTGAAAAGTAGCCATCTGGGGACTTGCATTAATGTAGACAATAGAAAAGTGATAAAGGAAATGATGTATTCTATCAAGCTTAAACTCTTTAACCATTTAACTGCTTTCGTGTTATGAAGTAAGATACCCAAAGTGTATAAATACACATTCACTTAATTCAGGAAAATTTTTTTGGAAGTATACCCTGATTGTGCATCTTCAGGCACTGGAATTTGCAATGACTTTGCAAAATCAAACTGGACATCGTACTGATGTGGTCTTAACTGCAAAGAATGTAATTCTCATTTCCTTACATTATGGCAGTTCTGGGCTTATTACTTTCAATTTGCATTTTGTTTCATTGTAAAGCAAGTGCAGGCCACTGCAAAAGGACCTGGGATGTTGACCCTGTGGGGTTCTTGTGTCAGTACAGGGAACATTTTATTTAAACAGTCTCCACACAGGCCCTTTGTTGCACAGCTGCTTGAAGAAGCTGTGGTGCCCAGTTGTCTTTGTCCTAGTTGTGAACCTACCCTTTGTCTTGACTAAGAATAGCCTGTGAACATGCTGCTCCTTTGGAGGCTGTGTTTGCTGTTCAATAAATTTTTCATGCAGTCACAGGTTTTTTCCCTTCAGGTTGTTCACTGCTTGTCCAAGGAATGACTTAGGGTATAGATAAATTCCCCTGGAAATTTACTTCTCAGTGATTCAAAGGATAGGGATGAAGAAAGCAGTATGCAAGTTCATAGATTCATTATTTATAAGGCAGACCCATAGGTAAGGTCCTAATTTATGAAATAAAAGTTGCTTTCCATTCCTACATCAATGGCTGCCTGAAATAACAGGAAATCTGAGGCTAAATTATCAGGAAGGGGAGGTGGTGGCAAAGGGACTCATGTTCTGAAGGAGTAGAAATTTCCTGTTAGTTTCAAGTACTCACTTTAGGAATATTTCACAACTTTGATTAAAAATTGAGTCATAGGAATCTCTCTGTAATCTCCATCTGCAGGCCTCTATTAATTTTCTAATTTTTTCCTACCCTTTCAATTTGAAGCCTTTGATTTTGTCAGTGCTATTCATGCATTGGGTGAGCAGTGCTTCAGCATGTCCTGGGCACTGCCTGTTCCTACTGTCATTAGGATACCCCTCTAACTGCAGTCCCATAAAACCAACCAACAGCTTGGGAGCAATTACAGCGAGTTCATGGATGTAGTGGTGCAGAATTCTGATCTACAAACTATGACAGAGCTCCTTGGAAGGGGTTAACCACAGAATCACTTGGTGGGAATTAAATGGGAGTCAGGCCCTGGATGTCTGAGGAAGGAATAGAAAATTAGAATGTCCCAGCAAGGCAAATTACAGCAGCCTGGAACTTACAGAGCAAACAATGTCTCTGGGTAAAAGGAAGTTTTATGAAGAACAATGCAGAGCATAAGAGACCATAAAAGAGGAAAACTTTCTTTGTGAAATCTTTAAAGTTCAGCCATTGAAAAAATATTCAGAAGAGAAAGTCACATAAGGGATGGCTGTCACTCATAACTTGATTTAAACCCAGAAGTTAGTAGTGATACTTCAGCCTGAAACTGGTTCTCCTGAGTAGAGAATGTCACTATCTTAAATAAAACGTGTTCCACCTAAGCAGGATCTCAGTACTTGACTCAAATGGGAATTTTACACTCCTCGCTGAATAATACTTTTTTTTTGGCATTTGTTACCTAGTACTCCTCCTAAACAATCAGAGCAATTTAGAAAAAAAGTGCTCCTATAAATTACTTTTAAATCTTTTTTATTACTCCAATGATGGCAAATTTTGAAATGGCCACAGAGACCCAGACTTTGCCACATAGCAAAGTTTGAAATTAGTGAAACTGGGGCTTTGTTTACATTAGACATTTCATTGCAGTATTGTGAGCACATGGAGGCAGTTACTGCTGGGACTATGCATGTCTTTCTTACATGTGATACAAGTGTTTATTCTGATTGCTGTCACCACTGTCCCGCTGTCACCACGGGAACATACGGCTTGAAGGTTTCTGAAGGGAAAAGGCTTTAGGTACACCGTGGCTGACTTTGTGCTAGTCAGCCATATGCTGGGATGCTTTAAAGGAAAGCTGCTGGTTTAGTCCCCTTCAGAAGGATTCCAGCTGCATGCACCAGCCATGAAAGCTGAGCATATCACGTGGAGACATTCGGGGAATCTTTTATCTCCTGTGTGTCATTAGATTTCAACTCCCTGAGACTGGCACAAGCTGCACATTCCTTCTGTCAGTGATGTTGTGCTGTCAGCCCAGCGCCCAGCTGTGTGCTGGCATTTTCACTGGCACCAGCTGAGGAGCGGCTGAGGTGCTGAGCAGCACCCTTGTGCTTTGCCCTTCTACCAAGGGCTCCCACTTTGTCTCTCAGTGATGTTCAGTAGAGGTGGCTGTGCCCCACCAGGTACTGCTGGTGACAGACTTGATGGTTGAACTGCTGCATGCCAAAAATCTCTTACAGAATTTTAAGTACTAGCATCCAGTGACTGAGGAAGGAATCCAGCTCTTCGCAGCTATGTGCATCCCATGAGTTTGCTCCACTGGGATACAACTGCTGCTACTCAAGGAGTAAATTACTCATTGTTCTCAGCCCTCCTGTCAGGTACTGCACAAGCACTGGAGGAGTCACTCTCCCAGCCTGGGGGTTGCAAAAGGGATTTCCATGACATTTCAAAACAAACCAGCAGCAAAAGGAAGAAATAAATTCCAGACTCTCCCATTTCTGATCGCAGCCTCAATCAGTAGCTATTCCATCCAGACCTTCCCTGCAGTGCTATATATCTTCTAGTTCTGTTGTAAAGCTGCTACATAAAGATTTTTTGGTAGCCAATTCTTTTGTCAGCCTGCAGGGCAGCAGAGCTCTGGGATGCACCCATAGGACTGTTCTGCCTTGAAAGCCTTGTTGTATCATGTGTTAATGATATTTTTGTAGTTGCTAGACACCGAGAGGAAGAAGTAGCTTTGTCTTTGTTCAGGGTAATACACTGTATTAAGAAGTAAACAGCCCATGCAAGCTAACATTCTGTGACAACCTGAAAGCTTTGACCTGCAGCAAGGTAAATTGTATAGCTAACTAAAAGCCAGTCCTGCTAAATGGGCCTTTGTTTACCTTGAAATAGGATCTCTTGGAAAGCAGGCTGTTTCAGGTAATAGGCACTTAGCCCTCTGTATGCTTTGGTTTGGTCTTTTTGTATAAAAGGGTTGCACTATACCATGAGAGATGTGACAGTGAGACTTAGTTTGTGTGATACTGCAAAGAAAAAGTACAAAAATCAGCTTAAATTATTTTAAATAAAATTAATTTAGTGGAACACATTTAAATTATTCTGAAATAAGTAGGACAAGTCAGCAAATGCTAGGGAATTCAACATGAAAATTTGATTCAGATCATGTGGATAATTCATACTTCACATTCCTTTTCTTTCTAGTTCAGGATAAAAGTCATGCTAGAATTCTAATCAGGGCTACTATGAATTAACAAATTCTGTTTCCTCTTACTAGAGATAGTTTTGTGTTTCTCTGTACCTTATCCTTTATCTGTAACTATTTCTCCACAAGGACATTTTTTAAACTGCTAAAATCTCCTTTGTGCTGCTCAACAGTTGTGCTGTTCTTGTGTGTTTGTTTTCAAAATTCTCTTGTTGTTATCTCCCCTTAAAAATACCAGTATGGTAAATTTTTTTCATTCAAGTCTTCTGTCATCCTTGAGGCTTTCCTATCTTCCTTGGGGTTTGGTCCAAAGTGCTTTGAAGTCAATGGGAACAATCCCATTTTCCCCACAGCTTATTTTTGGAAGAGTCATTAGATTTCAGTGATATAACCAGAAAACACTTGGTTTGCAAGTCTGACCTCTGTCCTTGAACACTTACTTTAATTTGAATAAAGCGAATTTATTCGCTTTATTCAAGTGAACTCTCCTTGAAGTTGAATAATTCACTTCACGTCAGTGTTTTCCCTCTTCTCCACAGCCGTGGTTTGTTTTAGAAAGGAGAGAAGGATGTGACTTTTACAGTGTTGTACATAAATATGTGGTGTGGCACAAAAAGTGTGAATCGCATGAATTTGAATGACTTGTTAATTATCCTAAAAAAGGTCCTGTAAATCTTTTGTTCCGCCCACTGCAACAGGATGTTCTATTAATCCACAGAGTATCTTTTGTGAAATATCTTCCACAACTACAATCTTAAACAACCAGAAAATTTGTTTCCCAGATGACATTATATGTGCAAATATCAGTTCTCCTTCCTCATAATTTCAGCGCTGTATACACTGGCGTAGTAGACAACTGGTGTGTGGATTTGAAGGCAGTTTCTGCCCTCAAACTCTGCTTCAAACTCATTCAGTCTTTGAAATAAAATAAATTGTGTAGCCTTATATCATATAATTCTTGTTCAACACCTTCACAAAATGCTTAAGCTTAGGAGGAAAATTCCTTTATGTGTTTAAAATAATAAATAATTCAGCAGAATCGATTTTTCCCCCCATTTTCTAAGCAAGAAAAAGTGAAGTGAGTCAAACTTAATCCAGAAAATATATAGCACATGCAGTAAAAAGCAGACTTATCTATAAAAACACTTAGAAAATTAAAATTTGGTTTAAGTTTTATCATTTCCCTTGCAACGCTTCTCCAATGTCACTTTTTGGGTAAATTCCTATTGTGCAGCATGATTTAAAATGTATTCATTATCTCACTTTCCCCAGTTCTTTAGACTGAGGTTTGTTCTGTAGCTGTGCACTATTAAACTAACTCTTCTTTGTTTGTTCCTTTCAATTGTGCTTTATGCTTTAGAAGAAATAAAATTTTAGGGTTGCTGATAAATTTTTAATAGACAATATGTGATTTCTGTTAGTGCTTATAAAACAGTTTTATAGCCTATATAGTGTTCAGGTTAATGTTGCTTTTTCAGCAGCACAAATTGTTTTAAAACTTTCTTTTAATTTCTCTTATTACATGCATCTTTCTGACCTTATGTAAGAAGGAGGTCTGTGGAAAATGTCATTCAAATTCCAGGGTTTCTACAGAAGCTTACTTTGCTGGGACCTGTGATATTAATCTGTGGGGTTGGCTTTGCAGTCAACCTCTAAGGCGGGAGCTCTAAACATGAAATCTGTCTTTCGATAAGGCTTGGCAGTGAACGATCAGAATTTATCTACATGTACGTGGCCAGGGCATTGTGCATTGCTGGCTCAGTTTCCAGAGCAACATCTATCTCCTGTACTTGAAATATTATATATTGATCATGGGATTAACTTCAAGACAATACCTATTTCTTTCTCAGCAATAAGAAGGGAGTGGCAGTTTTCTCTGACAAATTCAATCCCTGCCAAGGTTACCGAAGAGGACTTAAACCAGAGCTTAGTTTCATGGAAAGACCTTCTGAAGACAGGTGGTGCTTAAGTGCCAAAGGACCCTGGAGAACTGTGTGATGGACTGAAATTGGTGGAACAAAATGAAACATCTTGTAGTGAACTGCCTGGATTATATGTGTATTAAAAGCAATTTCTGACATGCACATTCAAACTCAGTGCAAGCTTCAGGCATTGCCCAGTCTTGGAGCCATTGTGGTTTAACCCCAGCTGGAAACTTGGCCCCACAGAGCCTCTGCCTCCCTCCGTCCCGCTGGTGTGGTGGAGACGGTCAGAGGAGAAAAAGGGAGAACTTGTGGGTTGAGATAACGACAGTTTAGTAAAGCAAAAGCTGCACCAGAAGGGAAGCAAATTGAGGTATCCATTCACCACTTGCCATGGGCAGGCAAGTGTTCAGCCATCCTCAGGGAAGCAGGGCTCCATCACACGTACTGGTGAGTTGGGAAGATAATTGCCATTGCTCTGAATGTTCCTCCTCCTTCCTCTAGCTCTGTGCACTGAACATGATGCCATGTGGAATATCCCTTGGGTCAGCTGTGTCCCCTCCCAATTTGTTGTGCACCCCCAGCTTCTCGCTGTTGGGGCCATGTGAGAGCAGAAAAGACCTTGACTCTGTGTGAGTGCTGCTCAGCAATAACTAAAACACCCCCAAATTATCCAAAACACAGCACCATACCACTATGAAAAAAATGAACCCTACCTCAGCCAAAACCAGCACTAAAGTCCACCTAAAAAATAGTGTGGTATGTTGTATGGTGACTGTACATCAGGTTTGTTTAATGCTATAAACACACTCATGCATGAAAGGAAGCACAGCTGAGGAAACAGGAGCAAAACTCACAAGGACCAAGGAGGTATCCTTGGTATGGCTTGACCTGTTAGCAAATCCTCCTGTCTGTTTGCTTCTGCTTTAGTAAACTCATTTGAGGAAAGCTCTGACTTGTGTATGATACAAATACTGGGTTAGATGCTGGTGATAATGAGGACAGTTACTCTCAGATTTAGTAGTCACTATTGATACCTTGATCTCAATTTACTCCTCCATTAAGCTGTTCGGGCTGGCTATCTTTAAAATATCTTTTTAAATTGTATTTGTATATGTTTCTTATTTTGTGCACAGAGATCTGTCAAATTGACACGAAAATGAAGGAGGTATTGCTAGAAATTTAGGGGTGTCTCCTGAAAACTGTTTACTATCAGAGAGCTATCACTTACTGTCAGTAACATCATGGGCTTTTGCATACTAACAGCAAGTCCTTGAAATATTACTCATATTGTTCAACCGTGACTCCACGCAGTCATTATGATACTGACAGCTGACTTTTGAGAAGTGAAATATTACAGTAGTTTTGCTCTAAACCTTAAGGACAAATCAAACAGTTAAATTGTTGATTTTATTAATCCCTGTAGAAATTTGTATATGAAAACTCTTTCATCTTGGCCCTTTCTGTCTTCTCTGTCCTAAATAGACTGGCTTTTCAAAGAGATATCAACAATCATAACACACAAAATATTACAGAGCAAAAAAAACAAACTCAAAAAACCAAAACCAACAGAAAACCGGCAGCATTGTCAAGGCTAAAGGTGAAAGGCTGTTTGATATTTTATTCCATGTACACTACTCATCCAGGTTGCTTTTTGCTTAAGTCATTGGCTGACTTTTCTCTAGATTGTCTGTATCTGTTGCCTTACTGGGGGTATTAAAGATGCTCAATGAAATAATTTTTATTAGCATTTCCCATAAACATTCTGGAAACAGTGATTTCAGTTCTATCAACATGTAAGTTATGAAATAAAGGGTGGGGAAAATCTAGTGCAGAGTTTGATAGTTAATTCTTCTCCCATTTGGTTCTTCAGAAGCCTATGTACTTCAACTGGGGATGGACAGTCTTAAAATGATGTGAAGTTTCATGGGTAAAACTCTCCTATGTTTCACAGTTAAAGTGTAATTTTAGAGTGAGGCTGGCTTCTCTTCAGATTTCATCCCGAAGTATTCTGCCATAGAGTGGATCTGTTTTATCACCTTCCCATAGTTTAAGCCAGAAGCAGGGTTTGAAGCCTATTTTCTCATGAGTCTCCCGCTGGGAAACACATTGAACAGCAGGAGAATATGGTTCTGGTTTCAGGTATTTTTGCCTGTTATTTAGGAGTCGGGCCCCTAGCAAACTCTGGAATATTTTCCACTGTTTGAATATGCCACTTCTCTAAAGCCTTTTAAAAACTCTCAGGCTTGCCAACATGTGCATCTGAAGCATCCTACATCTGCATAGACGCACAGCGAAATGAATATGGATGATTTCAAACTGCAGTGTGCAGCCATCTTTTCCCCAGGTATATTTCCCAATCCAGGAACTTTATACAGGCAGTACCACGTATCCATAAACGTTGCCAAAGCCAAGTGCCAACCCTTTGGAGCTGGCAAACTGGCAACAAAGTTCTGCATGGAGTGTCCATTTTATATAATTGCCAACCATCATTTCAGTGGCAAGCTGCCACTGGGTGAAACTCTTTCTGCACTGCGGTTTCTTCTGTTCCCAGTTGTGTACAGACTTTTAGTCCTTTCCAGTCAGTTTACTGTAGAGTGAGCATTTAAAAAAAAGAATTCTCATATAACACTTACTTTTACATGCATAAAGAGCTGCTTACAGCAAGATGTTCAGCAAAGGCAAAAACAGTGTTTGGGATATTTGACCATTCTGATGCAGTGCTGTGACAGAATGTGCTCTCCCTTTCAGTGTAGTTTGGCTAATCTGAAGTTTCAAGATGGGGAACAGTCAGAAGTTGTCACTGCAATCTGCAGCTGGTGTTGGATGTGAGAGGTGTAAGAAGTGCTTAAATCTTTGGATCAAGGATCACCGATTTCCTTCATCTTTTCAGCATTTAGCACAGTTTGGCCCTGTTTTTGTCCTGGGTGCACTGACAGTTTGACTTTGTTTTAGTAGTAAAGGCATCATGAACTGCAGCTTTCAAACTGGCTAGGAGGAAGATCATTGTAGCTAATTGCAGTGGTGAATAAGTCCTCATTTTGCTTTGCTTGTTATAAGCATTTAGAGTCTCTGTTCTTTTTAGGCAGTTATCTAGACAAGGAAATCCCATTAAGATTCCCCAAATCTGTTCATTCAACTTATGCTGGCAACTCTGAAAGTCACTTAAATAATTTAAATGCCTGTAATCACAGACACTTCTGAATGGCAATGCATTTTCTTTCTTCACGAGTAATTTTTAATAATTTTGAAATTCAAAATGTCCTTAAGTTATGCAGTCCTCGTATTGCTTGATTATTCTATCTGCTATATTTATAATTGAGGAAGCATAATCATAACTAAGCATAATTCCTCTCCGCAGAGTAGGTAATAGAAGCAGGATTGGCCACAAAGATGATCAGTCAGAGGAAAGCTGCCAGAGCCAGTGCGGGGTTCAGCATTTCAGAGTTCATTCTGCTTCTCCTCAGCCTGGACAGGGTTCAATGACAGGAGCTGGTACCTATGATTTGAAATGAGACCCTTCTGTGTTTCCTGCGAGTCTGCATTTCTACTACTTTATCAATTTTCCAAAATGTAGACAGGTTTCCAGGAAAAACATGAAGTATATTCTTAGCTTTATGTTCTTGCAGGTTTCCACTATATAGCAATAAGAAATGAATTTTTATTTCACCTCTGATTTCCAGCTACTTGAAATAACTTCTTCAGAAATAACCCATTTTCCAAATTAAGGTTCAAAAAACCTAACTCTCAAATTGACATTGTACTGTTTTGTGTTTTGTGGCATGACAGTCTTTTGCCAGTTTTTGACAGCATTAATCTGCGTTTCATACTGAAATTCATAACAGGTTTGTATGGTGCTGGCTACAGCAGATAGCTTGGAAGCGATTCCTCTTTCATTATATTATTTCTGGATCAATTGATCTCTATCATATTTCCATGTAAGAATTTGCAAAGTAATAATTTGAGGTACCAGTTCTTAATTTGGAATGGATTTAAAACAGGAAAATAAGTGATTCTCTCTTCAGCCAGGGTACACACTTCAAATAATATGCAGGTGATAACTTGGTGAAGACATGGTCTTTGAAAGAAAAATATATGGTAGTTTGATAAACAGTACCTCTGGAAAACATTAAGTGACCAACAGCCATATGGATTTACCGTGTTATGGCACCAACAGCCCATTTCAAATCAGATGAACATATATGAATATATCCTCAATATCAAGCATAGTGGTTTTGAAAGAGTCTTCCTTTTTCTGCTGCTAACCCATGCACAGCATATTTCACCAATGAGATATTCTTTTTATTGAAAAGTAGATATTAGAAGCTGCATCGGAGAGTATCAAATCAAGCTTCAGATATTACCAGAATGGCACTAGAATTGCAAAACCTAACAACCCTGATGGAACTGTTAAGTAAGACTCTCTTATGTCTGGAAAATTATGGGTCTAGTGATAAAATTACAGCATAGCTAGTTATTGTTTCTGATTTTCCTGAAGGAAATGAGAGGTTCAGAGTTTAATTTTTCCCCTCAATTATAAAATGCCGATGATTATGTTAAAATTGGGATCCCTAAAATTAGAATTCTAAACAAAACAGGTAAATTGAATATTGCTGAATGGAGTTATGGATTAACCCTTCCACAGAGATTTTCCACAGAGAATAATTAAGATTGGAAAGTCTCTGTGACATTCATCTTGTCAAACTTCAAAACTGGATCAGGTTAGCAGGGCTCTGCTTATTCCTGTTCTGAGTATCTCCAAGACCACGTGTCTCTGGGCAAATATTTATGGGAACAGAGAGAGATCAGTATGAGTGTGAGTCTCTAGTTTTATGTAGATTTACCCACCCTACCTCATCCTATGAGCTGCTTGATAAACATTCTTAGAGAGACCATGACCTATAAGATCTTATGAGTCTGAGAGGGGCATTTTGAACCAGGTCACGTGTGGATGTTTAATTCCTGACCTTTCACACTGGGATGGCTGGATAGATGTGCACTGGGGTAACTCCACAGTCCTAAAGAGTCACTGCTGACTGCTGATTTTCCCAGCTGGTATTTTCTTTACCAAGAATCCAAACCTGTGCCGGGGAGCTCAAGGCTGCAAGAGCAGGTTTTCAGCTGTATAATATTTAAACTGAGAAGCTTATGCCTCTTCATGTAGTTGTTTGAATTAAAGGTCTCAGTGCTTTAAATGGAAAGAAAACCAAAAATGTGTAGGTTGTGGTTTTGGCCTCATTAAAATAAGTTGGAATTCTCTATTAACATGCTTCTAGTGTTTTCTGGGATTTTAGGTGTAACACTGGAGTAAAGCACAATCCTGAGGTGTAAAATCCAGTCTCTAGGTGTTTACCCTTAGAGTAAAGAAAAGTTAAAAAACAAAGTCAAGGATAATCAAAGGTAGGACTTTGTTAGTATTAAAAAGGAAGGAGATACTTACTGAGAAGGAAGGACCATCATAATCAAGGCAGGTTCTTACCATCTCCAGTGAGCTTTAGAGCCAGCCTCCTTTCCAATTTAAAGACTGCACATTATGTGTAGACAAGGATTTCAGGAATATGCTTTGAATAAAATCCTAAGCCCTCTTTCTCCAAAAAGCATTAAGGACACGGTATTAAGAAGAAAATGCAATTTTAAAATGGAAAAAAAACCCTTACAGACAGGTATCTTTCAAAAGAAAGTCAGTCCATTATGAGCTGGAAAAGGAGTAGCAATTATTTATGGATCTGAAAGTGTTTGTAATGTTGTTATTAGAAATGACTTTGTAGAAAGGAAACTCTTTTGAAATATGATTGAGAAAGACAAAATTAAAATGCAGGCCAGGTATATTTTTGGGCTTGCACCTGTCATATTTTGAGCCACCCTGCAGCAATGTATATATAGAGTGAAATAGTTCATGAGAGAATGTTTTTGAATTTTAATGACAGCTTCAGGGGTTTCATGACCTATCAGCTCTGGAAATAATACTACTGGCTTGTAAGAATTTTCAGCAAAAATCATATGACAATAAAAATGGTGGTCTCTCTGTAGAAAGAGAAATTTGATTAAAGAATTATGAAATGTTAAGCACTGACCTTGGTAAGACTCAGGCTTCTGGCCCCAAATCAGGGAGAATTGCAGCAATTCAAAGCAATAACTGTTGGACAAATATAGTGTATTTTACAGCTGTAATTTGAAAGCAGCATGTGGCAGACTGCTGTAATTTATGCCAAACTGTATTTTTATTGCTTAACTCATTACTCTTTCCAGTGGGAGCCAAGAACGTAACCTGCACAGGTACTACTGAAAATCCAAATTGTTTGCTAACAATTGCCTTAGGTACATAAATAGCTGTGTAAGTCTAAGCCACTGGATGCTATTTTCTTGTGACAAGGAAAATACTGTTTTCTTTTGGAGCATGAGGGAATACATGCATGTTAATGATAAAACTCAATGAGAAAGGGTGAGGAGAGAATTTCCTCCCAGAAAAGTTTATGGCAAGCGTTTGGGTGATTTCCAAGTTGTGCATGGTTTTTCTGGTTGTGGGAGTTATGTGGGGTTTTGGGGTTTTTTTCCTATAAAGGAACCATTGGAATAGAGCTGTCTATTTTGAAAGATAAGATTTGACATGGCAGACAATGATTTTCCTGCATTAATTGTTAGGAAAGCACTTGTCTCCAGGGAGATAACTGGTGCCAAGAATATTTTGAAGTCAGTCCTAGATTGCCACTGGCGTTAGGCTAAAGAGTGAGACGGAGCAGTTACACATTGGAATGGGCTGCCCAGGGCAGTGTTGGAGCCGCCGTCTCTGGAGGTGCTCAGGTAATGACTGGAGGTGGCCCCCAGTGCCGTGCTTTAGGTGACAAGGTGGGTGTTCGGTTGCAGGCTGAACTCCATCCTGAAGGTCTTTTTATGTTTCTGTGGATGAACCCCGTGCTTCTGGATCAATGACAAAGGGCCAAAGGACTACCACACAATGATGTTGGCTCTTTAGAATCATCATCTGTTTTCTCTCAGTCTAGTTCTCTGTTGGACCTTATCAATTCTTCTGAGTTATCCTTTAATTTTTTTTTGCATAGTGGAAGGAGAATTTGGCTCAACTAAAGTTGGTCTTGTATTGAGCTGAATAGTCAAGATGTTTTCTTTGCCAGTCACTGAAGTTTGTAGGTGGTAGACTAAAAAAAAACAGTCTCTCTGGAAAACATAACCTTTCTTAGTAACCAAAGGTGTGAAACAGAACTTTGCTAAGCAGACATGTAACAAATTCATAATTTTCTGCACACTGCTGTCAAGAAGCAGCTGCAGCTCATTGCATTGGTGTGTTCATTAATGCTCTGCAACATGTTTTCTAATAAAATCCAGTCAATTACTCTAGATAGACTTATCATGAATATGTGAAATATTCAACAAAATATTTTCTCTCAGATGAATGAACAGACTTTGACTTGAAAATCTGTGTTTTTGTCAGCAGAAAAGAATGATCAGAGGTACTTTGCTTGTGTAATATTACATATTTAATTTATTTTGTTATTAATAGAGCCTCTTCGAACACAGTGAGATAAAAGTTATGCTTGAGATATTCAATGGGAACAAAATACAACTCTGATTTTATGACAGCAGTCACTTTTAGAAGTGTAAATTAATGTTTCCGTGAAAATGGGGCTTAATATGGCACTTCTGAAAGGACTGATAGTAGAAATTCATCTATGTGTATTTTTATCTAGAACAAGTGATTTGATTCACACATTCAGGAAAATACAGGAAGTTAATGGCACAATTTAGAATTGAACCTAGATTCTGGCTAATGTATTAATTAATTAGTGACCCATTGTTTTCTCCAATAAGTGACTAAGTCCCATTTGTTTCTTTTTAAAAGCAGATCCTGTTGTAATACATGTCAGGCTTTTAAAACCTGATCCCTATAATTTACCTGGTAGCTTCTTGAAGCTTCTTTGTGCATTGATCCTGAATTTGGGATGGAAGAGTACTGATGATGATTCACAGAGTCAGCCCAGTTCCCTTTCCCCCTTGTCACTGTGCTGTAATGAATGGACTCTTCTCCTTTGAGCTCCAGTTGATCAGTGAAACTTTATAGGTGCTTGCATGCAATTTGCAAACCCAAAAAAGTGGTGAAGAAAGGAACAGATGAAACAAATTGAAGTGGAAAAAGAAACTGGCTGTTAGAAGGTAATCAAGTAATTGTTCTTTAGTTGTCTTTCTTCAAATATTCTGAAAACACGCTTTCCAGTATTTCCTTGTTTTTCTCAAAAAATTTATCAAGTTACATCCTTTAAAGATTCCTTTTCTCTAGTGCACACTTTGCTGTCTAGAATCCAGTGAAATATTCTGGGTTATTAAAACTTAGTTTTCTCATTTTCTTTCTATAATCATTCACCTTTTCAAGGCAAAGGTCTTCCACTGCCGTTGCCTTAAGTTCGGTCTAATGAAGGTACTGCATGTGAAAATCTATTGTAAATAAGAACTTTTAAAGAAACTGAAGGAATAAACTGGGAAACAAATTTTGAGATGAGGTGTAGTAGATATTGTTTTCTATCACCATTTAACAGAATGGTTCTGTGGTGCCTGATACATGCAGGATGTTTATTCATTTTAGTTCTTCCCCCCGAGGGCTTCTAATCAGCTTCTCAGTACAGCAGCCACGGAATCCTGGACGAAACCAAAGCACAACTCATGTGGGTTTAGTAAGAGTTCCTAATGGTGAGGTCCTGTGAGCCTTGTTCTCTTCAGGTGCAGCAAGATCAATTAAATATCACCGTGTAAAATTCACTCCAGTGGGCTGCTTTGATCTACTCCAGAAAACATATTTTTTCAGTCTCCTTTCTTTTCTGTGCAAGGCCTGTCTAGCTGTAGGCATTTTTCATATCTTTTCAAGGGAATCACATTCATCAATGATGCAAGATCAAGAAATCAATATATCAGTGTACTGCTGAGCTAAATATTGTAAATTATCCATTAAGTTGTACCAACCTGCATTTTAACAAAGAGTGAAAGATGTCTTTGAACAAAAGTTCTTTTTGTCCAAGTTTATAACTTTGCATCTTCAGTGAAAAATCAGGCCATAATTAAAGCTTGAAAAGCATTTATGCCAATGATCAGGACAAGGAAGGTAATATTTCTGTCAGAAAACTTTAACTTTTTGGCTAATATCTAACAATGAAAATGGTTTGAATATTTTATTTCAGATATTTTGGGAAATCTGTACCTGCCCTTTAATGTTTTCATAGTGTGTGACAAAACAAATCTACAGAATTACATTTATATCATTACATTAAGTATGGGTGTGTCTTATACTCTGTATTCCATTGAGTTGGGGTGGGGGCTCTTAGGGTATTTGCAACTTACACTGAAAACAGAGACAATGTTTTCATGGACTTTACTGGGAGTTTACTATACATACCTAGGCTTAGTGTACTTTTAATTAGTTATCCTGACACTGGTATTTCTGGGAGGCTAGCTGTTCCTGAAGTGATTTAATTATTGGTAAGAAAAATTATGAAAAAATCTCTGCTTTCTAAGTGATTAGCTAAGGTAATCTACCTCTTACGGTAATTTTTCTTTTACGGTGAGAAATGCACTGTAAGGATTAGTGCGAGAATTAGGAGATGGCAAACTCAGCAGCTGAACAGGCTTAGAGCAACTTTCTTAAGTAGAAATCAAAACCTCATGCTGATTATAAGGACAAATAATATGCAGAGCATCATAAAAAGGCAATGCAGGACAAGCTGCGACCAGAACTGGTCTCAAACTCTCCGAGTGCTTTGAAAGCACGGGCAGCTCCTTCCTCCGCTGGCATGGTCGAGTCTCAGCTCTGCAAACAGCGGGATTGGCAAAACCCCCCGACACCCGCAGCATCTCCGGCGTGTTCCTTTCCAGCGCCTCTTTCCTGCTGCTCCCAAACCCGCCTTGCCCTACCTCCTTCCCCATCCTTCCCCACTGGCTCGAGGTTCCCTCCAAACCTGGAGCCCGCCGTGCCGCGGGTGTTCCCTGACCCTTCCCGCTGGCTCCAGCTCCCGGTCCCGCGGCGCGGCCGCCGCCGCCCTCTGACGGACACAGCCCGCGCTGCGGGTGTGTGTGAGCATCCTTTCGCCGCTTGTCTTTTAAATTGTGTGGACAGCAGATGACTGAAGCAGTGTTTAAAGTGTTGTTAGGGTCACGTTGAAGCCAAAATCTCACTGTTCTCGCTCCTGTCCTCAAAGTCAGCTTGTTCCTTTCTCAAAACAGTCATGTTTGGGCCATTGAAATGATAATGCAGACTTCTGTCCAAGGGGACACGTTCAGATACCTTGAAATCAATTTCATATAAGTTGATGAGTATTCTTAATAATATTAATAAATTATCATTAACATTGAATATTAATCCTAGGATTAATTTTATTTTCTTACTATATAAGTTTTAGGTTTTATCAGGGTGACAGATGTGTACAAGAAGGCCCAAAATTTGCATTAACTTCAAAGCCATTCTGCAGGGCATTTGTAATAAGTCCTGATTGCGTTTTCACCAGGAAGTGACCCAGTAAATATACATATATTAGAACTGCAGCGCTTTGCTTTAATCTGTCTACATTGTAAACTATGAAGAAATTGTTGTAGAGAAAGAGAGTGAACAGGATGTGTTTGCTTCAGTGGATGCATCCCTCATTGTGAGGTCTCTGTTCTGAATTTCTGCTTTGCTCTAGATCATGCACCAAGAAGAGCAAAACAGAAATGCCCACTATGCATCAGAAGTTGTTTGTTAATTTTCTTATCAAAGAAAAAGCCTGAATACTTATCAACAGCCATTCTGAGAGGACTTTGTTGTAATGTGGTTTCGGTCACATTTTTACAAGGGGATGTAGTTTCCTTCTGATTATTGGAAAACGTATTTTGATTGATCAGCTTTGTTTAGAAAGTCCTTTATGTTGTCTTCTCTATGGCTTTGAATATGTATTGTATTTTTCTGATCTTTTTGAATTGGAGAAAAATCAAAGTGGTAACAAACACTTGCATTAAATGAATTTATTTTTCCTCTTATAATATGCATGCCAGCTGGTCACTGTATTTCTAAACAGACTGTTTAAGTCAGCAGAAAAGGAAGACAAGCTGTCCTAGAGCTGACAGTATTGAAACCACCAAAACAGAATTGAAATACTTGTCCTGTTCTTAATGTTGAATTCAGAACAGAACATTACTGCTGGTGGGTTTAAATTGCACCCATGGACTGATCTGACCATCTCAATCTCTGTAGATAACATGTCCAGGACATTAATAGGAATTTGAAGTCTTGAACTGAAGGAGCAAATACCTTCAGTTCCTACAGTAAACTCAATCACCTTCACCAATAATCCGGATTTAGTCTGGGTTCACCCGACCTACAGTCATTTTTCATGAGTGTCTTGCCTGTCAAATCATAGATATATACTTGTCACAAATGGGATGGGGAAAGATGTCTTCAGGAAAGATCACGGCTGTAAGACTTTTGATAGCTTCTAAGACAACTAATTCAGCCTTCGATGTATTTTGTGTCTGGTCCTAACTGTGAGGTAGAGCACCTTTGGGGATGAGCTCCATGAGTCACTGCAGCACCTACAACAGTCAGCATTCACATCCCCCAGGGCTCTCCAGAGTCGGGCGCTGGCTGAGATTATTCAGAAAGAGTATAATGGAAGGCAGCCTGGTGGCCCAAGGTTTAGGATCCTGTGTATTTCAGATTCACCAGGTCTTTCAGGTCTTCCACTGAAGTGTGCATGGGGTACTGGATCTCTAGATATCACATGTCTTGAAACTTTTTAAAAACACAAACAAGAGAGTGTTGCACTCACAGGCATTGAGGCATGGTCTCTTCCAGTGTTGTACAATCTCTTATGAATCTTTCCATGATTTCAGAGTGGGCTATTACCTGCTGATGGAGAGAATAACAAGAACTGTGCCCTTTCCAGCACATCATAATGGCAGGATAGTGCTCCATGCACAGTATTTTTTTGCAAGCCCGGTTTACGGGGATCTGATTTCCTCTCCATTGTCCTGAGCATAGGGACATAACAAGAGACCTTCAGAAGTCAGCATTCCACAAACCCTCCTCTGTTTATTATAGAGCTCTACAGCACTGCAACCCTTTTTGGTACTGAAGGCCCTTAGGTACACTGGCAGTCAGTGGAATTAAGGCTAAGCACATGTGCAGTTTTTAAAGTAGGTTTAATGTTGTGGTTTGCACAAACACTTGGTAATGTGATTTGTTAACCCATTTTCTACACACTATTTTGGAAACAGCTTGCCTTGGTATCTCTAAGCTGTGTTGTAGTCTGTGTTTGTGTCATGAGAACTTCCTAATACCACAAGAGTGATTTTTGGTTTTTATTCTAAGTTTTATTTCGGGTATATTGTAGGGTCAATTTAAACAAAGTTAAAATGTATGTACAGGAAGTCCAGTCCTTACCTGTCTGCTTGACACACCTCCATGAGAGTCAGTGGCTCTTTGCCAACTTCTACTGGGGGGAAAGGCAGGGCAAGGGAAGATTAGTGAACTCCTCCTGTTGATTGTCCCCTTGATCCTCTTATCTTTCCATTTACTTTGTTGTTATTGGGCGTTTTTGGCTGCAGGTATTTATATTTTATATGCTTAAATAATAGTGTTTCTCAAAAAATCCACTAGAAGTTATCTAGCTACTTTTATCATCTTTGTTTCCAACAAAATCTTAATTCAATCTCTAAAGAACTGCCTTCTGGAGACACGAGTATTCAAGCATATACATGCAAACCTTGCAAATTCTTTTACATTTTCCTACTCACCAGCCAAGAAGGAAACAGGAGAAAGCCAACAGTCACCAAGTAGAGAAAAAGGTTTCTTTAGAATGTGACCCCAGGTGTAATAATGGACTGTGGTTGCACTGTGAAAATGATTCTGAAAACGCTTTTTTATGTAAAGCTCAAGTTGGTAGGAGAATCCATCACCTTGATCACACTGAAAGTACAGGGAAAGTTACCCAGTTTGTCATGAATATGTTTGGAACACATAGAAAGACTGAAGTCCCTGCTTTCTGGATGATTACAGGTGTAGAGCCCAGTCTGTGTGCAGAGGCAATGTAAGTACTGTGTATCTCAACCAGCCAGGCTCATGAACTTTTTTAAAAAAGGCACCTTGATAGAAAGGGAAGAAAATTAATAACAAATGTGACATTTTGATTTTGTTTTTTAATAGACTATTTTCAGGGAAACTAAAATAATGATGGTTGAACGGCAGCATTGTACACAGTTTAAATCCTCCTAAAGACGAATGTCAACACAGGATTCTGAGATAAAAAAGACAGATTAAATATTTTGAACATAAAATGCAGTTGATAATGAAATCTATAAATGGAAACCTTTTCTGTGTTGTATAATGATAACACATGACATTTTACTGTCCATATAACCTTTAGCTTTTCTGTCAATATTATTGTGCTGCACTGATTTCAGAAAAGGCATTAAACACTGTCAGAATGAAAGCCATGTTTTAATAATAAAGCAATTATTATCCACTTATGATGTAGGAATTTAATTGGATTTTAATGTATTGAATCAAACACTATCTGCTTCAATAACAGTGTTGCTAAAACTATCATCTATAATTTATTAGGAATGGAACAAAATTTGACATCAGGAATGTAAACTAAGCCCTGCAACAGACGTTTGTTGCAAAGATGCACAGATATTCAGCAAATTATTACTGAAGGGTCCAAGTATTAGCATCAACCTAAGGTTTGATGTGTATTTTATTTTTAAGATGAAAGCAAGCCAAACTTTTAGATTTATGAAAAATAATTGATCAAACAGCAGCAACAGAAACAACATACTAGTGGTTGCATAAGCATTATTTAAGAGACATTCTGTTCAACAATCTCTGTTCCACTTAGAAAAGATATAATATGATATAATTTCCAAACACAAGGCATGGTCTCTGAATAATTAAACAAAATCTTTTCAAGATTGAGCCATTTTGTCTTGTAGTTTTCCTTTTTTTAAATCTTAGCTTCCAGTTTTTAATTTGTATGCCAATTTGTTAAACCTTTTTGAACTTGTAGGCCCAACTTTGCCTAAGCATGTTCTTGTGGCTGCGCCTTTTAACATTCAGGAGTATATGACTGTTCATGTCTGCAACTGTGTATTGTGCAGCCTGTCTGATCGATTTTGAAAGTTTTACTAAGAAATGTGGTAAACAGTTGAGAAAACATTATTTCTTGCCATTTTAGATGCCTCTTAAGAAAACTGATTTCTGTGTCGCTGATGCCTCAGTCAAAATGCGCAATTATAATAATACAAGACAGTACTATACAAGTATAGTAGTACAAGAGACTGACTGCAATGATTAGAGGAGTCAGGAGTTTTGATAGCCATGTATTTGTACACAGCAAACTTCAGCTTTGCCGTAAAACCAACAGTGTGGCATTTTGTGTCAAGCTATCGTGACACAACAGAATTCTTCTGGAAAATAAAGACCCAGACTCTGCAGTGACATGAATACCATGTGCTGCCGAAAAACCAGAGCAGTTTCTGCTTCTTCTTCCCTGCCTGGTTTTACAAAACGGTAGAATAGTAAGACATTATTTTCAATAAATGCACATTATGTATTGTTTTCCAGCATTGAGGAATATACTGAACAAATGACCAAGCAGATTTTAGAGTAACACTCCAAAAGTAAAGAGAAAAATCACAACAGAGGGCCCTCTGCTGCCAGGTGCTCTGATAGCAAGAGGATGGTGTAAAAAGCAGTGGCAGGAAATCACTCCAAGGGTTTGCACTAACTTTCTATCAGGGATGGTTTTATTGCACTGCAGGATAAGATACAGTGACCTTGTTAAGTTCCCCTCTCATTCCTGGTGTTTATTTGAACATAATGGACAGAAATGGAGCTTGCAAAGACACAAGAGTAAGTCCTGATTTTGTCATCTAAACTGTGTAGATACAAGGATGTACCAGGGCAGATCATCTCCCAAAATGAAGCTCTCCGATAGAACATCAGAGAGTGTTTGCTCTGTAATGTACCGGAGAAAAATCTAAGCTAGTGTTAAATGAGTTTCTAATGAGAAATAGTCCAGCTGTGGCAGGATGGTAAATCATCCTCACTCAGAGCTGGGATATTACAAATAGGTTTCTGCTCCGAAACCCAACCATTGATTATCTACACTGTGCAAAGGGGCAGGAGGCCTCAGTGCTGCACGTTAGCTTGGGTCAGGGACGCAGTGGTAGAACATCTTGTTCTGTTTCCTGCTTCAGCACAACCCTAAAGTCAGATTTTCTGAGACAGAGCTTTAGATTTATCTATATTTGGGTACTACAGGAAGTACATATCTTGTTGAAAGCTTAGTCCCTCCTCAGTTTGTTTAGCTAGGTTTGAAAAGTGTCATTGTTTTGATTCAGGATTTTTACAAAACTGATGCAACTTGCTGTCTTGTGAAGCAGTTTGGAAGATTAGTAAAGTACTTATGAGAGGTTCTTCCATGCTCATTAAGTTCCAATTATTCATCCTTGTCCTTAACAATCTCTTTGTAGAAAGTGACCTTCCCTGCTTCCAAGCCTTGGTTCCAAGAGCGTTGTGATGCCACCAGCCATGACTGTAATTCGTGTAACAATTCAAATGTGTGAAATTCATTTTCAACTTGAACCGGCAGCTGGGGTTCAAATCTGCAAAAACAGATACTGCAAGGGCAAAGAAGTAAAAGCAGTTTGCCAGGATCATATAACACTAAATTGGCTAAAAAAACGTGTATCGTCAATGAGTTGATTTCAGAAAATTTATTCTTCCTGTTGTATAATGAGTTATCTTCAGGGAATCTTAGTACAGTCAAATTTAGTAGGTTGGAATTGACTGAGCACTGACTATGCCTCAGACTGAAAAGGTAATAAACCAAATCTTTAATATACAATTACAAATATTAAATGGAAACTTTTCAGAAGATGCACGAGTAATGTTTTCATTAACATGTTAGTTACAATGTAAATGGAATTTAACCCCGTGTAACGAGATTGTTGTGCTAATTTATTTTACTGTTTCTAGAAGGAGGTTTTTTGTTAAAATCAGGTCAGAGTATTTGCAATAAAATTCATTTTTGCAAGGTGCTGTGATAGCATCTGCAATAAAACAGTTAGTGCTGGCATTTGACCTGACCTCATGGGCATCATGAAATGTACAGGTATTGTGTGCACTCTCTTTAGCACAGCAAACACAGCTTGGTCTTAACCTGGACAAATGCTGCTAGGAGTAATCTGCAATAGCCAGCTCAGCTTTCTCTCTAGGAACAATTTTTATACTTGTCATTGATTAATTTATGTACACCCTGATAAAATGTCTTGCTAATCCATGCAGTAGGCCTTTAAAATCTCTGAACATCCTGTTTTGTAAAGAAAACACTACCTAGATCCTTTCTTCGTCTAATTGACTTCTTTGCCTCTGGAACATGTCCTCTAGAAATTATAAGGCCCTAAATATTCCCCTTCCTTCACAAAACACTGAAATATGAAATGTGAAAAAATTCAGGCTAGCAGCCTCCTTAAGAGGCAGCCAGCATATCTTATGGCATCACAAAGTCCAAGGATTCATAGTAATACCCTTCCTAAACGTGAATAGAGGAGATTCATATTCAGATGATTAAATGATTAGAGATGAGGAAAGTGTTCCATAGGAAGGGGATTTAAAAGATTGAAAGTGCTTACTTGGAGAAAAAATGCAGAGAGTAAAAATATATATAAATAAAAAAGTACTGCTGCGGAGGAGGTAATTACTTTTGTTATGTACCAGTGATCTGTATTGCCAGACCAGAAGGATTTAATGAACTTTAGAGAGAGACATGCTTAAAATGATAAATGCAAATCCTTGTTCTTTTTTTAAAAAAAGTCTAATAGTTGATTTTAGGATTGTCATACACTTACTGAGTTCTATGCATAAGTTGGTGTCAAAAAGCCTGCAAGGCTGAAGTCATTCACAAATGGGTTTGGTTTTTGTTTGGTTTAAACCGGGATACTTGCCCTTGGATTTTAAGATAAAAACCATTTGTTGGCACAGGGTTTTTTCCACTGAAGTGTTACCATTGGAAGCAAATCACAGCATGTTGTTTTGTTCTGGAAAAATAATTGTTGTGTTCCAAAGATATCCCTGTGATATCCCTGCCAAGGAATAATTTCTCTGTGATATGCAGCTTGGTCAGAGAACACACGAGAGCAAAGTTACAAAGGTCATATTGCAGACCCTTTTCATCTTAAAATTTTCTCTTGCTCAAGTCCTTATGATTCAGGCAGCCTGAGCAATTTTTGTCTTTTCTTGCTAATTGCTATGCACCTCAGATCCAAGCACGTGCACAATAAATCACTGCAGATGTTACCGGAAGGTCAGCTGAAGGTGGGACTGCACATTGTAGGAGGTTTGGAGGTAGCACCTGAGTGGCAAAGACTTACATATGTAACAGAGTCTAATTAAAAGTAATATCCATCAGAAAAAAAATGAACCCAAAACTATTTGCAAGTGACAACTACTGCAATGGTAAACTTTAGCTTTAAATTTTGAGCTGTTTCAGTTGTAGCACTGTTTAAAAAAACCCCAGCAAACAAAAACCCAACCCAAAAAACCCCCAGCAGTAGAATATTATTATTAAAACATACATTTTTACCAGCGCTAATGCGTGTTTATATTTGGTCAAACCAATAAAGTATTCGCTTTCAGGCTCATACTGATCACAGAAAATATCATGCCTTTTATTCAAAAGCTGAGGGAAGACAAAATAAAAATAGTTCTGTAATCTCAGCTATGATGTATGCTGTTGCTATATTTAAATGCAGACCTTTGTGTGAAACAGAGCAATCTGGTTAACAAAAGGAGACATATTAGTAAGGACTTAAATGACTCGGGCTTTAAAATAAGTGGATATAGTCAAAAGATGAAATTTAATTAAAGCTGGCGTTATTGCTAGCTGCTCTAATTCCCTTTGTTAGCAGGAAAACATTAAGGAGCCCCATACAGCCAGATTGAGAAGATGTTTTATATAATTATGCCACTTGTTTAGTTAATAGGTATAACCAGGATTTACATTAGACATTGGAATGTTTTATGCTATATTTGGGGACAAGTGAAGCAAGACAAGAGAGCTCTTTTCTGCTTCAGCGCCAAAATGGGGCATCTTGCAGAGGTGTCAGTTACTGCAGGTATTCAGGACATGCCCAAGAAGGGGATGTGCCTGGGGAACACACTCTGCTCTCCCCAGTGCCTGGGAGCCAGTAACTCGAGATTCCTTATTCTGCCTTCTACTCCCCTTGTGGGCAAATCTCAGCTTAAGCAATCATTTTCTCCTCTGCCATTAAAGTAGTATTTAAAAAGAGAAAAAGTTAGGCTTGAAATATCTCTGACAAGCCTGCCAGGATGCACTAGTGAATGGCCACTAGTATAAAAAATGCATTCAGTACCTAATTTTAGGCTTTCTGCAGCCTAAGACAAACAAAAATTGGTTGCTTCATCTGTTCCCTGAAAAGCTGACATTTTGAAGTGTTTTCTTTCCAGAACAACCAATTCTCTTTTCTCCAAAATTTCACTTTTGAAGGAAATAAATTTTAAGGGTTTTGAAATCTTGAAAGTAACTGAATTTAGGAGTCCAAATTGTAGGGTTCCTGGCTCAGCCATAAAGATCTGCCTCAGATCTTGAAGACTGGTAAAGGCAGCAAGATTTTGTAGTCGTGACTGGACAGAAAGATTAATAGCTTGGGAAGATTCTCAGATGCAATCCTGTAAAGCCAAGAACAAATCCTGTGAATCCTTGGAATAGATGAGACTGTGGGAGCTAATGAGTTCACACCTGCACAGCAGGGCTGCTGAGTGGTAGGAATTCCCTCCATGCTTTTCAGCTCTAAATTCTTAAGTAAAGTTTCCAGGGCTTCCAGGCAGTGTGAAAGTTTTGAAGGTCCATCAGCTAAAGGTTGGGACAGACAGGAGAGATATTTTGTGCCATGGCTCTCTGGAGAAGTGCTGTCCCCAGCTCAAATTCTGTATATTTTTTTTGTCAGGACCACAGGAGCTCATTCCTCTCTCTGTGTAGGAGCATGAGGGACCAAAGTGGTTGGGGCAGTTCAAATGCTGCTGCCTGTTACCAGTCACACTTTCTTTACCATATCAGTCCTTGATGCACTTGCACTGTTTGATTTATTTATCAGTTTTTAAAAGGGTGTG
Source organism: Dicrurus megarhynchus (assembly GCA_013399195.1). Taxonomy (NCBI): domain Eukaryota; kingdom Metazoa; phylum Chordata; class Aves; order Passeriformes; family Dicruridae; genus Dicrurus; species Dicrurus megarhynchus. The sequence goes on along the minus strand of VXAD01004603.1, from coordinate 4,126,110 downwards.
TTTTGACATAGAAATTTGAAATGGTACCATCTTGCTTCCAAGGCTAACAGGTAGGTTAGTGACATCCCATCAGAGGAAATATATAAAACTTAAATTAAGTTTTCTCTTAGAAGTTTAAATGCCAAGCTTCATAGCTTGCTAGAGAAACTGTTTAGGTTCTGAAATCCTTGATGCAGTGCTGGTTTTTAATCGGGTAATAAGATGAGCTTCAAGGCTAGATGAACTGAAAACTCTATAAAGTCCTTAAAAGCTAGTATTTGTAAAATCAATTGTGGTACAATAACTCTTACAGGTCTCATTTGAATATCTTTGAAGCTGATGGGATTTGCATATAAATCTATATTCTTAAAGTAATGTGGGGGCTGATTTTAGAACTCTAAACCGACTTCGTGATAAAACTTTTTTCGAGTTTGAAAATTTAAATGGTAATCCTGCGCACACGATCCACTTAATCCCCACCACAGAGAGCACTAGAGGCACTCCCTGGACCTGTAATTACTTCAGGGGTGTGAAACAGTCTTAAGATCAATATAAAAATGTTCTGATCTTCCTAGTAATTGTCCCAAACAGTGTAATTTAGTGCTGTAAATGGCTTTATTCTGGGACACCCCTTTCTCCCTGGAGCCACTGAACGTGGCAGCCCTAAATGGGGCTGGGAGCACAAACAGGGACAGTTTTCCTCCCAGGGCAGCTGCAGTGCTCTCCTCAGCAGAATTCCCCCATTTCTCCTTGTCCAAGACTTTCTCCTGGAGCCTCACACCTCTCTGCAGATAAACCTCTGCTGCCCAGAGCCTGCAGCACCCAGAAGACAATACCATCACACCATTTTCTGCTCAGTATTAACAAACACTTAGAAAGTGTTTGTTAATACTGCAATAATCTGTTAGAGGTCATTTTTCTCAGTGTCTTAGATCTTGACTGTCATTTTCTATCTATAGCTGAATTCCCTCAAGGTTTCTAAAGACCTTTTTCATTCTAACACCATTCATACATTTTAAAGAAGTACATTTTTCTTCGTATTTCTGTTTGAAAAGGGTTCCATGCTAAAATACAGAGCAACCAAGAATGTTAAAAAGTATTCTGATGACTGCTTTTCTGAATTGAAAAACCAGTTGATACAAGATTGTACATTTTCCTTTCTGTTTTCTAGCCATGTTCTTTTAGATGCAAGTTTACAAAATCTCCAGGGGCTCCTCAGAAGTTAGGCCTTTACCTGTTTTCTTGCCATTATTAACTCCTGCATCCTGGCAGCTCTTGCTTGAGAAGTTATCACTAACATTCACTGTCATCGTTAGGAGACAACTTTAAACTGATTGGAGTATTTATCAAAAGGTGTTGTTGGCACTCTCAGCTGAACTATAAATCTTCCTCACTGACTCATGCTTTGTCAGTCCCTGAAGCCTGACCCTTATTTTATTAATCCACAGGAGAAAATACATTAGAGAGGAGTGTATTGAAAGAACAATAAATTAGCTGAATGGTCTTTAATAGACATAGCTGTCTGCAGAGAACTGGGTAAATCTCAACAGTAAAAAAATCAGAGAAGTTTTACATGTGGAAGCTAAGGAAATAATTCTTTCAAGTTATAATGTCTGGTTTCATAAATTATATTATTCAATCTACATAATTGAGTAAAGTGACTCAGGTTGTCCCCCCCAGTAATCAATTTGACCATATTCCCAAATAAACAAATTGGTTTTATGCCATTAGTTGTTCCATTGCAAGTAGGAAGATAGATCTGCATTCTTCCCCTGACTCTGTGCTCCTACTTAAAATGCTATTCCACATAAATGCTGAATTTTTGTCAAAAAAAGTGCAAAAACCTAGGAAAGGCCACTGGCGGAAATCTCTGATCCCAGAATGAGAATTCAAATAGGAAACTTTGCAACCTTTCCTGTGTCTTTTAAAGACACCTGAAATACATACTCAGTTCCTAAAACACAAAAGAAATTTTATGAAAGTGATGGGTGGCTGTAGTTGAAATTCTAAAGTTTCATGGACTAGCAGCAGTAAATAATATACAAACCATCAGTTGGTTTGCTCTGTTCATTCATTGGAAAAAAAATGGACATTTGAAATGAAGGGAATTCGGGTTTCATCTTCCTAAAATCCTCCTGTGAAACACCTCCTAAACCCAACGCTAAAGCAGCACAAAGGCAGAAAACTGGCATTTGTTTCAGTGTGTGCATCTGTATGACAAAAACCCCCCAACTCAGTCTGTAATGAACAATTGAACAAGAGAATGTGGAATGTTCTCAGCTGCAGAACTATGTTCCTGGAATATAAAACAAAGCAAAAAAAAGCTAAAAAATATTTTGTGGGATTATTCTCCTAAGTGGAATTGTGCCAGGCGGTGAAGTATAAAGCAATTATTCTGCCTGACGTGCTTCCACCCAGCTGTAAGTGCACAAGCTGGCTGGTTAAGAAGGCAGTGCCTGTAAATGACAACTACGAAGGGTCACTGCTGCCCAGCATACAGGAGGTGTCACTGAGGTCATTGGCTAGGGAATGGCAGAGGGATAGGGAATGGGAGACGGAGGAGTGGGTAAGTATGCCTGCTGGTAGGAGAAATGAGAGTGTGGATGCAAGCTGGAAATTTAAACTTGCACCTTTTAATTAAGTTAGTTGGTTTCTTTCAATTGAGTTAGAAACACACACAATCTGTTAGAACATCTCTGGTGAGAGCATAATATCATAAAGCGCAGTAATTTGATCATTTGCGGTCATCTGAACAAGACTAAGTTTATCCCTTGGGCAATTCCATTGACTTCCCTGGAACTACTCCAGGGAGCAGTTGAGCCCTGTGCTCAGGGAAGTAACAAACGCCTCATTATGCTCGTTTGCTTACACTGTGTTGGTAGCAGAGCAGCTTTGGTGTTGAAAAACCACATTCTAAATATCTTCATCCAGGTGATTTTCAGCTATTTACTTATCTGCAGATTTCAGAGGCACAAATGGAATATGCAGGCTTGGAGTTCGTGTATTGCAAAGTCACAAACAGGTAAAAGAGCAGCTTCAGAAAATGCCCATGTGTTCAGCTACAGACAAGATTTCTTATGTCTTATGTTCTTTTGTGTTTAACTGGGATTAATTAACGCTCTCATGCTGGATGAAAACAATGTTTTATAATAATTACTGTTGTCGTCTGATAAAGGTTTCCTTTCGCTTGCAAATCATTTGTGTAGACGAGGCCAGTTTTGGAAAATGAGGGACTGCCCTAAATCGTGCTGTGGGAGAGGCAGCTGGGAGGGCAGCGCAGCAGGAGCCACGTTCCTCAGCAGCATGGGGGAGCCTGGAGACCATCAGAGGATACCACAGCGGGGTAGAACAGAGAGTAAACACGTCCACTCTGAGGTTTGCTAGCAGGTTTCTAATGAACTAATTAACTAATTAACCCCAAATCTCTTAAAAAGATTATGACACGAATTACTCTTTTGTAGTGCAGGTATTCTAACCTGTCCCATCCAGTCATGTTTTGACTGAGATAAGCAAGAGTCTCTTCAGACTTCTAAGCTGCTGCCAAATTAAGAACATGGTTCTTTGTAGTAAAAATAACTTTATCATATGTAATAGACAATGAGGCTGAACATTTTAAGATATAGCTACACCAAAACCTATAAAACTCTAATCATGTAGCTGAAATTTTAATTAAAAAATGAGTAAAAACTGACATGAAATGCCCTGAGAGAAGGGTATGAAAGTACGATTTAACAGAGGAGGTCTGAACAGTTGAACTGAGTCTTTCAACCACCTGTATAAAACATTTTGGGCAGATATGCCGGCAGCTAATGCAGCATTTCCAGGGAACAGCTTTTGGAATCTGCTTCATTTCATCTAATTTAGCAGATAAAACTTTTGATGCAGAAATAGCAGAAATTTTATGTTCTCCTAAAGGAATGAAATTTTACTTTGGGGAATATTGTATAAATACTGGATGGATGGAATTGAGTTTGGTCAGTGCCCAGAACACTTGGTGCAATCCTGGTGAGATGTTGGACTGCAGCTAAACAGTTATTCAACACATCAAACAGCGCTGACACAAAGGAGCTGAAACAGCACCCTCACTGCTTCAGGAAGGAGGCACATTACAAAAATTCAGCAAGCAGCCTTTGACAGGCTGTGTCAATGAAAATTTTGTTCAACTTTTTAAAAACAATTCATAGAATCTAGCAATAGTAAGGTCCCCTTATACTCCCAAGATGAAGTCAGACAGCAGTATGAAGAATACTGTTTATGATGAAACGTAAAATCTGTGTTTGAAAAGCCAAGTCCCCAAGTCCGTGAGCAGACCTTGATGCTGCAAGCAGTACTAGAATCCTCTTTGCCTTGGATTCCTGCTAACTTCAATGGGAAAGCTGTAGTTGACACAGAGCAATGACAGATTGTACTGGAAATAGGGCTACATTTTTCCAAGAAGCTGATTGTAGTAATCAGCCAGACAAAGTTCCCATGGCACATGGAGATAATGGGAACCTGCGACTGTGCAATTTGCTCAGTTCAGAATTTGGTTCTGTTACATCCAGCTAAACTGCTTAACTGTGGAAAGGAATTATATTTTGGAAATGATGAAGGCAATTCCAGATCTTGGTTACTGTACAGCAGGAAGGATTGTACCAGTGAGATTTGAAAGATAAGGTGCATGCAGATGTTTCAGCAGTTGCAGCCTGCTAAGTGTGTGTTAAAGACCTCCTTTGTATTCATGAAAACACAGAATTGTTAAGTAGAGCAAAAGCAAGTACTGCTGCATCTACTGAGATCACCTTCCCACCTGGTTCTGCTAAGACATAAAGGAAGGGAGCAGTTATCCATGTTCAAAACAGAGAAGTTAAATGTTCGTATGCCTAAAAAATAATTTGTTTGCTTTGTTCTAAGGGAGCCAAGCATATTGCAGGCTTGACAAGAAAATATAATAAATAGGAAAAAGAGATCAGTAAAGCTGAAGATTAGTAGTGCACTAAAGGTCATTGTGGCATATCTGAGCAACTAAAAATGATGATTTGCAGAATGGAACCTAGAACTTCAATACAGAATACACCTCTAGACAGCACCACAGCGACAAGGAACAAATGTGCAGCTCTCTGTTGGATCAGACAGCAAAGCTGCTGTAAGAGCTACTTGAGAAATAAAATTAACCTGATTCCTGGTCCTGCATTGCAGTAGTTGCCCATGCAGTAGCTCAGTGGATGTGAGGCAGAGTAGAGCTGGACTGAGACTTTGTTTGGGTCTGCAAGATAAATATCTCGACAGAAGGGAGGGAAATCTCTGCTGGTCCTCAGGCAGGTCCAGAGCATTTCCCAGAGGGATCCCTCCAAACAAGCCAGTTATAGGGGCTCTGACAGGGGCAGCTGTAAAAAACCCGTTATCCAGCAGCTGTGAAGTGAAAAAAGCAGCACCACTGCCCTGCTCAGTTTGCTGCTCTTGTCTTCATAAGTTTTACTCTTAGAATATTACTGACTTCTTTTTAATGTAGCAAGCACAGCACTAAATGGTGGAATTTTTATTTGATACATTGATAACCAGCAACACATTCAGCATCTCCTGATGGAGGCTGCTGAGCAAGTTTTAATTCTGGTCCCTTTGGATCTTCTAGTCACTGATGTACCAAATGCAGAACCTTTGCTTTTTCCCTCTCCAGTCCTTGAATCAGCCAGGCTTGTCTTGAAATATCAGTGAAATATCACCAAATACTTCCCAGTAGAAGGAAAAGTCATTTGCAAGAATGGATGTGGCACCTTCTTAGATCCCAGTTTTCTACTAATCCTATTGGTGGGAGTTCTGAGAAGCTCATGTTCCTTAATGACATTCTTAAATAATGGGAAGTGTTTGATGTTTGCTTTTTGGTATCCACACTAAGAGCAAATACCAAAAGCTTCACAGAAAAGACACAAAACAAAGAAAGCTTAAAGAAAGACTAGAGAAAGATAAGTTTCAAATCTGTGGTTTATTCATTTGAAATATAATTTCTTCATTTATCACAGAATACTTTTTATGTAGAAAAACAGCCTGTTTTAAACATTTCTTCTTATCATTCTTCTAATTCCTGTAGGCCTTGCAGCCTAATAGTGGGAAAATATAACCACTTTTAAACTTCTGCCACTAGAAAAATTAATTTATATGTCCACATTTCCTCCAAAGTACTTTTCAGATGACTTAAATGAAGTTCAGAGAGTCTTAGACACGTGAATAATTATAATAAGACCTTATAGGGATTACAACTGGAACACGAAGTCAAAGTATTGGTCAGTTCTCTGCGTTGGGGTAGTTGGGGCTGATCTGGCTGAGCTGTATGTAGTTAAACTGCTTCAATTATCGAGCTATAGGAAATTCTATGGATTGGGAGCAATCTTTTTGCCAGGGTAAAACCCAGGCTGACTTCAAACTACAGTGGTTAAATCGCTTCCCTGAGCAAGGGGAAACTGGATTTTCATTCTGTTGCCAGTGAATATTGATGCAAAGTAGAACAGAATCTCCAGGAGTAAATTTAATACCTTTAATTTGGGGATATTTTTGTGAGAGAGTGTGTGTGTGTGTTTTCAGACAAGTATGTTCCCATAGCATCCAAAGGGGGAAGATGAAAAGTGCAGGGCTGCAGAGGATCCAAGCTTTGACTCGCACACCAAGTGGCAAGCACACATCTCTCTTAGTGAATGTAAAGCCAAGGATTTAGAAATTGATGTCTCAGGTTTCTAGCTGGAGAACTTAAATGCCCAAATCCTGCTTACCCGAAAAGAAAATTAGGATCTCAGGAGATGAGGTGTCCTGAAAATGGTACTTACATGTGTAAGTTACCTTATATTTGCAGAGTACTCTACCTGCATGATAATTTACCTTAAAGTAAATTTATTGTCTGAGCATGAGATTAGAAAAGATTCAAAGATGGTAACTCAGAAGTCTTGAGAACTGACATATATTTAAACCATTTTAAACTAAACTATATATGTCCTGAACTTAGATTTGCTCAACATTTATTCACAATTACAAATCACTGCTGGAAGACATAGAATCTCTTCTATCAGTACTAAATACCATAAAACATACAATAAATTGTGAGTGCCTAGGTATTTATTTAGAAACGTTTTTCTTGATGTCATGCTAAGAAAGCCTATAAGGAATGAAATAGAAGGCAGGCACACACACCTAGGGGTTCAACAGGCAATGCTATTGGCTGTAAAGGAGGAGAAAATGAAATGTTGTGATTTTCTATGAAATATTATCGCCACTTCCAGTGAGGGAACCACACTGATTAAGCAGTTCAGGAATTCAGCCACCAAGTGGAACATGCGAGAGCAGGGTTCAGTGGGCACTCCAGATGCTAAAGGAAAAGGTTAAAGGTTGTTTTCAGTGGTGTTTAGGACTGCTATTTGTACCTTGCTTTCCCTTCCAAAGATCAGCAGCTTCACAGCATCTGGAGTATTGGCACTATAGACTAAACTACTATGAAATAAATAAATGAAATAATAAGGGAATTTTTCACTGCATATGGTTTGCCGGAGGAAATTGTCTCAGTCAATGACCCACAGTTTATTTCAGAAAAATTTGACATGTTGTTAGGTCTAAATGCAGTGAAGTATGACAAAGTTGCTTCATTTCAGGAAGCATCAAATGGAGCACAGGAACTTTTTTTTTCAAACCATTAACCAGACAATCTCACTAACAATACATTATCAGAAAACTGCAGTCAGTTTTGTTCTGTTTGTTTTCATTTGGTAGTATTTTTTCCTTTTATCTTTTTTTCTTCCCCTTTCTTTTTTTTCATACAAAAGCAATCTTTTGTATGTCACAACAAAGGAAACATTTAGTTTTTAGTTTTGAAATATCCTGAGAAGTCCTGAGGCTTGTGCTGTTCCCTTAACACAATGCTGGGGGCTATTGCAGCTGTGTGAACACTGCTTGTGCTGAGGTACCAGAGCCTTTCTGGCTGGAGTCACAAAAAGCTGCCCTTCTTAAAGCTCAGCCCTTTGCCTGGAGGAGAAGAGGTGGTTTTCTTCCCTTTGTCCTCTCATCCAGATCAGAAAATTCTCAAGCATTTTAAATTCTGAGTAAAGCAAAGAGGAAGCTGAGCTGAGAGCAACAAGTGTAAGGAGCAACTGTGTCAGACAAGTTGTCTCTTTCAAGGAAAGTTTCGTTGTCCCACTTTTTCACTCTGACCTGGGAAAGTTCGTGGCATTGCTGGTCAAAGTTATCACAGAGACTAAAATGAATGAGGAATAATGATTCATATTGAGATCAATGGGGTTTTGGTGTCCTATAGGAATGAGTTGCTCAGCTGCCAATCAAGTTATCAATACTTGACTGACTTCTCTACCACTGATTTATTATGGAGCCATTTCTATTAGATATAGAACAAATATTTTGGTGTTTCTTATAATTGGACTATTTAATTAAATAGAATGGCAGCAAACATTGGTTCTTACTGTTTGCCTATGTGATGTACAGTACTGTGGCCTCACAAAAAGATCCTACTAATAGAGTATATAAAAGAAATTAATACTCTGTCCAAACAGGCAAGGTGTGAGGGAATTTTAATCAACCCACTTAGGGCTTTGTAAATTGTAAATTTTCCTGGGAAAAAGTCTTGAGTGAATCTAGCAGAGCTGAGAAACTGGTGAAAATGAGAAAGTAGGCCTCACAGTGTGGATGATAATCAAGGATGTATGAATATTTCAGAGGTAGAATTTAAAATGTGAGGGTTTAGTTTATTTTCAGGGAGCATTTCCATTGGTTTTTAATCTTATTCTTTTGGATTTTACTTGTCATTTTTCTTCTTGTATTTTGGAATTGCTTATGACTTGCATGACTCAGCAGTGAAAGGAAAAAGCCTGGTAATCGCTTCTAGAACATTGCAGGTGGGATACTCTCATCTGGTTTAGTTTATCACAACCACACTGAAGTGAACTTACCTGAAATTACCTTTGCAACACAGGGGGTAGGTCTCTGTACAAGTTATGTTTTCCTGTGTATTAAGAGGTGGATCTCCTCAGGAAGGGTTTCATAGAGGCCAGGGCCAACCCCCTCTCCCTTTCTCCCAGGTGGGCACATCTGTTCCCCATCGCCCCGTGTAGCTCCACAGCTCTGCACAAACCCCTCCTCTGCCTCCATTCCTGCTATTCACACTGTGGCTGCATCTATCTGTGTGTGGAAATCACTGAAAAGCTCAGGGTATTTTTAACAGCTTTTTACCAAATGGTTTTGAAAATCATCTCGGTCCATCAGTATTTTGACAACAGACAGCTCGGTCAAAGAACAGAGCCTGAGCTCTTGGGGAGAACTCTCACTGTCAGGTTCAGTGCCGGTGGTCAGGGCACGAGGAGAGGGTGTGAAATGACAGTGTCATGAACTTGCCAAGTGATTCTTGCCAGCTCGCTGGGGGTCTGGCCAAAGCCTTCAGTGTGATGGACAGCACAAGGGCAGAGGGAGCCTTTGCCCTGTGGCAGCTAAAGGATGGCTGATGATGAATAGAAATGACTCCCAACGCAGTGGAGTACATTAGATCTTATAAACACAGCTGAGCGTTCTCCAAATTACTTGTGGGCCTGAATGACTTTTCTTTAAATAGGTGTTCCTAACAAACATGCATACCATCAATGTTTGGTTGGTCTGGGGTTTTTCCCCACTGCCTCTTACTCCCCAAATATGGAGATTCTGTGTTTTGATTTGTGGATTTTTGCTGTTGAGGTTTTCTTCCATACTTATTACCCCATTCTGTGTGGCATCTTCAGCTTTTAGGTCTATGGGATTGTCTGTTTTCACAGTAAGTGATTTTTTACACATTTTTTCTCTCTGTATTTTGCATAGAGAAAAAAATCAAGTTTACAGAGGCCATTTCAGGATATACTTACTCAGGACAAACATTTCTAAAATTGAATCACAACATTTCATAGGAAATCTTATTCTCCATTTTTGAAGAAGTCCAGGTAAATAACCTCCGAAGAATACAGGCCTGCTACAGAATAACATTTCAGAACTTTTAGAGTGATAACTTTATAGTGCATTTTGAACTCTGTTTAATTGGAGCAATCCCTTGAGGACAATTATGGACATTCATACTCCAGAGATTTCTCTATAGAGAAAATAATTTGATAGCTTTAATCTCAGCATTGTATCTCTCTCTTAATCTAGGCATGTAGTTTTTGTTAATATTAAATTGTGTGTGCAGGAGCTGAGGATTCCTGTATCCCATAGTGCATAATTGCTGTATTCAGAGTCATTCTTCTTGCAAAGGATTTAATATTAGGATTGTTCAGAATTATACATGGCTTGAGTTTAGCAAATAATGTTGGATATTAATTGCACATTATTTAGAAAAGGAAAGTTACAAGAAGAGGTTGAATAAATAAAAGACAGTCATATTTGTGGGATCCCTATTAGTTTCCTTCCTTGAGATATTCTCTAAATTTAGGTTAAATGGAAGAATCGGATTATGCATACTTTTTCTGCTTTTTCAGGAATTAGGATTTTAGTGTGTTCTTATTACTCTCCAATACTGAAAAGTCAGCAGATAATTCAGGTCAGAAAGGACATTTGGAGGTCTCTTGTCAAGCCCTTGCTCAAAGCAGGGTCAGCTTTGGGCTCAGACTCATATTCCTGGGACTTTATCCAGACACATTTAGAACATTTCCAAGGATGGATGCTGTGACAGCATACAGTGAACTGTCCCCACGACAGGAACTGCAGTTTGATAATCAGTCCTTATCTCCAGGGTGCTACAAGTGATGTGGGCAGCGTGAACCACTGGCCACTTAGCTGGGTCCTCTCAGCTAATGGCCAGGGATGTGGCTATGCTGAAATGAGAGGAATTAGACCTCTCTCTTCCCCCTGAAGTTCAGGTCAATTAGGATGAGCATGGGCTTTTCAGTCACGAGCTACGTGCAATTTAGCAAAGTGCCAAGTGGTTGAATTGATTGGGTTTGGCACTTAAGCTGCCAGGAGGAAGAGATGATTTTCTTCTGTACCTGATGAGGGCATATTACACTTGACAAGCAAATGTCAATACTATTAGAACTACCAAAACAATCCTTATGCAGAAGATGTTTATAAAATATATTTACATTAGTGCCAATAACAGTAAAAATGAGGAGAGTGATGAACACAAACTCCATCTGTAGCTGTGAAGGAGTAGCTATATAGACTGGCATTAGTTCAGCTATCTACAGAAATTTTAGTCTTTTCATTAAGGATGCCAGAAGCAGACTTATTAGAAATATTTACATTTTTATTTCAGAGCAAGATAGCCTCATTTAGAAGATGCTTTTGTTCCCACTGAAGCGTGATGATCAGCAGAAGTTATTTAAACTTGTTCATTTCTAGAAATTAAATACTTGAATATATTGGGGATATTTTAAGCTCTTATTAGGATAAGTTCCAAAGCAAGACATTCCAGTACAGAGTTCTGCAAATCTTTGTCTGTGTATCTTCATGTTCTTACTGCTTAACTTGATAGAGAGCTGGGTCAAACATTTATCTCATTTACAGTAATGGAGTTCATGACTGTTTGCTTTATAGGAAACTAGCAAAGCCCTGGTAAAGCATCCAAAATGCAAGTTAAATAGCCAGGAATAACACCAAAGGAAAATACCTGCTCTGTGCTGCACTGCAAAGATACAGAGCAGTGCTGTAGGGTTCTGACTGGATTATGAACAGCAGGCATTACAGCACATTGTTACACTGTCCTTTGCAGCAACCAGGGATTTTTCAAGTTCTGTTTATTTTGCTTTTGTTGTACGAAAGCTGCAGCCCACTTGAAAGTAAATAAAATTGTGAAATACATTTTCTGTGAGGAGAAGAAAGCGGGAATGCAATCAGCATACCCAAAACACACAGCCTCTGTGTTTCTCAGCAGATGTGCTACTGAATAGAATGGCCAGGCATTAGCATTTTTAATGTCCTCTAACAGCATGTGACATGTGTCATGAATAATTAGATATTACTAACTACTGAACAGCGCTTAATTCACTTACCTGCCGCTACATTTGCCCTTTCTATCTGACAGCTCAAGTTGAATAAATGCTATCTCTGGCTCTGAACCACCAGCTGTACGGGGCACAAAGGTCAGCCTTTCACATCACAGAGTGAAAGCTTTTACACTGAGTAGTGATACAGCTCCCGAGCCTGAGCTACTTGAACAAGACTGCTGGTGGTAGAGCTGGTACTGGACCTTGCTCCCTGATTACCTGGTGTGTTGGCACATTGTTCTAATGCTGCTCAGGCAGGAATTAATATCAGTCAGCTAAGAAAATAGTACTTAGGGATTATACATCCATATCTATTACTGCATGCCAAGAAAGCTCTTCTTACACAATAACCAGCGCAAAGGCCGGGTCCCTGCCTAATGAGAACTCCATTTCATGGGAGAAACCCATTGACTTACCAGACAGCATTGTTTGGAGGAGTGTACTGATCTTCAAATCTGTAGCTGTACATAACTCTACAAACTATCTTAAAAATATTGATGGGAATACAGTGGGTGGGTGTGGTTTTGAAGATTTTGCTGCATTAATTTTACTTTTGTAAGGCCAGGTTTATAATACTGTAGGGCTTAGAATATTCTTCACACAGATCTGTAGGGCTATACTAGCCAATAAAATCAAATTTACAACTGGAATAGAATTTATTGCCTTTGCCAATGCTGTCAACAATTTACATTTTAGGCAGAAAATAAGGTCACACTAAGGGGCAAGGCCCTGCTGCAAATGCCATTGAAATCAATGGAAAATTTCACACTGACTGCAGAGTACTTAAAGGTCAGGCTCTGAAGTTCAGATTCTCCTGCTGGAAGTCTGCCCAGCACTGGGGGTTGGCCACTGAACAAACAGGCATGGAAAGAAATTCACCTCCTGTAACAGGCAGCAGTTCCTCCACTGTAAGGTTTAAAAGGAAGCAGGTAAGGAGGCAGTGAGAAAAAACACAGGGAAATAGAGATTAATGCCATTTAAAAAAAACCCCAATGATACAGTATGCTTGCTGTGATTAAAGAGAAAACTGGAAAAAAACCTTTTAGGAAAAAAAAATAGCCTGTATGACTTAATCTGCAGAAAGCCTGATAGTGTAATTCAAACTATGCTGAATTCTGTGAATTAAAATAGTGTTGCTAAATAGGAGGAAGAGTAAAAGATAAAGTGAGATGGCAGAGCCCTCTGCATGAAGATCATGACAGAGATTTTGTGATGACCTTTTGCATCTTTCATATCTGTGAGAAAACAATTCACTGTCATTCCTAAAGTTAAACCTAACGGGAAGTGCAGTGGAGTTTAGGCAGTGTTGGAAGGTTCCGTGTCCTTTATGAAGCTCTGACAGACTTTGCCTCTCTCAGCAAGTGCCATCTCATCCCTTTCATTGCTGCTGAGCAGAAACGCTCGGTGCATGTGCTTGAGAGATGCATTTTCACAATGAGGTGGGATGGGATGGGAGCTTTTGCGTCTAAACTGAGGAAATGGGAATTAAACTGCATTGAAATGGGCTCTGAGCTTCCTTCCTGCTGCTGAGATGCCGTGCAGCTGTTTCTCTTCAGGGGAGCAGGAGGAGAAGCAGTGTCTTTGCCGATTGCTCTTCTTATAATTGATATGAATGCACTTAGCACGCACATATATTTATATAGATATTTAGGTTATACAGCACAATTCAGGTCGTGTTGGTCTTGATCCATAAAAAAGAAATCCTGGGGCTTTCCTTCCATCCATTTGGCATTGATAGTCTCAGGAGTACTTAAAAAAAATGGGAAAAAAATCTTATTTTTACTTATTTTCTTAAGTCTCTGGGAGCCATCTACACCTAGGATTACATGGTACATATATTTTTGTTTGTTTGATCTTAAGTGAGAAATTGGGAGATAATGTATTTATATTATGTGTGCGTGAAGTCCAAGGATCAACTGTAGAAGGTGCTTCATATCTTTTTGTAATTAAAAATCACTACAAAATTGTTATCATTTACTATCTCACAGGGTACATTAATTCATAAGATCGTCTCAAAATTGCCTATTGTGAGTTTGTCTATGCATATGAGGACTTATTGATTATAAAGCTTTTTAACGAGTTCACTAATTGGAAAGTGTGTGCTGGGGCTAAGTGGAATTTAGGAGCAAACAAGAAGTTTCAGCATCACTCACGTGCCTATTGGATTGGTGAACTCCTCAAGATTGGAATTATACCCATCTGTTCAGTCCATGCTTTTCAGTGCTAAATGATATTTCTACAGTTAATTAATTTGTTATTTTATTTCTGAAAATGTTTCCAGGGGTCTGATCCCAGCTGTGGTTGCTCAGCAATTTCATTATGGCTCTTATCTGGAATATAACTTTTTACACGAGTTTTAACCACACTTGACTCAAAGAATGCGAAGTCCATCCAGTGACCATCACACTGTTTGTGTTTCTGTGCACTCCCTGCTTCTGTTGGACATGGTACCAGCTGGGCTGGTGTGGGTGTGATCCTTTCCTCTGGATGCTTTCTGGTGACACTGCATGGATAGGCTCCTATCAGTTGAAGCTTAAGATCTATGCCTGAACTACTTATGGAAATTACAGCTGGAAACATCTCTTGCTTCTTTCCAAACAGCTGCTGCTCTTTTCTGCTCAGGTGTGTGTGCTGGTCAATTTGCTGTGTTGATTTTCATATCCCTGAAGATTTTGTAGGGTTTCATTGTCATTAGGATTTCCAGAATCCTCTCTATCTCCCACAAGGAGTTAACAACATTAATATTTTCTCTGCGCTGTGTAAAGACAGTGTTCCTTTTTTGGCAGTGTGAAATGATAAAAGGGCTTTCAGACAGTCTGTATATTCAGTCTCATAAATTATTTAAATGTTTGTCTGTTATTTCACCAGGCAAATACTGGATTCTCTCCATATATATCATTATATTTTTCAAAATTCTCTGACATATATTGTGGTATCATTAAAACTTTTCAGCAACATTGAAGGAACTCATGCCTGTAGCTAAATGAAAAAGTAATATGGTCATTTCTTTGCATTCACAATAGATTTTCTCTGCTGTTCACCCCCAGGCTCTTAGTATTGAGTGAAATGCACTCCTTAATCAGACATGAGACCTCATTGTAATTGTAGATGTGCAGTGGAAAAAGGCCCAGAGAGTACTTGCAATATAACTGTAAGGTGTTCCAAGCTGAACAGTTACAGCTCAGTGTTTAGATTAGCATGGACTGGAGAGGTTTGATCCTTACCTGCAGAATTCAGAAGCTCAAACTTGGCAATTCGAGTGGGAATATTACTGGGGATTATTCCTTCAAGTCCTGAAACTAAGCCTTTTCTTTGCTTATATATACATTACACACCATTTAAGGTGGCTGTCTCCTAAACATGTGGGATAAAATACATGGTTTAGGCCTCCAAACTTAAAGGTCCATTTCTTGAAAAGTTTGGCCAATGAAGTGATCAAGTCACTAAGATTTCTCAGGCAAACAATCTCTTCTGTAACATGATCTGTGGAAGTGTGAGGAGTGTTTGGAGTTGGGATGAGATGAGTTTTCAGGAAGGATGGCTGGCTAACTGTTAAGAAAATATTTGTCATCTTTTTATGTTTGAGCACTGCACAAGATGCTCTCTTAGCACTCTTCACTGCTTCATGTGCAGAATATGTTTTTTGAAAACCACATGAAGATTTGTTAGTAATTGTTGCATTGTTCTGGTAGGAATGTTAAAGTTATCAATACCTTGTTGTCTGAGAACAACCCAGATGAAAACTACACCCTCAGAGCATAGGAACTGCAGTTGAAGTCAGGCTTTGGAACACAGAGTTGCATTGTTACATAAATTCAAATGAGGCGATTCCTCATTATGTGCCCCATTTTATTCAGTGCAGTTATTAACCTCTGTGCAAAGGGAACGTGCCATGCACAAAGCAGGAACAAGAAAGAGCAGTGTCATTGAACAATTAATCAGTTTTTCACACAGAAAAAAACTAGTACCATGACAAAATCTGGGCCTGGAGGAAGCAAGGAGGTTTCATCATCTCTCAGATTTCTATGCCAGGTTAAAATACCTTAAAATCACAGACACCCAAATGTTCACCAACTTTATATTCCTTATTCATTTCCTTAATTACAAAGACCACAGAGGTTATGACTAGCCAGGTATTTAAGTGGTGGTAACTGTATGCAATTTTACCAATGCCTTAAATACAAGTATGCAGTACATATGAAAAGTAAGAAAATGGTTTTGAACCCAGTGCTAATCTTCTGTAACTTTACCAACTGTCAGAGTTCTCCATACATATTTATTTTGAGGCAAGCCAAAATTTACAAGAACCATTCTGGTTTATATTCTTCCTCCATCTCAGACTTCACTTTTAGAGTGAGCCATCTCCAATTGAATAGAAGAACCAGTATCCCTTGAGAAAGAAACAGAGAAAGGGAATAGGAAAACATAAGCAAATGGAAATTGCCAGTGATGGGGAGAAGCTCTTGATGAGAGCTTGTGAAAAATAAGAGGAAAATGAGAAGAAATAACTCCCCAAATCTTGGCTTCGTGATGTTTTCTGAACCAAAGAATATTGCAGAAATACATCTCCCTTCATTAGAAAGACTGAACTAAGATAAGGAGCATTTAGGGCCATAGTTGGTGCTGCTAATATTGCTGACTAAATCTTTTCTCCCAAGAATAAGAACAGTAGGCACTGATGGTTTCCAAGAACTTGAAAAACAACCTTTTGTTTAATTAAACGGAGCACAGTCCTCAGTGAAGCTTCCTTGTTTGAGCTGAACTTTGCTGCAGTAGAACTGTCTGTTCAAATTCCTGTCATTATTCATAACTGGGAACAGTGGTGACCTACACAATCTTCAGCTCACTGTGATCAGGTAAGTCTGAAAACTCTGGAAGTTTCTAACTCCCTATTTCTAATTTTTCTGGTTTATATTTTATTCTTTGCTCTTATTCTTCTTTTGTGACTGTATTTCAAATTTCCAAATTATGACAAAAAGGTGGTGTACCTGGAATGATTGCCTACAAGTGCAGTAGTTTTAAATTGTTTTATAGAGGAACATGAACTGACACCATGTGGTCTAAAATAATTGAAATTAATTGTCTATATTTCTTGCAAAGCAGTTCTTCCCTGCTTTTCCAGAGGCATCTGCAGAAGGCAATGATGCGTTCCTGAGATTGCACTACACTGCTGTAGAAAATGAAGCAGCCTTGGGTAACAGGGACACTCCCAATGAAACCCTGATCTGCTGCTTCCTGACCTGTGTCCTGCACCCCTCTCTTACGTGGAGCCCTGCAGCATTTACTGTGGGCCACTGTGTGATTTTATAGTGGCCCCTCTAACACTTGCAGTGGTCAGGCTCTGGCTTCACAATCTTGTCTCCCTCATTTTCCTTTTTACTCTTTGAAAGATCAGGGTGCCACTTATACTCTTCATGCTTTTCTTCTGTGCTCTGTAATCCCTGTATTTTCAATAAGCCAACAAAAATATTAACTGCACAAGCACAGAGTTCCCTCTGTCAATTATTGTGTATTTTATATCCACTGTTGCCAGCTGAAATTTTGGACTAATATTTAAAATGTACAAAATAGGTGTATCAAGAAAAGGGAGCAGATTGTGGCTGGCCTGTGAAGATGTGTATATATTGTAGTGAATATCACTCAAAGAAACTCCTAAATCTTCTCTTGTGAGGACCAACCGTGAAAACCAAAAGCCTTTAAATTCAAAAAGTGCTAATCTCTCACTGATCTTGGGGCACAGTGGGACACAGTCTTTCATCAAGTGTTCTGAGTACTGGTAAAAGTGTTGGAGAAAGGAAAATTTCCTTATTTTATGGCAAAAACTGCCCTAAAATATGGATTAGAGGCAAAGAATGGTTTGTGGAGCAAAAATAAATTCTAATTTTGTAGAATCCCAATAATTTTTGCTATCTCTGCAGACTTTCAGCAGTAGGGATGTATGTGCTCTACAGGATCTCTAGCACAAGCTTAGGGGGCTGCCAAAGATTCTGCACCCTAACCAAAATCACTGGTAACGTAATTAAGTTGATATGAAGCATTTAAGAGAAGTCCAGACCCCAAGTTTGTAGTAATCATAGTCCTGTTCTACCACGAGGAGCTCTAATCTCTCATTGTTGATGTGCTTTCAATTTATTACTGTTACAGGACAAATCAATCCAGTTAACAGTCAACATATAAGCACACATAAAGAGTAGATTGTGTCTAAGCACATTAGCCAGAACTAGATTTTAGAGACAAAATTAGGCTGTGTTAAATGTATTTCAGTATGCATGTGCCGTGTTTTTATCCCACAGCACATTGTGGTGGGTGTTATTTCATGCAGACATAAAAATAGACAGCACATGCATTGCAGCATTAAGGTCTGAGGAATTATCTGTAGATTTGACAGCTTTTCAAAACTTAAGACAGTATAATTCAAATTTTAATTGGCTTGTGATGAAGCAGTTGTTTGTAAATCTTCCTTCTTAGTAAATCTGTAGCACAGCTCTCAGAGGCTTAAGGAAAAGTACTTGGCCATTTCCTTATCCCTGGAATCTTCATGCATAGATGTACGTCTGCACCAATTGTCTCATCTCCAGACTAATTATCTCATTTACATTTTTCCTGCTTTCTGCTCAGAATGCTCCACAGACAGCCAAGATTTAAATCATGTGCTGTTAGACACAACTGGTAGAGGGGGACACACACACACGTGTGTGCATTTTATTTTATTAATGTTATTCTGAATTACATGGCACATTTAGTCTTAAATGTAGTAGTGCTTCACGTAAAATATTATGTTAAAGATGAAGCTCCCATAGCTTAAAACATTCTAAAATTAAGGATTTTGTGTAATTTTCCCTGATCACCTCTTCCACCCTCTGGTATTACTCCCCCTGCACTTTGAGTCTATTGAGTGGATGAACTCTTTCCTTTTTTTTTTCTATTTAATTTAAGGGAATAAAATGATTCTCATATAGTTACATTTTGTAGCTGCCATGCCACACAACTAAAAGTTGCTCACGGTAGGATGGCACTTAACTGGTAAAACAGTGACCTACTGATGAGTGCAAATCCAGCAAGTTCTCAGCTGTAGGTCAGTCTCACCTAATTAAAGATACAATTGGGTCCTTTCATGGTTTGATGCTTAATAAGACAGTGTAGTTGGGGACTGCCTCAATATATAAATTCCAGGGTGAATTGGGACCCTAACACCACCTATCTGCCTAGTACGAGTCTTGTCTCCAAAGAATGGTGATCTCCTGAGGTTACCAGCTGAGGCAGAACATTGTTACTCTATTCCCATAAGATTCAGCCTCTTAGGACCACGTGTTGCTTTCCCTCAGGTTTCCTCAGGGAATCATGTACTCCTAAATGTATGGCAGGTGGAAACCTTGGTGTTCTGCTCGGGGCAGGCTGGGACTGTCCCACACTGTGCTCCACAGGCTTCTGTCGAGTGAGTTATTTCCCATGCAGGGTACAGAAATGTCACAGGTCACTGACTGAGGGCTGCTAGCCCACGTCCCTGCATAGCAAGATTAAGTTGCTACAGAATGAGCCAAATCAGCACCCTTGACAGGAAGGATGTGTGTGCTTTCAGCAGCTGAAACCAACAGTTACCCAGTTAGTGCTGACCTTTCAGTTCTACTGACAGGCAGCTTAGTATTGTTCCTTCATTTGAGGGTGGGTATTGCTACTCTTCCTCTCCTAAACAGGAATAAAAAATAGCAGAACATAAGTGTACACTGCCACAGAGGTGGCAGGAGAACCTTTGGGGTCCTTTTCTTCCCTGAACTGTACCATCAGTCATTTTGTATTTGAGAGTTCTTTGTGCTTTACCACTGACCATAAAAAGTAGTGTGATGATAAATGAGCAGAGAAATTTCTGAAGAGCCCCTGTCTGCAGATATCATGCATGGATTACTGTCCCTAAAAAGTAAACCTCATCTGAACAGCTTCTAACAAGGAAATCTCAGATTGAAACAGAAGGTTGAGATCTATATGTACAGCTCTGAAATCAATAGGCAGTCCCTGAAACCACTGTCCATAAGAGACATATACTGTAGTGCATATTTGTCTGCAGCTCTGGAAAAGGAATTCTGCTCAAAACAGCATCACTGTCCAAACAACTGAGGTGATGAAAAAAGGCCCAAAACCAAACCAACTCCTCCTCCCACCCCCAAATAAAATAGGAAAATATCTTGTAGCAGGTAGCTCATCCAAATGTTGAGAACTATTTTGTTTTACACTTGTCATCACTGTCTGGTGCTTTATACTGCCCGTGAGAACAAAGAGAGCACTCAACTGCCTGATATATTCAAGGTGTGTGCAATTTTAAGTATTTCCTAGTGCTCATTTGTGGCACCTTCACATACAGCAGCTTTTTCACACACAACCCCCCAAGCAAACCACAACCAAAAAAAACCCCAACTACAAAAAATCCCAGTGCAGAAACACAACACTTTAAGTATTTCACAGCCATAAAATTAGAATCAGCAAGTTAGTAAAATCACAAAATTGTGTGTAATAGCTCAGCTGTTGAAATCAGTATGTTCACTCCCTTCCATGTGCAGGAGAGCTTATGCTGTGCTCATCCCCAACCAGCTGAAACTATAAATACATTAAACACAAACCCAGCTAATTATAATCTAGGGTGTATTTTCTTTTAACATACATAGGGCCTTAATAGCTACAGTATGCTTGACTTTTGGTCTTCACTGGATTTCAGTGATTCTGTTTTCTCCATCCACATTTTAACCTCACTATTGCCTTGTTCAGACTCCTTCTGTGCTCAGGAATTTCTGTCAAGAAAGAAACAAAGGTTGCCAGGGCTTAGTGGTTTTGACTTTAAATGTCCTGTTTAATTACAGTTTCCCAGACGTTTACACTCTTCCATATGTATATCTGGCAGTTCAAAGGAAAAAGAGTTAATCTGTAATGGCACTGAAAGGGCATCTATTTTTATACCTAATTTTGGGGATTCCAGCATTTGGACCTGTGAAAAGCTCTGTGTGTCCTGAGAAATTCCCATCTCTACATTTTAATAGTTATTTTTTTGTTATAATAATTCTGCTTTCCATAAGGTATTTTATCCTTGAGGAGGGAGGATGTGCCTAATAAGGTATTTTAGACATTATTACATTCAAATCTGAAATACAAATATAAGTATTTTTTAAATTATCTGACATTTCTTTGGACACTTAGTGAAACAAGCTAAGATTTCCCTCTGTAGTCCAAGGTGTACTGGAAATTATATTCCTGATGCTGAAGGCTTCTAAACAACAAAGAAATTCCTTTGCTTCAATCAGGGGGTCAAAATCCCAGATCCTTAATCAATTCATCAATTATATTCAGGTACAGTTTCCATTAAATACATAAAAACTAAGTTTAGATAAGGATGTTGAAATTTGGCCAAACACTATCTGCCCTTCTCTTGAAGGAGTCAAAAAATAAATTCATATTTTTTCTGAAAAGACAGATGCAAAATTACTTACCATTAGTTTAACTCTATGTTCTTACAAGTCAATAGTAAACTTTGTTCTCATTTTAGTGGGAATAATTAGGTCAGTTCTGAAATTCTGAGAATCTTGAGTGCCCAGTCTCTGTAATGCCCCTTTGTATCTTCCAAAATAAAAACAAAATGCATTCGCAATTGTTCCAAATGAAGTGGTTCTTGAGGCTGGATCCAGCCAGCTCTGGTTAAAGTTCAGCAATCCACAACTTTGTAATTGGTGCAAACTTGGAGATCCCTGAAGTGAATGTTGAGAATTTGGGTTTAGATTAGTTCCTGAGCTGCTGTGCTCTGCTACTTTGGAAGCAAATTATAATCACTCCTATTTTAAAAGTCCATATTCTTATCATTCTGAGCAGTTGAGTAAATTACACTGTCTACAAGAGTAGCTGTCTAAAATAGGTTCTGGATACCACAGTAATAATCAGCTTAATGAAAACGCTTTGAGTGAATGTCATCTCACAAAAGCAAAATGTGGCACAGGGGTAATTTGTAAAACCGCCTCGTTAACTGAAATTATTGGTGGCTTGTCAAATATTAAATTGCTCAAATTGGTTCTTTGTAATTGAATTTCAAGGAAATTAACAGTCTGTTGTAATAATGAATTTAATAGAATGTGTATTTGGTGTATTTTCCACAAATTAAAATTATAAGTAAATGTGTGACTATTACTTTTCACAAATTTTGATTTATATTAACATCAAAAAAATCAAAAAGTTAACTTTCTTTTGCTGTATTACACTCAAAATTAATGCAAGCTTAAGTTAACTTGAGAAAACCAGAATCATTGGAAATGAATTTTGTAGGATGATGTGTATTGTCATATTAATTTTGAAAATTAAATTACTCTGACAATAGTTTTCTGCTATTTGCTGAGTTTAAATTGTATTTACTCTATCTTTCTGGCCTTAAATGAATCAACATGTTTATTTTTTCCTGACATATAGAATTTTTATAATAGAAAGAACACCCAATCTTATCACTGCCTTGGAAGAAAATGTTCAATAAATTTCTTATATCTGTACAGCAAAAGTGGTGGCTGCTCACGGGCCCCTGTACAATGAAGATTTTCCTGTGTGGTGCAGAGGGAGTTTTTCCAAGTGTAATAAGTAATTACCCTATATAAGATAACTGTGTTGTAGTAACACGGATTTTGTTAGCATTAATAAGAATAATAATATCAGATATGAGGCCTGTTATAGTGTGATTTATTATGTAACATGGGGCTTTAGCTCTAAAATCTAGTCTTGTTCAAGTATGACTATATATAGACTGCTACCAATACCACTAGACAGAAAGAAACTCCCCATTCCCGTCTCTAAATGGATGATTCATGTAAAAGAATAAAAGACAAAAGATGATTGAAATGGATGTTTATTGGTCTGGGAGATGAAGTGGAACAAGTTCCTGTTCAGTGCTACCACTGAGAGGACACCCAGGCTGGGGTTATCCAACCATCCAGCACACACTGGGCACTCTGAGCTCCTTCCCAGAGTCTCCAATGGTACAGCAGGAACCACCAGGACACTGCTCTGGCCATAATTGCATCATGGGCAATATTTGTGGTCTGGGAGTCTTAAAAAACCCCTTTCTTTAGTGTCTCTGTAAGTTTAAATCACCCCGGGAAGGTCAACAGTACTGTTTTTGCAGCAGACAGTTCAAATCTTTACAGTGGAACAATGTGGTTTAGGGTTGAGTTTTGGTTAATAGTGGTCGATGTTCGATCCAGTGGATACAATTTGCTTGCTCACCCAGTTGCAGCACTGCCACGTAGTTAAATGTAACGTTGTCAGGCTTTTGAAGCATTTGATAAAAGCTGTAGCCCCATATTTTTTGGCAATTTCTATTTGTACCCTTGAATAAGTATTCACAAAAGTTGCAAATACCTGTGACTGTTGCTGCCAGTCAATAAAAAGTGCATGAATAATATGTCTGAGCAGTAGAGGGGTGAAAATGTGACTGCTCTTTGTTTCATAACCTGCAGTGCACAAGCAAAACCATCTTTGTTCCTATGTACAACTGCTTAGTCAAAATATGGGACTTTTCTCCATTGTAAGACAAAATTGAGCGCTTGTGATGTTTATTCCCAAGTGGTGAAGTGGAAGTGCCTCCTGTGAGAATCACCAAGAAGGGAGGGCAGGGGTCTGGAGTCCTCAGACAATGTAGCAAAGCAAATGAGAAAGCTCTGCTAAAACGAAAACATTCACTGCTGCTCTGAGCCTGTTTGGAAAAACTTTGCTGTCAATGGGAGCTACAAATGATATGAACAACGACATTCCTAAAGGGAGAAACCAAGTGTTTTATAGCTTCATTTGTTTGAGATGAAAATTCTGGAAGAGAAAGTGTCACACTGCAAATTGAAAAATTATTATCAGGCTAGGAACTGATATTAAATGAAGTAATTTGGTTTGCCCTTTTTTTTTTTTTTCCTGTGGAAAAAGTAATCAGGAATGTACGACTTGAAGACAGCTGTTAAGCAATTTCACTTATGTTACAGAATGTCTCATCTCCAATTCAGAAGAACCCAAATGCATTTACTTACTGCAAAGGTAATATAATAGAAAATAGTGTTTAAAGGCATTATGTGCTAATCTATGGTCATTGAGGTTTATGAAAACTGAAGTAGATGGCTTCTGATTTAACAAGAGTTCTCTTCCATAAAATGCTTTTTACGCTTATTTTTACCGTGGTAATTCGGCTGCTGTGTCAGGGCTCTGCAGTCTGAAGGGAAGAATGCACAGATGGGGCTGCAGTCCTGAGTTTCACCCCAATGAGACTGAGGTTTGATAGTGCCCTTCTGTTTTCAAACATTTTCAAGAAATCTTAAAAACCCCTTGAAGTTGCTGACTACTAGTGGCCCTCATTTCTGACTTCGCTTGTTAAATTCTCCTTAAAAAAATAACCATTGTGACTTTGTCACAGTTAGTTACAGGGAAGCAATCAAGGATTACAGTAAAACATGGAAAAACCCCATATTCATCATACCAACACCACGTGTTTATCGGCATCTTGCTAAAGAGTTGCAGACAGATAAACCTATCAAGTTTTATTGAATGGTGTTTGATCATTGAGCTAAATTCAGTCAAATCAATGGCATAAATTTTCTGTCCAGAATGTACATGATTCTGTTCTGGTCAAGTTTTTCAAAAGCATGCCCTCTTTTTCAAATGCCTTAGTTAATGACAATAACTAGTGATGAGTTTGGCTGCATTCATTAGCACAAATACACAGTTACTCCACTCTTAAACTAATGAAGCGCAGCATTAAAAGTGAAGCAATAATTTCTATAGATTTCAAAGTACTAAATTACAAAATGCTGGTCTATAAAATTCTGGCAGCAGAAAATAAATTGATAAACATGCAAATAGATGGAAGAAAATTTGAAGTCTACTTCAGTATCAAGTACCACAGAATTCCTGAAACAAATTGTTCTGTAAAATAGTGAATCCTCATCAATGTGCAGTGAGAAGTCAGACTTTTAAAAAATAATTCTGTAATATTTTAAATAATTCTTATTTCTGTCTTGGGAACAGAAGTTGTAAGGTGACTCTAGATATCTTGAGATGGTTCTGAACCTGGAGGGTGGTCTTTTACCTGCAGAAAATAATGCGCCTCCACAGGAGAGAACTAGAATTGGTTTAGATTCACCCACTTTACTTCCTCAATGGCAAATTGAGGTCTTGAGGTGGAAAAGCCTGCAGAGTGTTTCACAGCCAGCATCTAACAAGCACCACTATCACTAATTATTCCAGTAATCACTTGTACATGTGAAAGTGAATTACAATTATTTTCGTGATCATATTTATTAGCAAAGATGTGTTATTCTCAACATTACTGTCAAGGTATCTGGCACTTTGGAACAGTGGGAATGAATTAAATTTCCTGTATATTAAACAAGAATTATAAGATACTTTGGACAAATGAGAATAATAAAATATGAAGTAGAACTATTTATTCCTACATGCTCTGAAAAGTTAATTGTGAAGCCTTCAAGTTATGACTTCTGTACTTTATTCCTTGCTTTGCTATGAAATTGATACATGGTGCCAATAGCTGTAAAGTCTAATTCCAGAAAATGCCTTAAAGTGTTTCTGCATTTAATGACACACTAAAGCATAGTGCTCTGCTGAAGTGAAACCCAAGACTTTCATGTCTGCTAGACAGGTTTTGCCTGTTCATGTTTGGTAAGAATGGTACCTTGAAAGCGCAGAGTCTGAGATGATGGAAGGAGCTTGTTTTTCTATAACTTATGCAAGTTCCATAAGAGAATGAATGTCTCTTACTACTCAGCACCAAAGCCTGTTTTGAATGATAAACATAGTAATCACACAGCATGAAAAACTGGGAAAACTTTCAGATCTGGACAAAAAGAATTAAAAACTCATTTGTCCAACTTCACTTTTATCTGGCGACTTCCTCACTTAACCCGGGAGTCGTTCAATGTGGTACAGCCAAGAAGTGCTTAAATAATCCAGCACAGAAAAAGTGGCAATAAGGCACATGGAAATTTTGTGGAGTTTCAGTTCATCAGGCTAAAAGCACAGGATCGTTCCTGCTTTCTGCCAGAGGGCACTGCCTTATCAAAGCAGAAAATCTGGCACTGCTATAGGAGCAGTTATCAGGTATATGTCTGCAGGCCAGCTATGATTTATATGGCCCACTGGCTATTTGACAAAATAAAAGATAATCTCCTGTCCAGGAGAAACATCTCTCTCCAAAAGTAACTACTCTTGGCTTTAGTGAGATTAGGTAAATCAAAGAGGAAATATTCCTCCACTTCAAAATACTGAAGTCTCAAGAGAAAAACAAAGTGTGATGAGCTCTTAAATTTTTTTATTTGTGAAGTTATTTATTTCTGTCATCCAGCATGGGGAGCAGATTGCTTTTTCAAGCTCAAGAACCTTCTTTATTGGCTATTTGTAACTCAGGAACAGAAACAGTTGAAATATAATTCACCTTCCAAATCAAATAATGAATCCTTTTCTTGTACTTTAATGCTTTTGTGTTCCAAGATGTCAGCTTTGGTGCCCAGGATGTCAGTCTGGGTAAACAAGGTTTGTCAGGACAGCCTCTCTCAGCAGGAGACAACACAGAGCATGGAAGAATCACTGTTTTCATAGTGATTTTCTTTGGTGTATTATTCCATGTAACCCTTTCCATTCTTCTCACCATTGAAATCACCACAGATCTCCTTAGTACCTCCAAAATCTTCAGTTACAAAAAATATTCCAGCCCTTAAAAATAAAAATACCTGTTTAAAGAGGAAAGAAACTAAGCTTTCATTGGTCTATGGAGCCTCCACTATGGCTGCAAATTGTTTGCACAAGAGCTGGAGGTAGTCAAATGCTGGTACCTAGAACAGCAACCTGGTCCTGCAGCTCAGCTTGTTTGACTTGGGGAAAGTTCCTTAGAAATTCAGACCTGGTAACTGTGTGATCTTTAGCATACAAGACAACTCCAGCCAGGTGGGGAGAGAATTTTATGTGCAGCCTTAGCAGGTCACATGTACTAAGAGCTTCTCACAGAAACACTTAATTGTACAATTTAACTTTTCATGCTTGCAAAGATATTTTGATAATATAATCTTAGGCCCAATGATAAATGACAAAGAAATCTTACCAGTGCTATCTTAAAAGCAATCTCATGATAAATGTATTTGCAGTTTTGGAAA
Organism: Dicrurus megarhynchus; assembly: GCA_013399195.1. Lineage (NCBI taxonomy): Eukaryota > Metazoa > Chordata > Aves > Passeriformes > Dicruridae > Dicrurus > Dicrurus megarhynchus. Next base: position 4,098,998 of record VXAD01004603.1, on the reverse strand, counting down.
GCTTGAGGGACACTGACTGTCACTTTTGGCTCTCCCATCTCACAAACCTCTGAGTGCACCCTGTGACTTTCCTTGCTGTGAAAGCTTAGCGCAGCTCACCAGTAGAAGTGAAACTCTTATTTACAGCTCAGTGCAGGATGTCTAGGAAGGGAGGAGAAAATCTTAATATTACAGGAATTTATTCAGGAGTTTTTTTACAAGAAACTAAGCTTTTCACTAAAGGCTCCAGCTGCCTGGTCACTTGTGCTTAAGTCTAATTGAGATGTTAACTAAGCAGCCAAGCATCCTGGACATGTCCTAAATATAAAGTCGATGAGGTCTTTTACTTGTGACTGTTTTCCTGTAAACTGTGTTTGTAATAGACTCCAAGCTTTATTTAGTGAAATGTAGCTTGAATCAGTCAGTAATATTGGTCTTCAAAATGAACTGCTATAAGACTCCATAGTACAGGCAGTCCAATTTATTAAAACTGGAAGAAAATGTTAATCTGTTTATCTGGGGAGCATTAAGTATCCCACTATCCAGTTACTATATGGGTATGATAGTGTGTCCTCAATTTTTGCCTGTTTTAAAGAAGGAGATTAAAAGGTTAATTAAAAAAAAAAAATCCTAAGGACAAATTCCAGCATGATTTCAGTCATAACAGAGTGCCTAATACAGAAAATCTGTGATTAAGTGCAAAACAGTAGCAGGATTAGGTGCAAATGGTTACAGGTAAAGAAGTTCCCAATTGCATGGAGTTCGTGAGACAGATCACGAACAAGCAATAGCAATCACGAAATAGCAAAAGCTCTGCATCTGTATTTCTGTATCTACTTGCTGATGTATCCATTCACCGGGAATCAAAACAATGTAGCAGCTCCTGCTGCATTAGCAGTTACAGCTTAGTTCTTGGATTGCATATTTTCCTTTCTTTCAGCCATTTTTAAAACAAGTGATTTTAAGTTACATGAATAAAGAACACAAAACACTTTGCAAATTAAGCAAAACAAACGAGAAAAATTACCGATACCAGGTAATAACAAAACTGTTTTGATGTGAAATGTTATTATTTAAAATAGTACTTGATCAGCTGTCTTTTAGCATGCACTTGGAGCTTTTAGAAATGAAATTATTTTAAATTAGTAAAGATCTTTCATTAACTGCATTGCAGGTATGGAAATGAGGCATGTTTTCTTCTCAAAACCTACATATTTTCTGCTATTCAGAATCCTACTGCTGATAGGATGTGTTAAACCCTTTTACCTTCCTTTTATTATCTTGTAGAAACATTGAATTGAAACATCCAGTCATAATCATTTTTCATTCAAATTGATCCCAGCTTTGAAACTGGTGCTCTGAAAGTAATCACATCATAAGAAAGACAAAAATTTAGGTCATTTGAATAAAAGGGAAATTATCATACATCTAGAACACAGTCATATCTCTGCTTGCATGCAGCCTTTCAGGCAAACTTGCACATATAGCATTTTTGTAGTCACTTGAATGTTTTAAGTTTTAATGAATTATGAATGATATTATAGCTGCTATTGCCTTACACAGCATTTTGAAAAATGTTTCTAATTACAATGACCTGTGACAGTTCTCATTAGTTTGTCACTCTGAGTACTCTCTTGAAATTAGAAATGTGACAGGGTTCAAATAAATATTAGTAATTCATAATAAAAGGTATTTGTTGTCATAGTGGCATAAAATAATATTTTCTAAGTGAATAATAGATGTCTGATTCAAGCCCAGGAAGATGGCTCTTCTGAAAATCACACTTCAAAGATCATGACATTGGAAAGTAGGGATCCAAGAATAGAAACGCTTAGGTAGGATCAGCCTGTGCCTAGAGCAACCCTGGGAGGGGTGCAGACAGAAGGAGCAGTGCCAACAGGAACGACATCCCTCACCCTGGGGAGGCTTTCTGCTCCGAGCTGGCACACAGGGGCTCCTCTGGACAGCCCCAGTTACATCACAGGGGACATCCCTGCAGCCTGGTCCTCCACTAAAATCAGATGGCAAGACAAAGCCAAAAGTAAAAGTGCAGAGCAATTTATATCTATCAAGACATGACAAGAGTAGCAGTTTTACTCTGACAGTTTTCAAGACTTTACTTTTTGTTAGGTAATTATGCAACATAAAGAATAAATATAATTATAAGCCATTTTGTTACAGTGTCTCACTGTGGAGCATCCTTAGCACATGTGCACTGTATTTCTGCAGGCTCGATGGCACTTGGTGCTGATGTTTTGAAAAATTGGTGCTAACTTTTGACAGCTCCTCATCAAAACAAGCAGTTTTTCTCCTGCAACAAGTTATATTAAGGCTCTCAAAACCTCATATACACATTTAACATGAATGCTAAAATACTTAAAAAAATAATGGTAGCCAGCTAAAGAGAAAAAACAGATTCACACAAATGAAAAATTAAAACAGAACCACTGCTGCTTGCCAGGCTTGTTCCCAGCCTGGCTCGCAGGTAAATGAGGTCCGATGCCCGCGTGAACCAGCGACTGAAGGATTTAAGGTAACGGAGGTTTGAGTGCCTCAGTTTCCCAGTTCAGCCCAAAAGCCATTTAACAGCAAGTAGTTCTTGCTGTTTATCAGGCCAGCAGCGAAGGCAAAGAGGAAAGAGTTGGAAACTCTGTTAGCTGCAGTCCAAGTTTATTTTCTTCTGCCTCGGGGGACAGAGAGGCAGTTCCTCGAAGGGAAGCCGAACAGAGAGACCCCGGTTTGCTCTCTGGCAGTCAGTTTGAAGGCATTACATCATGAGGTAGAGATAACAGAATTAACCAATCATGAAAGGAAGATACATGTTAATAAACCAATAAAGACATCTCAGGGGAGGAACAAAATCAAACAGCAATGAACCGTTACATCGTGAGGTAGAGATAACAGAATTAACCAAACATGAAAGGAAGATACATGATAATAAACCAATAAAGACATCTCAGGGGAGGAACAAAATCAAACTAACAAATAACAAAAGAGCTGGAGGGAATCTCAAACCACGCTGGCCTGTTACAGGACTTGAAGTTTCTGTGATAAGAAAGCAGACGTGGTGTGAGTGACATGCAAGGGATGTGCTATGCTGCAGATTCTGCCTTTTGTCTGCCTTCGGGGGCAGGGTCCTGCGATGGGAAATCAACCCATCTGGATTCTGTATCCCATACAGGCTGCACCATAGCAACAAACCACCAGCCCAAGGCCTATCCCAGATCCTCAGCTGTAACTCCCTTTCTGTAGTTTAACTGTGAGAGGCAAATCCAGCAAAATTATAATTTGCAAAATCTTTCCTTCAGAGATTTACCAGTGAATCCATTTTACAGGAAAAGATTGTCCGCAGCAGAAGGAAGAGTCCAGTTATTTGTTCTTTCATTCATTGGGTACCTGTGATGAAAGGATTGTTTTTGCTTTCTCTTGTTAGTAAACAATTAGAGTGAGCAGTGCTTCTCTTTAGGAGCAGACATGCTTACTTTGGGTTTTTTAATACAGCTACAATGAGCTCATTTACTAAACACTGCAGTTTACAGTTGAGCTCAAACAAATTTTGATTTTACCCAGGAAGTCTGAGGGCTTATCAGTAATACTTTCCTGCATTCTGATAAAACTGAGGCTTTGCTCTTTTTATTTCTGCTTAGTAAGGGCTCTTTAACATTATTGCGAATTTTGAGTACCACATTTTATACTGAACATTTGGAATTAATCCAGGGAGAAGAACGGGAACTGTCATTGAAAACATGATTTCTGAAGAAAGACACTGGGAACAAGGTTTTGAGGAGGAGGAAAGCATGGAACCGTGACTGATAACCTGAGAGTTTATTGTAACATTTATTGTACCATTATTTTTGACAATGTTTAACATTGTCAAAACATTTTACTTGGCATGGGTTTATTGTACTTGCCTGAGAACTAACTCTTCAAACTGAAGAAAGCCACCAAGATCTTGAGTATTTACAGCCCTTGTTTGAGAGCTGAGGGATGCAAAGACCAAGGGAAGTAGTGAATGAAGTGTTGGGTAAAAAATGACCAAACAGTTACCAAGGATAAGAGCAAAGTAAATGCCGTGGAAACCTGACTGCTCCTAAAGCTGATAGGATCATTTCCTGGCTGCAACAAAATTTATTGGCATTCCCAAAACTCTCCTTCTACTGTATTTATTGTGGTTTTGCATTTTAGCAGCTCTCCTGTAAATGAAGTTGTGCCTGTGCTGGCCAATAAAATGGGCTGGGAAGCAGTCACTGGTTTTAGGATCAGGGACACCCCCACATCCATCTGGCCCTCAGCCAGCTTCTTCTCCTGAATATTTCCCTTTGCTCCGACTGGAATATGCTCAGATGATCTGTGCCAGCAGTTTAGCACGGCCACTGATAAGAGGCCCAGACCCTGGACTTCTTTACTGGCCTTCTTTTATTTAGAAATGTGCTTGTGGGCTTAGTTACACTTTACCTTCCCGAGTAGCTCATATTTCTACCAAAAAGCACTTGAGAACATCTCAGTCATGTCTGCTTTCCTTTCCACCAAATACAAACCCCTTTCTGGAAAAGAGCTCTGCCCAGAGCAGGACTATTTCCCAGGAAGACATGCTATTTTCTAGAGTCAAAAACTGCTAAAAAGGATTTTTTCACACTCAATTTGTAAGTCCAAAATTTTGGGGTCTTTTTTTTCATTTTTCCTGTTTTATGTAGACTAACTTCTCATCATTAAACAGGCTAATAAAGTGCAGTGATAAGAATTTGTCCTGTTGATGGGTAATATTTACCCAAAAATTTAAAACAATAAGACGTTTATCTGTCCATGTCCTATTTCACATTTTTACTATAGGAATATTTTATTCCTACAGACCTTAGAAGGACCTTGGGTTTCTTACATTCCCGCAAAACAGAAGCCTAATGGTATTGTTCCATCCATCAGTGCTGCCAAAACACACAAATTAAAAACTTTCCTGCTTGTCTCCATGACAGTACCAGCTCAAGATGATAAGAATCAGACAGAAAAATATGCCCTGCTCTCATCAGCATTTGAAGCAAGACTGCCACCAGGATTGGATTGTTTTGTCACTCTGTACTGTCCAATTTCCCACACCAAAATCTGAGGAATATTAAGAGTATAGCACTTTTTGCAAAACACTTAATGCCACGTTGCTTTGCACAACGTACTTGTACTTCAGACTGTGTAAAAATTCTGCTGCATTTGGATATGGCAGCACAGGGCCTCTGCTGCACTAAAGAGCCACAGGCTCCTGTCTGCTGCCCCTGTGCTGTTCCCAGAAATGGGGAAATCCTTGCAACGTGGGAGCATGCAGGGAGATCTCATTCTGAATGTATTTCCACTATATAAATCATGTGCAATTTGACTTTTGTGAGTTTAGCCACTGATAGAGTGATATCCTCCTATTTTTCAGTCTTCCACTTCAAGAAATGAAATTACAAAGAGACCAAATGCATATGATTCCTGGTTTCCTCATCTTCCTTCCTCTCAGATCCCAAAAGCCTTTTCTTCTTGCTTCCAGAACAAAAGGAAAATAGATCTATTTTACTTAATCCCTGTTGTATCCAAAGTGGAATTCACCTGAAAATTTATGAATGGGCTGTTCATATTAGAACAGCAGCCTTCATGGGTGTAAGGAATCTTACCTGACTTCCTGCTGAGGCTGGCTTGTAGATCACAACCCTGCAGCTTCAGGTGACAAAAAAAAACAACCCGTTCTGAAATATTTTTGCTTGGGCAGTAATTTTTGCAGCTCCAACCTGAGGGCTTGTAAACCAGGAAATAGGAACAGAAATTCTGTGTAAGACCAGGAAAGTTTTTGCAGATTGTTCTCACAATTAATAAATTATAACCTTTCTTTTATTGTCCCACCTCTTGCACTTTAGATGGGGTGTGCAGAAATCCCTCTTGGCAAACCTTAACTGCATAGATCTGAAGCTCAAGAAAAGCACTTTTTGCTAGGAGCCTTTTGGAAATAACATAGCAAGTAAAATAGAAAAAAAAGTGAACTGAGAAGAGCATCTCTCATCTAGAAATGTAATTAAAATCAGATGCCTGTTATGTAGTCAATGTCATGGATTTTCCACTAAACAGATGGTGAATATGCTTTTCCTAGCAGGAGACACTTTTGTCTAGCCTCACAGGAGAAATACAGTATTTCTTAATAAATACAAGATTTAGCATAATAGAAAGACAGAAAAATTCTTCCTGTTATATAATGAAAGAGGATTGTTATTTTGAAAAAAATATTTGCAGAAATCTCCCAGTTGAATCTGTGTGTATTCTGTGGCAGAGAATACACAGAGAGAATACCAGAGCTCCTGCTGGGTTTTCTGCTTGCAGGGTGTCTGTTATTCTATACTCATTATTCCTGTTCTTTCAGCAATAAATTAAATTTCTATTCATTCTCCAGCCTTATCAGGAGGTTTATGTGTGTGTAGGGTGGAATTAATTTTTTCCTCTGCTGGATCTAGAACTTCTCTAGCACATAAACCACTGCCTTTGCAAATGTGTGTGCTGAGAGGGGAGTGTCAGGAGTGTGGGCTCACAATGGGTTAAGGAAAGGCAAACTACTCCTACAAATTACTGTACAAGATCAAGATCCTGATGCCCTCCAGCCCCTTGATATTGTTTCTCTGCACAAAATTGCTGATCTGACAGCTGAATTAGTAGAAAAAAAAAAATGAGGACTCTCCATCTACCCCAATGTAAAGTGGGACAGCCTAATCCACCAACAAACATTATTTAAGGTTTTCCATCTCTGCGTGTGAAGGAATTAGTAAGGCAATGGGAAGTGTCACTGTTGCTCTTCTAATAGGAGAATAAAAAGATGACTAAAATAAAAGCCAGTGTTCTGTTTTAAGAGCTGGTTTTGTTACTTTTTATGCCCAGTTTTATGTGGTAACATTTCAGAGGTTTTGGATGCATAACTATTTTAAGCAACTAAATGATCAATTTCCAGGTCACTGGCAGGTGATTCGAGTTTGCTTTTTGAACATTGCATGGTCAAGGATTAACAAGTGTGACTGGAAATACATTTTCTGATGTGTATTCAACAATCCTCAACTTTGTCTTCAAATCAGAAAACCTGTGCAAAGTTCAAACACTGTGTGTGGAAGTGCTGGTCAGCATTTGCATTCTGTGAATTTGATAAATAAACACAAATCAGTAAGAATGCATAAAATCAATTAACCAAACAAACCATGCATGGCACTCTAAAGATGTAACTCAGAGTGCTGCAAATGCACTCATCTGCAGCTCCACTTATGCTTACCAAGATAAGGAAAGTTATTTATACATTTTAACATGCAAGGTATTTGCCAAAGAGTAAATGTGAGTTTCTGCTGAAATTAATGAGGGAATTCTGGTTCATAATCACTCATGTATGTTTTGATTAGTGAGAAGTCCAACATTTCCTGGTACTTACATCTCCAGTAACGCACAGTTCAAACTTTGCAATGCAATTAGAGAAATTTAATTAGGGGAAAAAGTACGGCATTAGTTGAATTTTGTGGATGTTATCTGGTTTCCATTAATAGAAATGGTAAAACTGTCTGCTCAAGGAGCATTTTAATTTTTTGCATACCTTCAATAGCAATATCTCTTCAAAACCAATACAAATGTAGGGAAAGAAAGGCAAAGCATAGCAAGGCTGAAAAAGCAGCACATATTTCACGTGTTACCTGGAAAAAACAGGCACGAGGTATTGATTTCAAAGCATGATACCCCCTCACTGTATCCAGTGGCATTCTTTGGTCTTGATTCATCTCTGCCCTTTCGTCTTAAATGAAAATCTGTGGAGCAACTTCTTGTAAATAGTGCTTTACATTTGTTTAACACTAACATGACATTAAACAAACTGTGTAAACACAGATTGCAAATTAAAAAATTCTGAACTCCTTCTAAGAAAATAATAATTACAATAATAAGGACTTCTAGAGTGTTTCACATCTTTTTTCATTTGACTATTTGCTGCCTGTCCAGAGAACTGGAGATTGGTTGTTGCTATAAAGCATAGCTTTATATTTTAGGTGTTAAAAGTATGCAAGAGGGTAGTGGCAGAGAAAATTCAATTCATTAGGTGATTCAGTGTATTTTAGCAAGAGCTTATTGCCAATGTCATTTTCAGACAGTCTTTTTACACATTTCAGTACAATTCATTTTATTCCAAAGGGGTTTTACTCATATTTACGTCAAAAGTTTCTGTAGGTTGAGTTGTCAGAAATTATTCATTTATGTTTCTAAATCTTCTTTCAGAATCAAACCTCTAACAGTGTAATAGGCTCCTTGTGCTGGCAAAGCTGTTTACAGGTGCTGTGAACCCTCTCTGAATGGCTGTGAAATGGTCAGAGTGACCATTTAATTAGGAAGGGGACCCAGCGTATTTCCAAACTAATAGCAGTATAAATATTCAAACTTCTGGTGGCACAGAAATCTATGTGTCAATGTAATCTTAATTTCCCCAGACATCGGGATTTAAAATAATTTAGAGCCTACAGTAAAAATCAATTTTGAGAATTACCTTAGAATCCTACTTGCACACATTCAAACCAATATTGTTTTGATTGAAACTTTTATTTGCAGGCACCCTGAAGAATTCTTTATGTTTCCAAAAATGCTGTGGTTTAGTGGTAGTAAAGATAGGCCATAAAAATATAAAATGAAGAAATCTTACTGTGAACAGTGCAAATAACTTATGCTAAAATGTGTCAACACAAGGCTATAGGAGTGAATACTTGGCTTTTTTAAAAAAAAGTTACAAGTCTACCTTACAGGAGTAGTTGCACTTAATAAGTTTTAAGATTAGAAATGTACATCATCTTCTAACACTCCCCAGTACTGATCTAGATCAATTTTCTTTTCACATACTTGGCAATCCTCCTGTACATATGTGGTTTTTTTTTTTCCTTTTGAATTAGACTTATGCACATAATAGACTAATATTGAAGGAGAAGAAGGTATAAGAAAATAGTAAATCATGGATTTGTATTAAGTTTTGGGATTTTTGACTAATAAATCTACAGTAAACTAGGGCCTAGCATTGACATTATGATTTCTTTGCTGTTTTGACTTGAATCTGAAAATCCAAATAAGGGAGCATTTTAATTTGTATAGTAGCCTATAAATAAAGTAATTACTATTATCATTGTTAGCTGTCATTATAACCCTAGTGACAGGGCAGGGAAGGCCTGTGGAACAAAAAGTGATGTCAGCATTTTGGCAGTCGGGTATTAGAAATAACCTTTCAATAACTGCTGAGGTATCAGTGCCAGGAAAATCTTTGAGAAAAATACCTCTTTTTTGTCATGATGAGAGGAGTGTTAAATGTTTACCTTGCTTTTCTATTGCTTCTGCTTGTTCATATAAGCACAAGCTTATATATTCCTTGTTTCAGAAGGAAGTTAGCAAAGTGTGCCATGAGTACTTTCTCAAGGAATATTTAAAAACCCGTTTCTAATACACGTAGGACATTTTGCTGGGCTTTGAGGGGAGTGGGTTTGAAAGAGGGGCTGTGGAATGTCTGGAAGGGGGTGTTTCACATAATGACATTTCTCTTAAAAGTGTTATATTCTTATAACTTGAGTCACGAGGCATTTTTCCTTAATGAAAGTGATTTTGAACATACTACGCAATTTTTATTTTTTTTCCCCAGTGTGTAGTGTGTGCCTCGTAGTGAAAAATAATGCATTAAAAGAAAAATCAAAGTCAACCAATGAATATATAGGTATATAGGAAAGTGTATTAATATATAGGTATATATGAATATATAGGAAAGAATAATGCCTTTTTTTTTTTCTGGTCAGTATAGTTTTAAAAGATCAATTCATATATTCCTATGGGTTCATTTTACCTTACTTTGAATAAATTTAATCATATGCATGGATGAAAAGCATGATAACAACGCTTCTTTTCTGTGTCGGTTTATGAGGACTTACGCTTTTTGGAAGCTATTTAAAACATTTACTTGAAATGTTTATTTTTTCTGTATCAGACGCCATTCTCAATTTCCAGTAAATAATTGCATGACAGAACACAGTGTGAAGCTCATCCAGTTTCATCAGGCACTGGAGTTCTCTCCTCTGCTGCCCCACAACTAAAGCACAGTGTGCCATTGGCATTAATCAGCCATGCAGTTGATCGTTCATTAATAAATAGCTCCATCTCAGTAAATGACGGCCTCAGTTGGAAAGGGCTGAATCTTTTCAGGTGTTTTCATGCATTTATTTAAAAAACCCCAATTTACTGAGTGTTTCATAAATTGAAACTTCCTTGAGCAAGCTTGCTTAATTACAGAAGGTAGATGTTTAGGTGGCTATATCAAAAGCACTGTAAATGTCAGGTGTATTATCCATAATCTTTGGGGTTAGTCCTCATAATTCTGGAATCTCATTAACGTCTGGGTCTTGAAAAGACCCCAGTCAGACAGGCTACTTGTGTCTCCCAAATTTTAACAGGTTTTCCCATGAAATGAGGGTTATTTGGCAGATCTCGAGGCCCTTGCTGAAACCTTCTGAATTCCTCCTTATGCTCGCTGCTTTATGCACAGGGCACGAGAGACATCAGGGAGTTTGGATCCCCTTTCTGTGTAACTGCAGATAAGACAGAATGCTTTGGGACAGAGTGAATCTTTTCCTTCTCACAGTAATTTATTAGTCACTGTTGAAGCTCTTATGTATTAAAATTGCTCTTTTGTAGTCAGTCACCCCATTCAAAACTCCTTTGACCATGAGGCTCTCCCAGGTGTGATGTAGATGCGCTGAGAAGGTAACAGCAGTGTCCCTAAGCACTGCTCACCCCACAGTTATTCCAGCTTTTTGTGTGTAACCCTGTTATTTCTGGAATCCACGTGGGAAGCTGATAAGAATGCTGGGGACAATACTGGCTTCATATTAAGGGAAGGATAAATCCACTGGTTGCCTCTTGCCCTCCATTTGAGAGGTCTGAACCCATCCTCCCTGATGATTCAGCAATGCCACTAATGCCAGCTGGAATTATTATTCTGTCTCTCATCAATATCATGATTACAGGACACAGCAATGATCATGATGTGCAAGCAGCAACAATCCGGTTAAGCCAGATATGCTTTATGAATGTTTGCATTTCACAAAGAGTGAATCTCCTTGTACCACTTTTTCTTCATCACCACTATGTGTTAAAAAATTATCTGTCCTACTCTTTCAAACTGAAATCATCAGGAAATATTTTGCCTGGATAATGCGTGAACTTATTATCTGTAAATGCTCAAAGATACTGCAGGCATAGTTTCACTTCCCTGAAATATGTTTAACTTAAGGCTTATAGGGAAATGATGTTGCCTGCCTTGTTTTGATTCTGGAGTCAAAAATTCATTTATTATTGAGCTTTGTTTGACATTCCTTGAGGTTCAAACTTCTTGGGATTCTGAATATAATCACAGCAGATACATGTGCATCTCTTATTGCTTGGCTGAGCACGGAACATTCAGAAGCAACCCTAGAGGAAAAAATCCACTCCCTTGATGAATTCTTTAAAATCATTAATGCTTTCTGGCTGCAGCATGGAAGCGGGTGGTGCCAGCAGAGCAATGTAATTAACCTTCCTTATAAATTAAATGTGCAAATGTGTTATGTAGTGCACAGAATTTGGATAGAATTATTTCTACTTTAGCTGGGAAAAAAATAATTTTCTAGCAGCTGCTCTGTGGCTTGGGAATTTGAAACAGCTTTTACTCTCCTTAAACCAGCTATCAAATACCTGGGGCTAAGAATGGCAAAATGTGAAATGTAGTCATATGTTATTATATACAGGATCAATATTTCAAAAGGCCATCTAAGCTCTCTGGGAAAAGAGGGGTTTGCCATTTTTTCTGCAAACAACAAAAGATGCATTGCTCGAAAAACTTATTTTTCTCATCACTTAAAGTTTAGCAGATGGGTTTCTTTTTAATGAAAAGATGAAAATAGAATAAATAAACTATTCATCATTATTTGGGAAGGCCTTTTAACAGTTGTAAAAGGGAAAAAAACCCTTGCCATAATAAAATCCATAAAGGTAAAATATTTAAGAAAAAACCAAAATAAAATTAATAATTATATGAAAAAAGAAAGTTTGTTTACCACATATATAAATTTGTGAACATCATTCCCTTTTTTTCCTCTCCCTAAGGACAAGGGGGAGCACACTCCATATCTTTTGGCTAGAAAGAGCATTATTTCCTTTATTAAAGAAGTGGGGTTGTTCCTTTACCTATTTAAAACAGAGAAGCATGATGAAAAGGCAGCAGATTGACATTTCAGGTGTTTTCATTTCATTTGAGGAGTTTGTGGCAGAGTCAAAAGTACAGCTGGAGGTGTGGCAACAAAAAGAGTTGTTAATCAGCAAGTGCTGGCCGAGTAGGGAATCAATACAGCTGTTGGTATGGAAATTCATATGGCAGCATTCTGACTGAATTCTGGAGAAATCAGCGATGCGGCATGAAAAATTATTCATTAGTGCTTCTATTATAATGGGAAATAAACACTTTTTAGAACAAAAAATACCTCCACCCGGCTTGTTTAATGTAAATTTTAAATCAAAAGCGTTGCAGGCTTTATAAAAGAAAAAAGTGCACACCGAAAGGGAAATCAGGTAAGTATTTCCATCATTGAATGCAGAGGTAAAAGTTTCCCCTCAAAGGGTCATACAGTAATTTTTGGCTCTGCGGAGCATGCTAGAATCTGGAGGAGTTCAGTAGAATAGAAAGTACTAACCATGTTGTTTTAAGACCAGTTTGAATTTTTCTTTCCCTGTTACTAGACATTTTAAATTTTCCTTATATTTTCCTTTCTTTTTCCTTTTTTCCTCTTACTTCCAATTCATTTGTTCTTCAATGTGTGTTGGCTTTTTATAAGTCAGTGTTTTTTCTTCTATATTTATATATATTTTATATACCTTGTGGGACATCAAATTTTTTGTTTCTTCAATTTATAACTGATATCAGAAAACATGTACAGCTTGCCAAAACCAGAGAATGAATAGCAAGTTGTGTTATGAAGTGAAAGCTAATTGATACTGACAACAAGTGGGGGAATAAATACTCAGGTTTGTTATTCTTATACAACAACAACCTTAGAATTTTGTGAAAGATTGAATTAACTGAAAACCACTTCTTAAGAAGTCCAGTTAGCTTGTGACACTTTAAAAATGAATCCTACCCCTACACTAATCTGTATTGACACATTGTTCTTTATAGAATTTTTCATTTGTTCTGAAATGAAGAAATGAATGAAAAGTAGAAATCCTCATCTCTTTTGTCCTTATGGACCAGCAAATTGGTGTTTTGGAATGAATCATTTTGTAAGAATCCAACATAGAGTACTACTCTCAAAATTTAAAAGTTGCCTATTTTGTGTTAGAAAACCTCATTCATGATTGATGTGGAAGCACAACTTTTATTTATATGTCATGTATGTAATCATTCATGGAGGGCATGGGATTGGAATTTATGTGCCTGAGTTTTGATCCTGCATGCATAAGACAAATTAAGCACAATGAAGTGTTTTCAATGGAAAATATCATTCTCCCCAGCTGCTCAGGCACTCTTTTCCTTTAGAAAAAGTTCCTTTAATTCCTTAGTTCCTTTAGAACTTCAGGTTCTAGGTCTGACACGTTCATCAGGATGTGTTAACTGTGTTAAGCCTGCACAACACAGATGGCACCTGATTATTCAGGCAGGAGAATTAAAAGGGGTCGAGTCCGATGAGCATTTTCTACAGAAACTGTCTTCCTTAAAAGTCAGCCTACTGTCCCAATAAGGATTTTCATTACATGATGAGCAGCATTGCAAAATAAAGAATGATATGCTGGTCACTGTATGTGTGTGCAAGCAGGATGTTATCATTGTTGGAAGTTACAGGCATAAGATAGATCAAGAAAAATCGAGGGCCTGCATTCCTATTGCTTTATCCTTGTGGAGAAGCAAGTCATAGCTAATAAAATATATTTAACTTCTTAGAAGGGCTGCTTAGCACAGCAGAACACCTGTGTCTACTGCAGCTGCCATCTCTGACATGTATATCTGTATTCATCTTCCTGCATTTGTGCAGCTTTGATAGTGCTGAGCTACCCACAGCATCCTGAACAACACTCCAGCATCCCATCGGGAGAGGAAACGCACCCAGACTAACCGCATTTGGGATGCATCAATATTGGGATGATAAACGTCGTAGGAATTGCAAGAGATTGCCCCCTGAGGTATTCATCTACTGTCTCAGGATGACTTCAGGGAGTTCCGAGCCTCTGTTTGTGCTGCCTTTTGGATCAGCTAGTCTATATCAATTCCAGAGGTCTGCATCAGCTGTGATCCCGTGGTACCTTTTGTAAATAGGATCACTAACCCCAATATGCTGCCCAGACACAAGTTCTAATAACAGTCAGTCAAGCCAAATTCCCCTGTACTCCGATGTTGCATATACCATTCTTCACTGCCTCCCGTGCTGTTTTCCTCTTAAACATCATGAAAATGAAAGCATTCAGAACTCTAAGAAATCAAACTTTATTTCAAGCATAGTTTTTCCTTTTCTCTTCCAAAAGGTGTTGCAAAAGCCAAGTTGAAGCTCACTGCAGACTGATTTGGGATATGCCTAGATTGAGATTTCAAGCTCATTAAGTTACTTAGCCCGCTTATCCATCACAATTAGAGTTAGACACCCAAATATCTTTATGTCTAGACGTATTGATGGAAGATAGAGTCTCTATTCTCTTGTGGAAGATTATAGTAAATAATTAGGATTAAGGCATTGGCATGCATATTAGAAATTGCTGCAGCCAAAGAACCCCTTTATCTTCTCAATCTGCAGTAGACACAGAGACAACTCATCAGGGGCTGTTCATTCCTACAAACTGCTTCGTGTAGGACATAGCAGCTAAAAACAAAAGTCACTCTGAGCACAGCAGCAGAGATCCATTCCAGTTCTGGCCATAAAGGTGGAAAAGCAGCTGAAAGCAATACCTCAGGCAGGCTAAAAGGAAAATGAGCAGGTCCAGTTCTGACTTTTGAGCATATCTGGATGTTACAATACCAGTTCTGCATTTATGTGTCAGTGTGTGCATTAACACAACTGTCTCTCCTTCCCAGACTCTCAGATGGAATACTTTCCTTCTCTGTTCTTCTGTGGATGGCTTTACATCATAGATTTGAATAAAATCACACAGTTTAAGGGCCAAGATCCAGATCAGATCCTGTTCACTTGGCAAGCAGTCTGAGACCCTTCAGAAATCTGTCACAGGAAAAACAGCTTTCTTTGAAAAGCAGTGACTGAGACTTAACTTCCTAAGCTCCTCTGGAGGCAGAAAATCTGTGAGGGAGTTCACAAGAAAGAAGAGGGCAGTTTAGATGTTTCAGGGCTTCCATCACTTCTCAGACTCTTCAGAAGAGCGCAGAGACTGGAAGAAAGGACAAGAGAAGGCTGAGAAAAGCGGCCAGTGGTGTAAGTAGATTAAGAACCACCTTGTAGAGAACGGACACCAGCAAACTGTGAGGATGAGCATGGCTCCTGATTGAAAAATGTGAGCTAAGAAATTATCCTGTGCACATGTGACATGGAGCAGGCCATGGGGTGATTCCAAAGGTAATCAGATCTTGTAAGCAGGAGTGAAGAGCTCTTTAGAAAAGGAAAAGCATTTACAACAAGTTTTAAAAATTTTCAGTGTTCTTAATGGTCTTAAAAGTATGTTTCAATTATTACATATTTTATTGTCAATATCTTGTAGGAATTTTATGGAGTACCCTACTCCTCCTTGAGTTAAACATATATTAAATTTTCAGTGTTTGGTTGTTTGATGCCAGTCTGTGATGCAACAGCCACTTTGAAAGGTATGATTGCCGTATATACAATCTGATCCAAGAGCAGTATGCAGAATTTTTTCTTTTTTAATCTTTCTGAGGTTGGCAGGAATTTCTCAATCTTTCCAGCCAGAACTTTAGTACATCTGGCCAAGTGTTTCTGCATGTACTGATGTCATACTCGAATTCATTCCTGGGTGAATTACTTTGAGTATTCATAGAGCTTTGTGATTTTTTTCAGGATGTCACATTCGTGTTTTGTTTTGCCTGGGTCTCATCTTTGAGAGTGATGTGATTCTAAATTAGTTTCTGGCCCAATTTAGAAGCATTTCTTTCTGAGTTCTTCAGCTTTTACTTAATGCATGCTGTATGAAATACTGAACCATAGTATGGATAGCATAATGGCATTTTACTGGCTTTTCTTAAACCTTACACAATT
The DNA here is from genome assembly GCA_013399195.1 of Dicrurus megarhynchus. Classification (NCBI taxonomy): domain Eukaryota; kingdom Metazoa; phylum Chordata; class Aves; order Passeriformes; family Dicruridae; genus Dicrurus; species Dicrurus megarhynchus. The sequence goes on along the minus strand of VXAD01004603.1, from coordinate 4,082,781 downwards.
ACACTCCTAACTGCATAAGTGGTGTCACTGTAACTGAACAATGATAAAAGCACCAAGCAGCACTCTGTTCTTGACTCTGAGTTTATTCTGTTACCAAATGTAGCTATCTGTAAAAGGCTTAAATCAGAATGACACCCTAGAGACTTTTGTTACACTCTCCCATGCCCTCCTAGGAAGATGGTTTTTTCCTCTCCTATACCACCCCCCAATTTTAATTGAACGCCATTTATACCAAAAGATCTTCAAGCATAATAGAGGCAAAATGAAATTTAATTGAAGTGCATAGTACGAACACAAATAATGGAAACAAAAGAGCTTTGTTTATATTTGAGCACCTTGAGATATTATTTTTCTTATATATATATATATATGTATGTATATAAAACTTCTAAAAATGTGACAGGGGTCATTTAAGGGGAAAAACATCTTGTGATCATTAGATGTTCTTGGAATAAAAAGTATTCTCTTAGGGGCATGATTCATTTCAATGAGTACCTTGAAACCAGAGGGAGGTGAGCATATTTATTAGGGTAACAATGAAACTCCTGATTTCCTCAGGTGCTTTGAAGAGCTGGCGAGCAATATGGTAACAGGCAGTACAAAGATTTCTCTTGATGCTTGTTCTCAGCTGTAACTCTTTGGTGAGATTTAATGAGGTACAATAAAAAGGAAAACAACTGCTGATACTTTAATAACCTGTCCTGTAGGACAGCTGGAATTTCAGAGGTTTAGGTTTGTGTGTTATGCAAAGTGTAAAGTTTATGAAGAATCTGTCTTTCTGCCCCATTCTTTTATTCCTGTTTCTTTCGTTTCTCCCCACACACCTTATATTATCTTCCCATAGCTTTCCTACCAGGCACTTGAAAGATTGAAAATTATCCTCCGTCTCTCAAATCGAGTTTTATATAATATAATAGGCTGTCCTTTTCTTGAATTGTCATCTACAGAGGTTTGTGTAGCTTTTGAAGTTCTCTTAGATCTGGAAAAGCTTCACATATTCTGAATACTAAAGGTAAAAGCAGGGGTTTTCCACTCCCATCTCATACTTGCAAAATAAATATCTCCAAAAACTACCTGGCAAGCTGTAGCTGCAGGCATGCCAGTCAAAACCAAGAATAAAAACCGTAATAGAAAAGGCTTGTTTAGCTGTATTGGTGTTCCCCTGATACTCTTCAAGACCTTAAATTTGTGGTCAAATTAGTATCAACAGAAGTGGCTCTGGAGTGCATTCTACAGTTTCTCTGTGCATGTGATAAAGATGTGCATGTGAACTCAGAATAGTGACAAAATTCCATATTCTTGTATTTCTGTAAGAAGTAAAATCAGTCTAATGGAAAAATGAAAACCAAAGGAATCATTACAAACAGGTTATTTGGAGCTGACCTTTGAAATAAGGATTGGGAAAGGAGATTGGCACAACAGGACAAGCTTTATCCCTAAATATATAATCTTTGGGGTAGTCTTTTATTGTTTATGTAAAAAGAGGCCTCACTTGATAGCACAAGTCTTGCTTATGGCAGCCAGTTTGCTTCTAGAAAGCTCCTCAGTGCACAGAGCTGCAGGGGACAGTGCCACAGAAAGCCAAGTGTGAAAAAAGAAACAAAAAAGTCAAATGAGAAAAAATCCCATGAAATTTCTTACCTGGGACTGCCAGGTAAGATTGACCTGGACACATCATTTGACAGCACAGCCCCCAACAAAACCAAACTCCACAGTTTCCACCTCAGCTCAGCAAAGCTTTCCGAGCACAGAGTTACAGGGAAGATCCAATGTTATCATTCTCAACATCTACAGTAAACCCATTCCATAAATCTTAAGGATTCACTCTGGTTTTGATGTCAAGCACATATCCAGGGAATTCAGAGTGCACTAGTGAGTCCTTGGAATATTGAAGTAAATTTTACAGGAGAAAAGAAACCTTCTAGAAGAAATGTGAGGCAAAGAGGAATCAAACCTTTACATTTAATCTGATTTCATTTTGCATCTGCAGAGTGAGGTTATAATCACACTGCAATACATTAGTGAATGAGATCACATTAAAGACACAAAGAGAAATCCCATGCAGATTCCATCCTCCAGGGTAGAACAGTGCAGGTAGGACCAGTGTAATTAGAAGTGATTGGAAAGCTCCAGTAAAGGTTTTCATCTGACAAATATGAATGTAACAAAACAAGGAAAAGGAGAAGACTCGAGGGAGCTGTAGTCAGATGTATGGAATGCTGCAGAAAAGTTTGGTAGAAAAGCCCGGTTTGGCTTTTCAGAGTTTTATTTTATTCGATAAAATAAACAACATGGTGCAATTCCACCTAGAAAATTATCAGGAGGTAACTGTGTATTTACAGCAGCACAGAGAGAGCTATCAAAGGGACAAAGCAGTCGAAGTTTCAGAAGCTGTATAACAAAAATTGATACATGCTAGTCGCAGTCCTGAAATTATCTTGCCTCTACAAATTCTGGCAGAGATAGCAACTGTAAGAAAATTTGAGAATAAGCTCATTCTTCCACACAGATGACATTATTTTTCTGCAATAAATAGGAATTTGCTAAACATCTTAATTTTAAAATTAATAAGAGATGATGTTGCAGATATAGCCTTTAATGGAGTAAACAGAGGTTAAATGATTTGCTGAGAATCTAAACCTGCTCTGGGGACAGTTTCTCTCCTTTATACTGCACACACAAAGAATAGGTGGCAGAATGGAGGTATTTTTCATTTTGTAAACCACAGGGTAGATAGTGTGTAATTTAAGAAAAAATACATTGTAAAGTAATGCTGTAAATATTGCATGGCATTATTCTGATCCACTATGACTGCGTAGATGCTATGAAAAGGAACAAGAAAAAATGCCTTTTTAAGCACTATTAATCTGCCTGCTTTTGAAGTTTTTAATATTTAAAGCAACATAAAGCCGTTTCTTCAGCCTTTAATCAACTTTCTAGCTTGAATATCTCTCGGGTTTTTTCCAGATTTACACTTCTGCTATTTATTTACTATTATTTTAGGTTGTCACTGATTCTGCAGCTACTTATGCAATAATAGAGAAGAGCTTTTCTTCTTACTAGGAAAAATAAAAGCCTTCATTTGGGTCTGAGATTGCCTCTTTCTGTGGTATTTCATATCTTCTGCTCTCATGAGCATCCATTCAGATGGATTACAAAAAATGCCCTGCTGCAGTATTAAGACTTTTTATAGTGTAGGTAATTTTATTCATGACAAGATGAGAAAGATTCTCTTTAATATGACTAAATTTTTTTGTTCAAAGATCAGGTTTAAAATATCTGTAGGATTCAACCTCTCTCTAAGGTTTGAAATCTATATCAGTCTTTTTATATTCATGAATAATTTTTCTATTTATTTGTACCAGCAAAATTCAACAAACAGTGTTATTCCAGCACCAGGTTATAAATATTGTGGCTCTGGTTCCCTGTTACAAATGAAGTGATCAGGGAGTGGCTCCTGCTCCCTTTTGTGTCTCACATTTCTACAGATCTTTCCACACATAGGTATGGGCTCCTTTACAATAAAGTGTCTTTATTAATACTTTGCTGAGGTGCACTTGGAAATACGAGGTGGTATAAACATTTCTGATTTCATTTTGTTTCTGTTCTTCCCCACACAGTCACCCGAATGTCTTGTGCCCCTTTTGTTTTCTCTCAAAGAATTAGATAACATATCGTTGTTTTGAAGTTGTGCTTGGGATTAGGAATCATCCAAGAAATAATAGTCCACTACTCTCTGTTAAATCATTAATGTTATATCATTACATCTACGGTTGTTCTATTTTTAACAGCAGGTATTTGAGTGCACTTGGATATTTTTTCATTTTAATTTTTGATTTTTTCCTGAGTTAATGAGATACTTTGCATGCAGTCTTCCAATTTAACAAAATAGTCTACTCATACAGTAGTTTAATAGATACATATTTCTAGAGCTTACCAAGTCGTTCATAATACAATCAAGGTAATGTTTAAATCTCTCACACAAAAATATGTACAGTGTTTTATTTGGATACCTAAAAATATTTTATGTGCCCTCTACCAGCTATTTAGTTCTTTTCATATTTCTTAACACCTGGTTTTATTGCAGATTGAGAGAACACCTCGAATCAGTTTTGTATATAACTAGGCACTCCTTCTATTGTGTTATGTATATCATACAGGTGGATTTAAATCCCAGTCAAGAACAGCATCACGTGCTAATGATCCTGCTCATCCTTTGGTTATCACTGTGCTCTCAGAGACAAAGGAGCAAGAGCTGCTTGAGTTTCTGGTATTGACTCCTTTAATTGGAAAATTGGAGTAGCTTAGAGTTCACATTTTTTCTCTGTATAAAATAGCTTTAAATTGTCTTCATAAAATGTCAAATGATCCTGAACCTCTTCTCGTTTCTATGACAACCTGAGTGTGGTGTAGACATAGGCTGGAGATTCCCTGAAGCCGATAGTGACTTTATTCAATATTTTTGTTTTAAGAAGGGAGGATGTCAGTGATTTCTGGCAGGTGAGCTCTCAGCTCATTGTTTTAGTCTTTGGTTTTAAATATGTTGCTTTGTAGCACCTTGCCTATTTCTGTAGCAACAGCAAGGAAAATACAGAATTGATGAGGCTCAGCTCAGATACTTCATGCATAGAAGAAGTAGTATCTTCAACTGGTTTTAACTAACAAAATCAGTGTCCCAGATATTAATAGCTATGCACTTCTTCCCATTACCAAATATTTGTCTAAAAGGTACAGCTCCATTTATTGGTGCATTTTTGAGGCCTAGTAGTAATACTATATACTCTTCCATGACACATGCAGAGACGGAATTGGATCCACAGTAGGTGAAAAATGAGAAAACTTTATTGCATTTACAGCTGAGCGTTCCCAGCACATACAACCTGCAAAGTAGCAAATTTTCCCTAATTGTGCTAACCTTAAAAGCCGAGCTCCTTTCCCAGGAACAGAAGAGTATTGATATTTAGCTTTTTGTTTTGCTTGCCTCTCCAAACTGGGCTGTGTTTTTGCTAGATTGGCTTGATCAGTCTGTACTCACACCAGATAGTTACAAACTGCACCTCATTTCAGTAAAATGAAAATGAAATGATTGGAAACTACTGGAGATTTCTGTCACCATTTCAGCAGATCTGGTTGTGATGAAGAGCATCTTATTTTAGAAGGTAGATTAAAGGCTTAGCTCTAAACAGATAATCACAACACTTGTGCATATCCTTGGTGATTAAAATGTTCCCAATTTTGCTGTTAGGAATATCCCATAAAGGCTGTAGGGTTATAATCTGGCATGGAGGCTACTCCAATCCTCAGAGGTTGCATTGGTGTTACTGTGTCTGTTCATTTCCTTGAATGCAGCCGCTCAACAACATTTTTGTTGTCCTGCATTGATCAAATTATACCTGCAGTTAAATTGGTGATATGTGCAAATAAATGTTTGTATTAGTAAGAGTCTGAGTGTCCCTTTTCAGTCTCTCACTCCACTGAGAAAAGGTAGTTTTAACAATGGTAAATTTGGAGTGCTCTAAATTCAGTCTATAATTCACCCTGAGTTATGGAATCAGAAACAAGAAAATAACATTTTGTTAAGACAATAAATATGGACAGTGGCAGAAATTAAATATTAAATCTCTGGCCTAGTCCCAAACAACATCTCCATGTTTTTAATGGCTAGCTGTTCAGGGCTCTGTCTGTGCTGCCAAAGAATGGCAACTGAAGAGAAAATTAAAATAGAAACAAGCTCATCCACTTACATAAAGATGACTTGGCAAAGAATGGCCAAATAGGTATGTTTTCCCCCTAGAAATATGAATAAATGTGTCTGAAAAAGAATCTCCATAAAATCTGTGTAATGTCAAGAAACTGGAATTCAATCATTTGGACTGTGGATCTCCAAAATCTAACAATATTTCTGATTAATCAGAAATTTATAGAACCAGAGTCCCAAATTTCTACACAAAGCTTTCATTTTCACTCTCCAGCCCAGTCCCACCTTCTCTAATTTCACAGACACATCAAGAAGCTCTCAAGGGCTGAAGGAACCAGAGCAGTAACATTCCTCCAGACGGAGTGTTCATTGCTGACTGGGAGCAGCTTCCAGGGTTGGAGAGATGCTCTTCTCTAAGAGGGGTAGAGCAGCTTGGTTCACTTGGGGTACAGCCTCAGCATATTTCTGCATTGGTTTCACTTACTGTCAGTAAAACAAAGGTCTCAGCAGTGTACAGGCCAGTACAAAATTCCCTGTTTGCAGGGGGAGAGTTTGCCTCTGGAATTAATTAATCAGATATTGCTTAAGTAGGAGAATTTCTTCCTTCCCAAATTGTTGATCTTTTATTAAAGAAATGCTGGCAGCTATCTCTTCTAGAAAGAGAAACTCAGATGTTAAGGAAAATAATCTGATTTGCATAAAATAGTGCTGTCTATGGAAACATACCACAGCAAAATAAACTATTGTGATTGCTGATAAATCAGAGCAGCTTCAGGGAAAACATGTGGAAGGCTACAGTAAAAATGTTAACCAAAATGTTACTATTAAATGATAAAAGAAAGGTTACTCAGTTGTCTGTTCTGCAAAACCTGTAAGCTTCAAAATCTGCACAGGGAGCTCTGCAGACATGAACATCTTCAGGCTTGGGACCTGCCCAGGGTGAATCAAGGCATTTGGGTATTTTCAGGTTATAGGTATAATTCACCATTTGGTGAACCACAGAGCTGACAGAGTAAAACACACCTTTATTACTTGGGAAACAAATTAGGTTGACAAAAATAATATTAATAAAATATTTTCCATAGGGCTTTCAAATATAATCAGCATATTGATACATTTTTTTATATACTTGGATAAAATCAAAGTTGGAAGGGGAAAAAAAAATCCCAAAGGACACCATTCCTCTAATTTTTCTCAGTGTTCCAAAGAATTTAGATCAATTCAAGTCTTGTCACAAACAAGACTAACAACTTTTGCTAAACTGAATCTTCTAAACAAACTTAGGCATATAAAAAGAAATTTTCGTGTGACTTCTAACATTCTAAACAACTCATACAGTAAAGTTTGTCACAGCCTAAAACGATGATAAAACTGGGGAAAAGAGAGATAAGGAAAGAAGAAATACAAGAAATAGTGCAGGAACTAGTTACGAAAATGGGCGTGCATAAAATTGTTCAGGGATCAACTTGGATTTGCAGAACTGGGAATAGCTCTTTTGGAGATTGCAACTCTTTTGGAGAGTAACATTTTTGTCTACATCTTAATAAGCAGGTCACTCTGCAGTAAGGTCTCTGAGGACTTTGTTCTCTGGCTCTCCCAACATCAAAGATAATGCCAGAAATTTAAATTTCATGAAAAGTGCATGGGGAAAGCAGTTTGTAGACTATCCATCATGGTAGGCAAAGGTGAATTTTGGAAACATTTTGGGTGAATCTTGGCTTCTGAAGTGTATAGTAGAGTTTCCAGTGCTTTCAGCTAAAGTACAACTTCACCTTTGACTTTTCTACAGCCTTCACAAAAAAAAAAAGTCCATTATCATTTTTTTGCCTCCTAAAAGAGCCAGCAGAAATATTAGTTTCTTTCCTGTGTTTTCTCAAGAGGCAGAATGGAAAATTTAGTTATGGTTTCGAAAAGCTTTATTTTTTTCCCGGGGATGAGAAAGAAGGGATAAATAATTTTCCAAGAGCGGTGAGGAATAATGGATAATCAAACCTCAAAACGCTGAATAAAATTGGGGGAAAACTTTGTTTTGTTTGTGGATTTGAGTGTTGGGGGGAGGGGGCGGGTTGTGTTTTGTTGGTTTTTTTTTTAATTTGGATTTTTGTTAAGATCATATTTTCATCAGAATCAGAGAAGAAAAACAAAATAGAACTTTATTAACAGAATAAAAACAGGTACAAAGAATTGATTTTTAAATTGTCATTTAAAGCATAGAACAGATGAGACAAATTCTGTGGTTGTGATGAAAATTACTTTATTTAATTGTCTAAAATGAAAAAATAGGAATTGCTGAAACTGAAGATAAAATATATATTTTTCTCCATATATGAACACAGTTAATTTCTGCCCACTTGTTTTATGATCAATCTTTATTGCAGAATAACTCAGTCATTTTGAAAACACTGAAATGCTTGTTGATCTAAACCATCTGAATGTTGTTTTGCTGGGTGGAGGTTCTGGGCATGCAAGCACCATCTTTGAGTGGGAGGCAGTGCAGTCTTTGAGCTTATGCAGTCGTGTTACTGCTGCTAAAATTCCCATTTTCCATTGCAAGAAAAGCAGTGTTTTTGTGTGATATGGACATTATCTCAGGAGTGGAGCTCTGCATCGGGAGGAAAACTTCTGTTGGGTGGCCTTTACTTTCAGATCTTTGTTATTTATTGGTCTGGATTCGTAACAGGGCCCTAAAAGTGTTAGACTATATCAAGTAGAGTTTTAGAGCTCTCAGCAGGGTAAGAAAAGCTGCAATAAGAATTGTAAGGACAGATATTGTAAGAGGGTTATTCTGTAAGTGCTGCACTGGCTGCCATTGCCCCTCACACCCTGCGCGGCAGCTCCAGGCCCAGCTGTGTGCGAGGCTGTGCAAACCAGACCAAGCTGCATGTGGGCACTGCCCCCAGGAGAGGACATAATCACAGTGGGACAGGGCCAGAGCTCTCTTTATTGGGACATTTTTCCTGCCTGGCTTTTCTGTTCCAAAAGCCTGTTCCTGCCTTAACGATCACGCAGCGTCCAAGAACTGCTAACACTGTGCGCTGGCATAGAGTGAATTAAAGAGGAGTGGTATTAGTACACAAATACTCTTCACAATGCATTTTTAAAGCCACCCTGTAACATTTTATGTTCTTAGGATCACATCATTTCAGGAAGTATGCATGTATTAGTGATTTCTAGGACAACCTCATGATTTGGGGAGTTAAAGTCATTATTATCGTCACATGGGAACACCCAAGGGTGGGTGAGCCGAGTTGTGGGTGTTTCCATCAGCCAGGGAGTTCAGGAACTGAGTGCAGTATCTTTTTTACAGGTATGTTAAAGTGCAGGTGGGCAGCTTGGTGAAAAGCAGTAGAGAAGGTGTTACCAGTCCAGCTTCAGGCTGGTGCCTTGGGGTGCTAGGTTTTGCCTAAAGTTGTATGGGATGGATGGAGTTGCCTTTCCTGCTGGCTAAAGGAATGTTGACATGAGTGTGACTGCTCTCCCCATTTTTCTTCTGTGATTACAGCTCAAGTTACAGGAACTTGTTTACAGTTCTAGCAAGGCAAAACTCAAACATGCAGTTCCATAAAAGAAGGAAATTGAATCCTGTGAAGAGTAAGGATAAATGGAAGCAATTTTGCAGGTTAGGTGCAAGGAATAATACCTGTCATTACAGACCAGCAAACATTTTATTTTAGCTTTACTCCACCTGTTCATCTGGCATTTACTCTGGTTTCACTTACTACTGGCCACATCTGGGCTCAGCGTGCTAGGGCTGCCTTTTTGCTTCATTTTCTCAAATGAGCCAATTGCAAGGTTTCTTTTCATGCCTTTCAAACTTCTCTTATCAAGGGAAAAAAAAAATCCCAACCAACCAAATAAAATAACCAAGGAATATCCTTAAAAAAATCTTTTGAACAGGCTGTTTACAAAAAATGTTCATGTTATAAAGCAAACATTCTTGAGTCCCTGTTCAACAAAAGAAATTCAGCATTGTGATCACACGTAGAGTCAGCTAGAATAAAACAATATGACATGAAATACTTAATAGAAGGCTTGGGCAATGATCTCGTGAACGCTTTACAGGCATTCTTGGATTTAGGGAAATGAATTATCCAATTGATTTCCAAGTGTCATGAAACTGTACCTCCAGAGCTTGATATAAGGTGTTTTGAAGTCAATATAAGGGAAAAATGAACGAGAAGGGGCAATCCAACCTTCAGAGAAAGCACAGAATCAAGCCTTTAATTTTTCCCATGTTTTTTGTCAACATATAAAAAATAAATTATAAAGTTGATGGATTTTTCTTCCAGGCAGCTACTGACAAACCATATCTCCAAGTCTGGCCTACAGTCAGTATCATCCCTAAGTTACTTAGGTCTGGTAGGGGTCTCTATCCCCAGTAGCAAATATCTAATAGGGAATTTTTTTTCATCTGTAATTCCTATTTATGCATATACCTATGTGTAGCATATTTTATTTTAAAATATACATTACCTAAATATTTGTACTCATTAGAGAGTAGCTGCATTTTACCAGCAGCATTATCCTATCTGGCCTCTGCTGACTCTCCAGAGAATTTTGTAATATTCACAGCTGTCAGGTTTTTCAGGCTATCTGGTATTTTACAGTGCGTAATCACCATTTAACACATCCTTGAGGACAACAGTGTTTGCTCTCAGTTAAACAGAAAATTGAATTTTCAACTGATATGAGCCATTATCTCCTGAATTGCAGGGAAAAGCACCTGTATTATTAGAGGGTCATAGCATGGTTTGGTTTGGAAGGAATCACAAACACCATCTGATTCCAGCCCCCCTGCCATGGGCAGGGACACCTTCCACTGGACCAGATTGCTCATGGCACATTACAAGGGAAAATAGATTGCAAAGGGAATTTAAATGGTGCCCTCTCCAAAGAAATGCCTTTTACCTCGCACATCTGACACAATATAATCATGTAAGATTTCTGACACTGGGGCAAGACTTAACTTCAAAATGGATATCTCCAAAGTTCAGTGTGAAGCATTCCTGCTATTTATTCCAAAGAAAGCTATCTTAGCAGAGCAAAGTAAAGCAAAATGTGGATTGCTTCCTTTTTTAATACTACACATAATGCCTATTTGAACAGATTGCTGAACAACATAATTGAATTGAAGAGCTCTGGAGGTTTCATAAAAGAAATCCATGAGAACTTCCACAGTTCCATTAGATAAGTAACATTTGCATAAACCTGTACACTCAAGACCATGAACTGTTTGAAATTCAGAATATCTTTCTGCTAAGGTGGTTATTTCACAGCTGATAGTCCAGAAGTAAAAATATGGTTTGTCTTCAAGAGCTGACTTTTCAAATGTCCACAAGTAACTGGTTTACTGATATAACCTAGTACAGTACTCCCTATTATTCACCCAAACAATAAGTGTTTATAGACTAAGATGGAGAGGTGGCCTTGAAGCTGAAAGCTGTGAAGCTAAAAATCCTCATCCTGGATCTGAATACAACAGCTGCTGAAATTCTTATTCTTTGAAACACAGTCCTGAATTCTTTGACTTCAGTAGGAGCAGGTGATTTTCATGAACTCTGTGATTTGGTTCATAATTTTGCAGATCATTTCAATTCTTATATCATTATTATAGTATTTGTATAACAAATAATACAAGTACTAAAAAAACCAAACTCCTGACCCTTTAACTGAGGTTACAGTTTGTAATGAATTTAGGTTAGAATTGTGAGCAAGTTTTGCCACCAAAAAAAACCTCAAAATACTGGCATGTCAGGCATGTTGCGTGTGAAGATAGGGCATTATGAAACTCTAGTAATTTTGTAAGAACAGCCCACTCTATTGATTTAAAACAGGGGAGAATGGAGTTTTTCCATTCAAACAGGGATTAAGCCAGCCTATTTTCCTCTGTGAGAACTACACTGTGTACTGCTTTTAAAAATAGCTGGTTTAAATAACAGCATCAAATCCTATAAAACAAATGGTTCAAGGAAAATTTCTATATATGAGCAGCTTCATATAATACCACCTCCTATCTTATATTCATATATTAACATTCCATAAATTTATGCAGTTTATTATTAGCCGCTTTAGCATGTAGAACCAAAATCTAAACACTGCTCAGCATTCCTTCTGCCACAATTAGGCCATTATGAGCTGAACTTCTGCATTTGCTGTTGTATTTTCAGTTTAAAGGTTATTATTTCTTTGGTAATTGAGTTTTACTGGTTTTGCATAATCTGCTTTAATTACAGTAATTAATGGTAATATTACTCTGGCTCTGTCATGTACCCAAAAGTTGAGCTTGTGACAATTCATTGTGAGTATTGGAAAGGACAGATAATATAATATGAATATAAAAACTGGTCTTAAGTTTGTCAGTGATAAATTTTAATGGGGACAAATAATTAGAGCTATTATTGCAGCAAAAAGGGCTTTACAATTCCATTTGCTTCTGCCTTTCACATTGAAAAATAATTTAATTTTTCCATAAACCACAATACTTTAACTGCACAAGATCTGTAGTAGATACTGGTAGACAGAGATAGAATTGGAGAGCTATAAAGCGTTTTCCATGTATTTTTTTCTCGGTGATGTGTTCACAGAAAATAATTGGTAATGCAGGTAAAAGCATGATTTACCCAACATCTTGCTGGATTAGCACGTAGCAATAAAGGTTACATGTATGCATTGACCTGTCTTTATCCTTATTTATGTGCACCAAACCTACCAGACCTAAATATTTTCGAGGTAATAAATCCTCTGACAGCACGGTCTTATCAAAATGCTCTTGCATGCGATCAGAAGGAAGTGATTTCCTAAAACCCAGGAAACTTTCTGATAATATCCACATATCAAATTTGCCTCTTCTGTGGTGTATAAAGTCATAGTTGTATCTTGGTAGCTGTGTTTCATTTTCTTGATTTTCTGATGGGTTCTTTCTGCTGCTTTTCAATATTTAAAAGAAACATCGTGCCTTGGAAATATTGTATGTGTTTGTTTCACTCCTTTCAGGAGAAAAACTGCTGCATGTAAAAATGTTGTGAGTCTGGCCGTGGCAGCTGGAGCCAGCCATGCTGGGAGCAGGTGCTCCACAAGCCTTTCCCACAGCTCTGCCAGCAGAGCTCTCTCCACTCCAGCCAAGCTCTTGTCATCTCATTATTGGCTGTCTCCTGGGCAGCCTGGCACTTGGGCTAGCTTTCCTTTGTGTTGATAAAGAGCAAATTGGACTAGATTGCAATTACTTAATTCATTTCACTTCTGAAACACGTGCACCTGGGTATTGTGGTGGCCCCAAGGGCAGCTGCAGGCTTTAAATGCCCTGAGCAGCCTGCCCTGCCTTCTACCTCCCGTTCCTTTCCATTTGAGCTTAGCCTGCCACCCTGCTCTGTGCCACAGGTGTGCCAGGCTGTCCCTTGTGTCCATCCCCTGGCCTGTTCTCCCTGCTCAGGCTCTGTGGGGTGGTGCCAGCTGGCGAGGGCACAGCCTGTGCTGCTCACCTTTGGCTCCTGCTCATCCTCCATCGTGGAGCAGCCTCTGATGCTCCTGGAGAGGTGTTTTTACAGAGAATCCAACATTTTGTAGTTCTATTCAGAAAGCTTCAGAGAAGTGGAAGAAACTTTCTACAGATAGGTAACTGCAGCTTTTTATTTACTTTGTAGTCCCTTGGATAATTGTGAATGCATCAATTTAAGTGACCAACTCGGGATCATAAAAGAGCCATGTGGCTCAGGGCAGAAATTCAATCCTAATCCCCTTGTTCCACATCTGCTCAATCTGTGAAGTGGCTTCAAGTGAGAAAAGAGGCAATTAAAAGCTGTTAGTGTTGATTTTATAGATGGTACTGAGAACTCAAGCAATATCTGTCTAGTTCAGGCTTTCTGTATTCACATCTACTCAGAAAACAGACATCGTAATGTAGGAAGGAAAAACATTTATATCCTACTCAGTCATGTGTTTTAGTGCCTTCCCTATAAAATAAACGCACCCAGTCTTTTCTCCTCAAACCCTTGGAATTCTAAAAAGAGAAAAGCAGCTATTAGAAGAAAACTATCTCGAGCACTTGCCATCGAGATAAGCTTGCATTTGTCTTTTGGTTGCAAAAGGACACAGGCTTTTTCTGATGCACATTTATACTCTGTCTCCTCTTTCCCCAGCAATCCTGGCTTCCTGCACATGGTTCTTTTAAACTCAGCCTGCCCATTAATTACACTCTCAAGACATTAAAAGACTTGCAATATAAATATGCAGTTTTTGCCCAGTCCTAAATAGGTCTATGTGCTCAAGGGACTCACAGGGCAGTACTCCCAGCCAGTAGTTCTGGCACAGCTACGTATGTCCTGTGAGCCTCACCTTTTGGTATGAAACAAAAAGAAAATAGTAAAATAAAACTCAGCTCCATGTTTATGTGGCCTTCCTCTATCCCTTCTTACAGCATCTCTGGTAAGATTGGAGCTTTGCAAACTGAATTCACTCGAATTCTCTGAAAGTTTTTGTTATTTGTTCAACAAAACCCAGCCAGAAATCTCAAATGGTAAGAATTTCACACCTGTTCCCCTAGACCAAGGTTTGTTAATCAGCACAAAGGCAATGTTTCCAAACTCAAGTGTTCAGAAGTGCCCTGTCAGAGTCTCTGGCAGGTGTTCATCACAGGAGGTGCCTCAATGATATTTCTTAACCGGGTTCTTTTAAACTATTCTATTTTGAAAACTCTTACGACTATTCATTTAATTTCTGGCAGTGTAGTTTACTGCATTTCATAGGAACCTGTGCCAAAATAGATGTAAACGCACTCAATTCTTTGTGTTTTAATTTCCTCTAGAAGATTCATTTTTAATCAAAACTATCCTTCGTAAACCTCATCTGCCCTCCATTTCTTCCCCAGAGGGTTTATCTGAGGCCCACTGAACTCAGAGGGAATTGTAAAGGCTTTCAATGAGCTTTCAAATGCTGCCTTCTGTGTGGAAAAACAAGAAAACATCAGCACCTTTTCCTTTTTTCTTGTTTTTTTTAGATAGGTTAACACTTACTTTGAATATCCTCATTCACTGAGACTGTAAATGCGTTAATTTAGAACTTGTCAGGTGCTTTATAGCATTTTCTATTTGCAAATCTTTTCAGTTTGCTCAGAAGTACTCACCTCTCTCTGAAGATTAATTTTCACAAATATATTTTCTCCCTTATTTGTAAACTGTTTGCTTTAACAAATAACTAATCATGTTCATTGCTGGGATCATGGGATATTGATTTTGCTTTAAGAGTGGTTTACTCAGGTTTTTTTCAATACTAGAAAAATGTTTAATCTCTGATAACTTGTCGTAAAATCATTTCCTTAAATGAATGATTGAAAATAACAACAAAAAAACCCCACAGTGTTTCGGATAGCTATTGTTGCTCTCAACATTGCTGAAGTCCATGGTATCAAGACCATGGACAATATGGAATCATCTGTGCCTGTAGACACTGGCAAGGATCACCAGTGCCTTCAGATCCACCTTCTGGTTTAATCAAAGTTAACTTGGAACAAATGCCATGGGAAGAAAAAAGCCATCCCCACAGTTGACCTTTGTGGAATTTCATTTCACCATGACTTTTTATTCTTTCAGTTCTAAGCATGCAATTAACAGAAAAAAAGGTAAAGGGCAGTCAGTTTCCTGTCAGTAACCCAGGGGTCAGAATTTGAGGTAAATTAGATAATTAACAAAGTCCCTACAGCAGACCCACAGTGGAAATGGAATTTAAGAACTAATAAAAGACATTTATAAAATTATGTGCAGGAACTGGAGGTGCTTTGGAAAAACCAGCAGGCTTTCAATTAAAGGGACTGACACTACTGGAACTCATAAATGACAAAGCAAGCCCATCTTCAGGGAAACAAAGTCTGAAGTCTGGGGTTGGAACAGGCCCATTTCTTCCAACTTCTGATTTCCACACGTGGTTTTAAACTTTAGGTAGTAAAATCACAATTAAAGATCAAGAAAGGAGTATTTTTGTAACAAATAACAATTAATGTTGTTCTCCATAGAATCAAGGTGGATATTATTGAGGTCTGTGGCTTGCAGCTACAAGCTGTATGCATGGGATAATGTCCTTACATAGGGTCAGCAGAAATAAACACAATTGTGGGGTCCTAGGAAAGAATGGCCTCAGCTTTAAGTTATACAATGTGGCAAGGGATAAATGAAGGTTAACTAGCTATATATTTATTACCTGCCTGGTTTTTGGGTATATGGTGCTTTAGGTTTTTGTTTGTTTGGGTTTTTTTGGGGGGAGAGTGGTGAAGTTCATGTGTTTATTTTTCAGAGTATATTCCCTGTTTTTGTGATTACCAGGGTTTACATTGCAAGCAGTAGCTGGTGGCAAACTTGTTAAGTAAAAGTAAAGTGACAGCAGACAAGGGATGTAGGAAAATGCATTATAATCATATGTGACCGTGACAAGATAATCTTCATGATCAAGTTCTCAGGACAAATGAAAGAGAACAGCTCTGTTGCTTCAATGAAAAATGAGAGTTTACTGTCTGACTTGATTTTTGTAGCTCCAAAATATGGCCACAAGGGTGTAAGTTTGATTTTTAGGGATATTTCAGAAAATGTGTAATGTAGAAAATGGCTAATATTTTGTTTACATAACCATCAACGATTCTATTTATTAAAGCAAATTTAGGAGGATCAGAATAGCATTTGTTTGCAGAATAATGGTCTAATGAATGACCTGGTGCAAGCTGGTATAAGTCTATTCAATTCTTTCCACCAGCAGAGGAGATAGCACTGGAAAGAGGAGAGTTTTGACATAATTATATGACGTGACACTGCTATAAGATACAATTCAAACACACCGCCAGGGATGAGTCTGATTATCCAAGCCCTAAATAATTTCATTTATATTCAGTTCAGAGTAAGTCATGCTATCAGACTTCTAACAAATGGCAGGATGGGAGGTTTTTATCAAGTACCTGACACCTGAAGGTCAGCTGCGGTCCTTCTGGTTTATGGGGTGTGAAATATTGTCCAGGATGTTGCCATAACCCCAAGTGAAGAAAAGTTGTGCCTGGGCCTAATCTCAGGTCCTCCTGTGACAAAGGGACAAGGTGGGAGGGAGAGAAACACCCCTCTGCTGTCCTAAGCCATAGAAATAAGGTGTTACTTGGTCTTTACCCCTCCACCCCCCAGTCCCTGACAGCTGCACTTCTGGAACACTGCAGTAACACCTGCACTTGCTGCCTGAGCTGGATGCCATGCACTGTGGGAGCTCACAGAACTTAATCAGCAATCAAGGTGTACACCAAATATGGGGAAAGCAATTACATTGTAATAATGCAATGTAATAAATTAAGGTCATATTGACTACAATCAATCTGAATAATTTAATACCACTGAAAACCAATATCACGCACCTATTGAAACATTCATTACAAAAATTGTTTAGGCTATATAAAAAGCCTATAATTCCATGTGAATATTAACAGCCTCTGTTTCCCAGGCAGCTAGAAAATTATTAGTACTGATGATTTTGTATGTAATATGGAAATTATGTTCTTAATGGCAGTGAATGTTTTATTGCAGTGAAGATATAGAAACCAGATTTCTACTGGCAATTATGAATTGCAACAAGGTATTGTGTACCGAATAGTTTCTTCCTAAGTCAATATTATTAACAAAGTTGGGTTTGGGTTTTTTCTTTATTTGTGGAGTAGCACTGGGCTTTATAGCCTTCTTCTGTTTGTTTTGCTTTAAAAGTAAATAAATAAATAAAAGCCCCACAGTTGGCTGTAAGACAAAAGTGAGACTGAGCAGTGGCAATATGGTGAATGACCTAAAGAGGTTTGTATTCAGTTCAGGTCTTTGATGAAAGTTCTATTTCTAAGGGTCTTGCTGTGTTTGGGCCCCAAGCCCTCACCTGTAAAAAGGGTACAATGTGTTGTCTGTGAGGTTTTTTTGGTTTGTTTGTTGTTGTCATTTTGGGTTTTTTGTTCGTGGTTGTTTGTTTGTTTGGGTTTGATTTTGGGGAAATGTTTTTGTTTGTTTATTTGTTATGGGCTGCTTAGGACAGAGGTTGTCTTTGTGCAGTACAGCTGCAGAGTGGTCCACTGTTGGCCGTTATACTCTAATAAAAAAATCAAAGATGCTTTCTTCAAATGTCTTTTAAGTTTAGAAACAAGTAAGGAAATGTTTCTTCCAAATGTTCTAGAAAGGATAAGACAAGTCTTATTGCCTGGACTGACCCTGTTGTAGCATGACATATCTGTACAATCACTGACAGAGCTGTAGTAAATAATTTTTTATATTGTGTTCTTAAGAATTTCTTGGGATAGGTGGATACAAGCAGTAGATATTTCCTTCATAAAGCACTCAGTAAATTTATCAATATACTTAGTTCCTTGATTTCTTAGGCACCCTTAATGACTTTATAATTGCAGATATTATAGAAGTCAAAGGGTTGCCCTTTTCCTCCCAGTGGTAGAAAAATGTTTAATTTTAGTTCCACTCCATCTGGAGCTTGAGGAAAAAATGGCTGTAGTTTATTACTTAGACATTGATCCTTGGGCCTTTGGATGTTTTATATGATTTGCTAGACATGGCTTGTTAGTATATTCTGGATATGTTTCACTTCTGCTATTGACTTTTGGAAAGCACAGCAAAATGCAGCTCAAGACACGAATCTTTGTTCCTTTTTACTTCTCTATGACAATGCAGTTCAGAGTGTCAGAACTGCTGTTGTAAAGCTGTGAGCTCTGTACATGTCCTAGTAAGTGACAGTGAACAGAGCTGATGCTTCTGAAATCCATAGGGAATTTTGGGAACTCTGGCAGCACACAGAAGGAATATTACTTACAAATATATCTCTAAATTATTACATTATTAAAAAAGAAAAAAAAGAGAAAAGGAATTAGAAAGATGTATCTCTCTCACTGCCTTGGCACCTATTTTATGTCTGTACTTGGGCTATGCGGAAATCATTCTTTATTTTAATTTAAAGAACATTGACACCTATAATTTGCCATTACTGCTCAGGATGCAACTGTATCAAACAAGCCAGAACAAAATATTTCTTAAATATTCTAGAATATCTGAGCACATCTTTTTCATTACTTATTTACTAAGTTTTTGAACTCTGCTCAGTGTTTTAAAATGTGCTGGGAGAGTGCTTCACAATAAAAATCACAGTCAGAATGGGCTCCTCCTTTCTATTCTGATTTTCTGGATGCCACTGGTCACTCAGGTGATGCCAGCCTGTGATCTCAGGTGGTGGCACAAGGAGTATAGCTTTGCTCTCCTAAAACAGGAGCAGTCTCAAAGGGACTGAACCCGTCTCTTCCCGCAGGAACCTGCTGCTCTGGATACAAGAGGCTGGAGCCAACAGAGTCTGTTTAAAGATCAGTTAAAACTCCTGAATAAAGATACTGCCTCATACTGTGATTACATATTTATGGAAATATAACTGAGCTGAGTGAAGACTTAATTTTGCTCTAAGTGGAATCAAAGGGGTTGTATGGTGGTTTTTTTGGTGGGGTTTGTTTTTTTTTTTTTAATGTGTCTTGGAATTTTTACAAAAAAATAACAAAAATGTTCCAAAAATGTTAATTTCATATTGAAAATTATTTCAGTAAAACAAATCTCCTCAAGCACAAGTAAATATAAGTAAATTTAGATTTGAATGCAATTTGATTAACAGTTGTCAGGGAAAGGGAAAAAATAAAAAGAAAGATTTCTGCAGTTACAGAAAGTACTAAACGTATGGACAATGAGACAATTCCAGTAAATTAGCAGCCTGCTTAATTCATTAAGAATTCATCTCTTGGGTAATTGCTGAAACTGAAAATGTTGACAGCCTATTACTGAAATCTCTGTAGGATCCTAATGTGGAGTTGAGGGATTTTTCTGTAAAGCTGAATGACTCCTTAGAGTCAGAGAAAAGAAGAATGTTCGCTGCCACCCTGTAGTTTGCCAGGAATGTGTTCTTTACCATTAAATTATAAGAATATAAGGAAGAATTTTAATTTATAAAAGGCGATGTTGACATCTGCCTGAGATCTAAGTTTCTGAGTAATGGGATGCTAGAAATCTGTAATATTTTGTCTTTGAAAAGTTAGATTCGCTGTCTACTGCCAGAAATTATCACATCTATTTTTAGCTTCTTTTTTTAAAAAATGCTATCTGTGAGATGGCTACATGATAAAAAAAGTCTGAGATTGTGCAAGATTGGCCTTTCTGCCAAAGGAAGATTAGTAATGTGAAATACAGTTGATTCACATTCTTATTGCTACCATCTGCCTTAAGTAGCATTTGCCACAGCCAGAGCCACTGTGCAACCGAGAAAAACATCACAGGTGGGGGGTTTTATATCCTTTTTTAATTGATATCTTTCAGGGCTGCATGTTTCAATTTTGTGCTCATCTGATTCTTTATGTTGCTATATATCTTCTGGATTGTAGCTCTGACAGTAAATGACAGGGTAGGAGCCAAATCCTTAATTCAAGTGCAATTTAATTTTCAAATCCATAAGTAGAGTAGTTGTCAGAACAACGGTTGAAAATTAATGTATTTTTCTATAAATAATGCAGTTCTATCTGATAGTGTAATCTCCCCTAGTATTAATCTTTAATGATCAACTGTTTTCACATTTCTCTTCACCATGGGTCTACTCAGAAAAAAAATTACAAAATAGACAGTTACAAACAGCATCTGGTATCCCCCCTCCCCTTGCTTTTAATGCCTGACAAATACCTTCAGTCTAAGAAGACACTTGGTAGATTTCAAAAAAACAAACACACAAAACAAACAATAATCCACTCAAATCAGTAAATTGGAATTTAAAAAATATCATTAAGGAGCACCTAGCAGTGCAGTGTAGATAGAAGTGTCCCTGCATTTGCAGAATTATCAGGTTTGAGAGACTCTAAGGAAACCATTAGGACTTGGTGTTAAGGTGTTTTTCTTCTGAAGTTATTCATCCCACTGGAAAGTAATCTCCCCAGGTAATCAATACTTTTCTCACTGCGCTGATTGAGTCAACCTCCCAAACATAAACAGAAGAAAATAAAACCCACAGACAGTTTGTAAACTCAACCAGGCCATAAATGAGTCAACACATCCATTAAGAAACACTGACTTTCCATCTCTTCACATTTATGGTAAGTACAGATTGCAAACAGGAAATTGTTAACTCTGTGGCAGGTGACACTAATTATGCACCACGCTACCACCCAGGAAGCTGGTTTTGCATATGACTTACTGCAACTTCATTTTTGGTATTCTTACCATGACACAAATACCATTGTGCCTTGCATGATTCTTGTCAAAACTGCCATCTCACTAGGAAGAGAACTGTTAATGAATTCAACGTATACTTCAGAGAATGGACTTTGTAAGATTTTATTATCTCTATATAAACATGATTATCCAAGGCTTTTCCATTTCTAACTGCTATTAGCTGATTGTTCTAAAACCTTTATTCATGGAAAAAACCTTAAGGAATCTAACTACACGGAATTATTTCAAATTTGTCAGTGGTCACATCCTGAGAAATACTGTGGACTCTCAGACAACAGGATCCTCCCCTATTCAATGAGTACACCCAGAAAAACCAACTCCTACAGTGGCACACTGGGGCCATGGCTTTCCATCCAGTCAGAGTTGGGACCCTCCATACTGGTCACATCGGGGCCAAAATCCAAAGCCATAAGTGTGTAACATGCAACATTAACAATTACATGTATGGGTCTCAGAAGGCCTTGGTAGGTAAACAAAAAAGTCTTCCCTACACACTTCTGAGCCTCAGCACTTGACAGGTATTTCTGCTGTCTCTGTACCACTCACACAGACAATTAGAGGAACTCTTTGGTTCATTTCTCGTGTTGCAGCCCAGACTTGTTCTGAACTGCATATGGAAGGCAGGGATTTGTCCCCTGCCCTGACACAGCTGACACACAGCAGCCCCAAACTGAGCTTCAGTCCTCAAGCCTGACGTAGGAACCAAGTCCTGTTGCATGATCTGTAGTAGGATGTGTTTCCTTCTCTCTTAAGGGAAGCTGGCCATCCTATCTGAATGGATAGTGATTAAACACAGCATTCCGTGAGCTAACTAGTGAAGTGATTTCAAATGGCTTAATTCAAATGGTAAATTATTTAATTCCTAGAAAAATGGGTAATTACTTAGCTGTTTCTATATGCTCAATTACCATTCAAAATTCAGAATAAGATCTTGTTAATGATTTTCTCAAGTCCTTGCTATGTGCATTTAGCAAAGCAGTGAAATGTGAGTTGTAATTTGAAATGAGTAGCACATTACCAAGTCCCTGTGCCTCTATGCTGCTGCAATGAATCTTCTCTGATGTGAAGGAGAGGAAGAAAAACAGAGTAGGGAGAGGCAGATAACTGAGTGATAAACATGAATGATGCAATGATTTCCCAGTAGAACAGCAACAAAAGTAATAATGACTCTTAGTAAATATTGCTAACATGCAACTAACAAAATGCAGTTCTTATATTTTCCTTTATTGCTCATTATATTCTAACCCAGTTTGTTCTGAATAATGAAATTCACCACAAGAGTAGCTGACAGAGATTGCATCTTATGTATATTTGAATTCAGGGTGTCGTTTCCTGGTTTGGGATGTAGTAGTTTAAATATAGGTAATATTTTTTCCAAGTAGTAAAATACTGTAATTTTCATGGGGAAGAAACATCAAGAGGATATAGACTTTACTGAAATATGTCAAACTTGAAAAGCTAGAGGGGAAAAGTGTCACTTCTTCCTTAAAAGACAAATATTATGGTAACTGTGTGCATTGTTTTACAAACCTTGACCCTGTAGCATGGTTCTGAAAAAGCTTTTACAATAACTTTATGTGTGTTATTGGCTATGCTGTGAGTAGAAGCACTACAGCTGTCCATAAGGTACTGTCAGACAAACCATCTGCTGCAGGAATATCAAAATCTCCAAATGAGAAGAGCCACACAGCTTTCAAATGGGAGAAAACATAACTCTGCTTAACTGCCCTCTGTGGATCCTCTCTTACACAATGCCCAGTAGTGCAAAGCTGTCAATCAGTACTTAAATGGGGACATTAATTAGCTCAGAATAGCTTCTCATTTCTGGTTGATTATTGCTTCAAATGGTTTATCTTTAGATAAATTATTCATGAATTATTATGGTCATCCTTTTTTTGGCTCTGAGGAATTTATATTACCTGATAAGTGACCAATCTCTTGACTTTTCTTCATTAATTATTGTATAGTGTTTTGTATTCCACCAGCTCATTTCACCTTTTCTTGAAGGAGATGCTGACATATCATTGTAAATAATCATTGCACAGTAAATGCTTTGCACTTGACAGTGTTAGCTTGAGCAGGTTGCAGGATCTGTGCCATCTCAACATGATGCGTGAGAGAAAGGGGATTATTTTCTTAATAAGTATTCTTTAAGTGATAGATTTTCTTGTATTTCTACTCTTAGTTCCGTTATCTTGTGCTATCACTTTAAATTTAACTAAGGAAAGTGGAGCATGAGTGTTTTCTAGTTTTAAAGCAATCTTCACATCTGTAAGGTTAAAATTTGCTTAAATATAAAGATCTGTTGTGAATCCATCATAGTGTCACACATATTTCACCCAGGGACTGACAGCTCAGCCTCCAGGGAGGAAAATCTCAGGGAGTGCTCTGTAGTTCGCAGTGATCAGAAGAGCATCAAGGTCTGTTAGATAAGTGAAGGCCTAGAAGAACATGAGAAGGAAACTTATGACATTAGGAAAAGGCTGGGGAGGGGAAATTGCATAGGCAAAATTTAAAAAAGGATTAGACGAGTGAGTGGTGAATTTCTGGTATTGGGTGTCACTGAACATAAACTTGTAAATGCTGTGCTTTTTTTGTATGTGAACCTGATCTTATCTTGACTTTTCCTCTTTGGGAGTTAAAAAGACATAGCCAACTTGCTTACACCAGCAGGAATGAAACAGAATTTGGGGCAGATGAGAGGATGGCTTGACTACCAGAGGAAAAAGGAACAGTGCTATAGGGAAGAAATGGCCTCAGAGTATATGGGGGGATGTGGAAGGTGTGGGCATGGGTTCTTTTGTTATTAATAAAATATTTTTTGACCAGGGATAAATAAGTTGTTGGATGACACTGCAAAAATACAGGTTTTTCTGGCTGAACAGGGTAAATGCTCTTCAGTGGAAAGTCAATTCATAAGCATCTTGCAAAATACCAGAAAGGTGCACAGCATTGTCTTGTAAGTCAAGAAACCAAATGAGATTTGGATCCAGTGGGATGGAATTTCAGTCTTGCTTGCTGGTTTGCAGGACAAGTGCACTTCTTGACCAGAACCAAGCCGTCACTTGGAGCAGTCCTGCCTTCAGGTCGCTTGTTAAGGGGGTGCTCTAGGCTCAGTTCCAGAGAGGATTGCATGTTCTGTGGAGAACGCTGCTGCCAGAAGCACCAACCCTTAAGCTGCACTGCCGGCAGTGCTGACTGACTGCAACTGTGTGATCCTCCCCGGGATGCAGTGCTAACTGCTGTTCCTTGTACCTAGGGAGGTTTGTTAAAACTCTTCCCGACATGCCCACCTGCTGGCAGTGTTTAGAACACTGTCACCTACTCAGACAGGTCCAGCTTTGATGAGGATAAACAAAATCCCTGACAGGAACAGGAAGGCTCTGTCAGACTAACATTAGGACTGCAGTGTACTTTAGCTTTTGCAAGGAAATCTTGATCTGGTTTCTATTCCAACAATGGATTTGCTTCCCCTGGGAAATGGTAGATCCAAAATGTCTTTCACAGCCTTTTGCACAGAAGTGGAAGTCATATTATGTGCTTTAAAAGCAGCCAACACATTTGCAATTATTTCAAACAGAAAACATATTGAGAGCCTGCTAAAATACAACTTTCTGTCCTTTGGGATTTAATTTGCTTAGAAACAAAACATTCCCCTGAAGATAAATAGCAACAGGCATTGATTCTATTAACTGGAACTGTGCTTCCAAATTAATTGGAAAAGATTTCCTAAAACCACTGTAACACTTCTATCAATTAAAAATATGTCCTGATTGGAAAGTTTGGTGCTGAAGAATTACAGTTACAGCACACTGAAAACTTACTGAGTTAACTTTTAATTAAGCTATTTCATATCAAACTATTTTAATTAAGCTAATTTATATCAGGCTACTTTATATCAAAGACAAATGCAACATTATTTCAAGGAGTTCATGCTGAACATGAAAATCATTAACACTCAAAGATGTGCCATATGGTTTGGCAGGATCTAGAATACTCAGACATGGGGGCAGCTTGAAGCTTCAGTATTTGGAGTCCATTAGTCTAGAAGGAAAAAATGCTGAAGTCTTCAAAGAACATGGACATTGTCACATGGATATATTTTGTTTTAATTCATTGGGTAATCCAGTCCTGAGTCATTACAAAATACTTCAATGTTAAAATAGAGGTCCAGGTGGAGGGGCAGTTGATTACTGCTAACCACGTTGGTAAATAAATTATGGAAGTATAAAGTACAAAATTTTAGATATAATTTCTTGATCTTGGGAAGATCAAGGGTGGAAAAATCCAGGAAGGGAAGAGATGTTCTTTGAGAGCAGGCCATTGTGAGAAATTTCTTTGCACTGGCTTCTGTCCTTCTGAATTCCATATTGTTCGTAGATCCTAGTGCAGTGATTAAAGCCAAAATGGTACTTATATAGTTGAGGACTGGGCCTTGAACGTTTTCCCAAATTCAAAGGATTTTAATCTGTGACTAGAAGATAAAGTGCTTGACTTTTCAAATGAGACAATACAGACTCTGCCTTAGAATATATTTAAATCCTTGAGAAATGCACATTAACGGGATGTGCTGGATGGTTCCCAAACGAGAGAAAGTTTTATGTAAAGAGAAAGAAATAATGATATACCTTGAAAAACCTCTAAACACGACTCCTGGACCTTCAGCATGTGCCCTAAATGCTGACAAGTGTTGCAAGGGCAGCATAAATGCCACAGGCAAATCGGTTCCCTTTCTTTCTCAATTCAGATTTCAAGATGCCTCGTGCAGGTTAGCAAGCATGGAATTCTCTCATTTTGTTACACAACAGTTGTTCTCTCCAGATGTGAGGTTGGGGTGAGAGTAGGTGCTGCAATAGTTGAAATTATAAATTAGGAATTTCATTCTGCTTTTAATCAGGAGCAGAGCTGAAAATACAGAGTAGCTTGAAGTGTTTACCTGTCCTACCTAGAAAATGCTTTCCAGTCTTTCTATAGCACAAATGATGAAACTAGAATTAATTATTCTGAGGAAACCTATAATGATTTTTTTTTTTTTTACTTCCTGAGTATTGAGAGCAACTTTTTTTGTGTACTTTTTTCCTCATGCCAGAACTTAATTTTTTTGTAATGTATAATTTGCTGCTACAGTAAAGAAATCATTCAAAATATAGGAAAATAAGCTGAGAAGGTGCAGAAGCATGTGATGTGGCCAATAGCATTTATCACCTGGCCAGTCATATGGCAGACCTCTGACTGATGATAGCATGGCAGTTGAGGGGTGCCAAAGAAAAGTGATAATAGTCCTCAAAAATCAAACTGTTTCAGGTACAGAGTTATTTTAAGTATTTTAATTTTTTTTAAACTTGTGCACAACTTTGCATTTGCAGGTCTTACCTGAAGTCTGCAAAGATAAAAGTGCGGACATACAGGAATTAAAAACAATTTTCCAGGTACTTCTGAACTGTCTGGAATTTGGAAGGACTGTAGATCTTGTGACACACACTGGTCTCAGGAAGTATGGGCAATTCAGATAAGCTTTGAATAATCATCAAACATTTTGCTGCTTACTGCTTATCTTCCATTTCAAACTGAAATATTTTATGCTTATCTGTCACAACAAAAAGGGAAAGGAGTCAAGGTGCTATCACAGTCAAAAAACTGTACAACCATCAATAGTAAGAGGTTTTTAGTGCTCTTAGACATTTCCTGGTACCTGCACCCTGAGGCTGACAACTGAAAGTAGGCAGAGGTTTGGGTTGTGTTAATTTAACAAAAGCATTTTAAAATATCAGCTCTTATCTCTAGAACTGTTAGTCAGTGTAAAGAAAAGATAAGATTTCAATTAACTGGAGGTGAAATATTGGTTCAATGTGTTTTCCTCCTTGTTTTTGATTGCTTCTTGTTTTCAGGATAGTTAAACATATTTAATAATCGTTATCTGAGTTTTAAGCAATTATTTTGAAGTCATGCTGAACTGAACCTGTTTCCCAACTGCTCTGCTTTGACATTTTGTAATAAGGAAATCTGGCCAAGTAGACCCAGTTTGGCAGAAGCAAGGGCTGCAACATTTAGTTCTCAGGTAAGTTACAGTGATATTATTTTTATGATACTTCTTCCTTATCTATTCTAAATTCCTGATGAAGCCAGTTATGAAGCATTTTCTTTGTTTTATTTGTTGGTGTACTTCTCAATTGTAGAAAATATGTCCAAAAAACAGTATCACAAACTCTCAGAGCTATTTATCAGCTTTAAAAAAGCAGTTTAAGCAGTTCAATGATATTTATGATAAAATTATTTTGTGATCAGCATTTTGGGGTTGGGGGTCTGTTTTTGGGATATTTTTTGGGAGAAAGGGGATTGGGTTTTGTTTTTTCATTGTTTTAACAAAAAGTTTTTCTAAATAACACAACAGGTGTTTGAAACTCCAGTAGTTTATTGGTACTGATCCTTTTCAATGAGTCTGCTGACTGCTGAGACCACTTTGTTCACATCAGTTTTGCTCACAATAATTAGGATGGGCTCAAACTGATCAATAACTTGTGACGTGGTTTCAGTATTCCAAGTCATCTTAGACTTCCATGGTGACTGTTTTTCCTCGTGTGCAGCAGAATCACAATTTCCCTAAATCTAAATGAAACCTTTTTTTCCTTGAAACCT
Organism: Dicrurus megarhynchus; assembly: GCA_013399195.1. NCBI lineage: Eukaryota > Metazoa > Chordata > Aves > Passeriformes > Dicruridae > Dicrurus > Dicrurus megarhynchus. Next base: position 4,055,196 of record VXAD01004603.1, on the reverse strand, counting down.
TGGTTTCCTTGAAACCAGGCAGCAATATGTAATATAAGTATTTATATATAAATATATACATGATGAACTCATCTGTATGTAATGAGTGTTATGCTGAATATGATTAAGTTCAATTTGGCTTATAGAAATAAGCACATTATTAAAAAATACAGTGTTTTGCTTGCACTTGCATTGGGATAGTAATTGAAATGCCCACGATGAAGACAAACTGCAGTAATATGTGTATGATTACTGACAGGATCAGAGAAGTTACAGCAAAGGGTCAAGGGATGAACTGCAGTATCCGTGTTAATCAATTGCTCCCTTGGCCTGTCAAAAAGAAGAACACCAAAATGTTTTGATGTTTAGTTTAAAGAGCATAAAGTAAGAACATCTGGAAGTTGAATTTCCTCAATGTTTTATTCTCCATATTGTTATTTATACATTATTGTTATACAATATATTGTTATATATTGTTATATAATTATTGGGTTAGTCTTTCATCTTTCTCAAGTGAAATAAGTAGACCCAAAGGTTTCAGTCTTGCAGTATTTCCAAAACTTCAGTGACATTTGCAGCAGAACCCTCCCAGTTTCTCTAACATTTTTGTTCACTGTGGACATTGGCCTCTATTCCAACAGCAAATTCATCACAGCAAATAAGGACATGAAGTAGATGTTCTGTCTCTTCAGTGTGTAACAAAAGCTTCTGCTTAACTCCTTCCACTGCACTGTCATTGTGAGCTTGGGCTCGGGATTCCCAGGGCTCTCTTTGGCATTACCTCTTCCCAGCACCCTTTCCTGTCCCTAAAGGACATGAACTACTCCTTTTATTCTGTATAAATCTCTATATTTAGCCAAAAACAAAGATGAATATTTTTTTCTTGTGCCTGGCTTACCATCAAATAAGGATGGTTTTCATCACGATTATTCCACTGCATTAATCTTTGTCTCAATCTTTATGTACCTTCAAATAGGACAATTATGTAATTTCTTTCTAGTGAGAAAGTCTGAGTATTAGTTTGGTTATAATATCCAAACTTGGAGGAACTTCTTAAGTGACAACTAATTAAAAGTAATATCAGTCTATAGGGTCCTTGAGGGACTCGTGATATCCTAAAGCAAATGTTTAGCTTGAGATCTGTTTTGCCTCCATTGGTTTGTTGTACATTCTGATTCCATGCCAAGAGATTGGTGTTTACACGGGGATGTTGGTGATAGGGGTGTCATTGAGAAAGTTCTTGTGGTGTAATATAAAAGGCAACTACCAAAGACTGTGCATCTTCTCTCTATTCCAAATTCATTTCATGACTGAGTCCCCCTCAAATTTAAATATTTATATCTTGTGTGAGGTTTTTTCTGTAGATGGTTCTTTCAGAGGAAATTTGTAGCCACTGGCTGCTGTAAGTTACTTATTCCTCTCTAGGAAGTAATCAAAAACTGTCCAGATTTAGTGGAACACTTTAATAACTTTAGGGACAAAGTTAAAAAAAAAAAAAATCATATGTAGACTTACTACATATTAACTGATAATACACAAGCTATGAAATATTTTTTTCACATGCATATTTAGTGACTCCTACATTAAATTACAATAAATACTGAACAGAATTTATTTGTTGAATTAAATTTACTTATCATTTAATTCCTCTTGAACTTATCTTATTTCCAAAGTTTTGTGAAAGTGTGATTATAAACACTGTATATTTAGAGTTTTTTGGTTAAAATATAATTAAGTTTGAAGAAAAAAACTCTACTGCATAGCACAGAGAGGGACATTAACAGTGGTAGGAGGAATGGGAATTATTGGGCAGGTGGTTATAGTCCAAGATCTAAAGGATGATTGTGACTGACCTATATTGTTTACATCAAGAAGATTTCATCTCAACTCACTTTTTTGTTAATTTGAGGATTCCTGCTAGTTAAATGTAAAGTCTTCACTGAAAGAGCACCAGTGCTGAACAATAGACAGCAGCTGCTGTGCCAGCACGAATTCCACCTGATTTTGCCTGGTTATTCTAAGTGCCACCTTTTATGAATCTGTGTAGCTTCACACACTAACAGTTTAAATCAGCGTAAAGGCGTTTTTGGTAGACTAAATAAGTTTTACAGAAATTAATCTCTGTTGCTTCCTCACCGTAGCTGAACTCAGATCTCCGTTTTGTCCTCTGAAGGTGGTAATGTATTTACCATAGCTATAAAGCTTGTCAGGACCTGCTTTGCTTAGAGCCTAAATGCTCTAAGGAGCACTTGAAAAACTGGAAGGGCCCCAGCAAAAACAGAGGTCCCTCGAAGATCTCCTCTCTGCGCTCATTCCTTTGCTCACACAACCTCAGCAGCTGGGAGTGTGCTGATGTGTTTAGAGCTCCACCTGCACAGTTTTCAAGCCAGGACCAATACCTGTAGCAAGGAGATGCAGTAGAGGTATCTCTCATTTACACTCTGCAGTGCCACCAGGCTTTTCTGGGCATGCACACGGAGCAAAGCTTTGTGTAAAATAAAAATCAGAGCTAGGCTGTCACAGGGAAAAGTGCTCAACTAGTGGCTTAGAAGTAAGGTTTGGAGTGGCTTCATGATTTATTAATTGCATGTTATTAACTGTCAGTGAGCCAGTCATTCCTGATAGCTACAGTAACCTGCACAAAATGTTAACAAAGACCTACAAGACCTGTCAGCTCCTGGGGGAACACCTCCTGCCCTTTACACACAGCTCCTGTTAGAACTTGGGCTGTCCTGGCTTTCTGTGCACCTTGTCCCCACCTAAAACCTGCGAATCCACTAAACCTGCTGGTGACAAAGACACCACGGTCACCTGCACACACCCAGGGCTGGGTCCCCAGTGCTGCACCTCTGCCTGACAATGATGGTGAGGTGACTTCTGCCAGTGCAACCTTCTGCTCTGTTGTCCCCTTCTCACTCTAAGATCCCCCATGATTGTTGCAAACTTTCATGATTTTAACTCTGCTTTTTTACTCAAGCTAAATTCAGCTTTATTCACTGTGTGAGAAGTTTAAGGAAATAATAGGAACTGGACATGTCAAAGCATGATTCAGTCCCAGAAAATGACAATAAACCAGCCTGCTGAGCTGTAACCAAGCACAACTGCAAGGGTGTTCCTTTATTAGAGGGCAGAGGAGGGTGGGAATGGGCTGGTTGAGGAATCAGAAAGCATTAGAAACATTGTTTGGAATTAAATAAGATTGGAATTATTTGTTAAATCATAGTGTCATTCCTCAATGGCAATGAATATCACTCTGGGAAGCAGTCTTTCTGCATTCTTCCCTGGTATAATAATAAAAAAGAGAAAATTCCTGGAATTGTTCCTTATAATATTGATTTATACATATTTATATAGCTTTTGGGGCTCCGCAGTTGAAAATAGTATTAAAGTAGCATTGATAGCATTGATAATGTGAGACTGAACTCACAGTGTTTCAATAACTGGCTGCCTTCTGCTGTGTGTGTCCTGACTACTATGTGCTCTGGAAATGGAAGGTATTAAATAAAATAGGAAGTTATAGAATAATTGTTTTTGAAAAAAGAAATCCATAAACTTGCACGAGATCATTTCATTTCCAAAGAGTGTAGAATATTGTAGAATGATGGGTAGAGAGACCCCAAGGGACATAGTCTGGGTTCAGAAGCCTTTCTGCATATAATCAGCTACAAGATTGGAAGCTTAATTAAACAAGAGATGTAACAGGTTAAGTGAAAGACCAGGAGAAAAGAGAAAGACAACGATAATAGAAATGCATTTAATTATCAGTAAAAAGTTTAAGAACATTCTAAATATTTCACCTGTATATTTGGTTGAATAAAGATATAACTACTCATTAGGGGCAAATATTTGTCTGCAAATGTATTGTTGCAGCAGGTAATTGCTGTGAAGTTTTAGCTTGTTCTATACCTATGATGGATTTGATTAACAAGCTTCTAAAACGTTCCCAGTAGAGAGGACTGTCAATACCACTGAGTGTATCTTGTACTTTTATTACTCTGAAGTTCTTTTAGAGGTGATATGAAGAGGCCAGAAAATGTAAGCACGAACACTGAAACAGGCTCTGTTTGTCGGTCTTTTTTTACTATAGAACAGGCATTAGGAAAAGGTCATTAATTTTTGCAGGGCTGGCATGGTTCTTTTGTTGCTGAAACAATTCATTTGAACCTGAGAAGACAGCATGGTTTGAGCAGCTTCCTAAAAACTGCCAATAACTATTACACTCTCCAGAATTCGATAAATCCAACCTGATTTTTTTCCTTTTGTGAGAGAACTGTGTCAGACTATGTGTATTCTTTCTTCTGCATATCCTGAGCCACCCTTTCACATTGTCAATGTTATGAAATTTCTTATTAAAAAAAATTCATAAATGGATTTGCGTAATAAAATTGTAGAGTATAATCACAGATAGTATTAGCAGGGCTGTGGAAAATGTAGTCTTTTTCTGTCTTCGTATCTTCCTTTTTAGTGTGCAGAGAATTGTTGATCTTTCCTACTTCAAAAGATAAATTTAGGGTTATTATGTACCTTGTACCTTGATATCTTATTGACTGCAGTACATTATGAATCTTACTTGGTAGCACAGTCTGGCAGCCTACCAAGAACAAGCTATTCCTTACTCCAGTTCATTGCAGTGTCTGACTGCTTTGCAATGGAGCAAAAGTCTCTTGACAGATGTCCTGACAAAGCAATAATGAAAAGGTCATACTGCATTTCCTGCAGCATTTATCTTGTTTTTTTAGTGGCTGTGTACTGAAAACTAGAGCAAATTACACCTAATTAGGGAGACTAAGTTCTGCAATAAAGTAAAGTGTCTTTTATCAAAGTTATTACATGTTCTATTTGAAAATTCTGAAACCCTTAAATAGCATCTTGACAACATTCTTATTCAGATCCAGTCTTAAAATGTTTTACCTTTTCTAAAGATCAAGGTCACCAACTCAGCAGTTCTTGTTTTATGGGGCCTTGGGGCCATTTTGAACTATTACTACTTCAGGAATTGTTGATTATGATTGAATACTGAAACAAAAGCATAGTTAAAAACTGAAACATCATAGACGTTCTGAGCAAGTCTTCCCTGACAGCATTGTCAGTATATGGAATAAGAAGAGCCCAATATTTAGTGACAATTACGAAAATACTTGCTTATCAATTGTTTTATCTTCCCTCGATAACTCATGATTAAAGGCTAATTCTAACAGTACTGCATGTTTGGGCAAATACACCAAATTTTGGTTCTTTTATCATAAAGTTTTGATTTTAGAAAGCAAAGTAAAGATCATTGAAAATGCTGAAGAATATTTTCTGTCAATATAGAAAAGTAGTAAAGTTTGGAAGAAACTATTTGGAAAGGCTACAGGAGCCTTTCAGCTGACTTAATTAGTTTTGTAGACCCATAGGCTGTTAATTACAGTGGCAACAGTGGCATCATTATGTCATCAGTAAAATAAGGTGCTTAATTGTGCAGTTACTACACCGCTTTAAAAAGCCTTATTTATTTTCCTTTCTGTCAGACCTTTTCTGCACCAGCAATAGCAACAATAAAATTTGTTACATTCCAGCTTGCTCCTTGTTTTAAAATGCTTCGAAAATGTGGTCCAAAATCAAGCAGGAGTTACAAGTCACTAAGATTGTTCCCATCACATTTTCTTCTAAATGGGAAACACAGATTATGATTAGTACATTTGGAGAGAACCTACTCACAATAAATCTTATTTTCCCTCTGCTTTGTGTAACAAGTGGAGGAGAGTCAGAATAGAGTGTTCTAATTACACAGATGCAAATATTGGCTCAAAAATAATTTTTTATTTGTAATTAAATGGTTGTTTAGTAATGGTAATTGTTCCACTAAATGCTTACATTTTTCTTTCCCTCTGCTTTGTCTAATCTGGTGATTAATGCGTGACATACTGAGGTTGATGACTAATCGAAGTTCTTCCTGAGCTCAGCTACCTTATTTTCACAAAATCCAATCAAAATACAGACTGAGGGAACAAAAAAGCCTTTCAGTCCAACTCTGTCAGAGTCGATGTCCCTCATAAAAATGACTATATTCATATACATTCTGTATTTGTTATAATATACACTTAAACATACCTAGTGAGAAACTTGTTGTTACTGAAAAAGCTTTCTTCCAACACTGTAGATGACACAGCCCCAGGACTGATGAACTTGGCTTTCATTAAGAAACATGAGGGAGTGTAATAATTCAGCTAAGACTAAAGCTGGTGAAATGAATGCAGCTTTGATACAGTCTCTTAATTCCTCTTATTTTCCTTGATAAAAACCATATTTGTTTTATTTACAAAATGCATTTATTGATGTATTTTTATAATCTGAACCACAGGATTTAATTATAAATTATTTAAATTTGGTTTATTTCATTACAAGAAGATGCTATAATTTTTAGGACTGAATGTTTCAATGCAGATGAAGCTTATATTCACATCTACTTTTGTGGGTTTGGTCTACTCCCTTGACTTTATTTCCCAAAGTTTTTCCTCATACTGTGGCTCCAACTTTGAGCTAAACACTGTTGGGGGCAGGGGAAAAAGGCTGATCTGGAGAGCAAGAGCTACCAAGACGTGATGTGAGAGCAACTCTGTGTGACTGGAACAGGCAAAGCTCTCTGGGAGCATCCGCAGAAACTGTGGTACTGCTGGAGATGATGATGATGATGACCATCATCCAGACTGAAGGGAAGCCAGGTACACCTTGTGGGAGAGGAAAAAAAATAGTAATTCTAAAGAAATTCTTCCCCCTCAGACATTACTATTTGACTTGCCTTTTCTGAAAAGTCATAATTTTCATCATTGTAACTTCTACATAGTCTAATCCTAGAGGAAGAAGTACCAGGGTTATAAAAATGATTGAAGATATAATAGGTATTATAATAATGATTTAAGACAGAAATTATTAATAATAGATGAAATACAAATAATTGTATTTAAATTTTTTCTCTGACAGCAAACTAGGGACTAGATTCTTAGTAAAGAAGTTGTCTAATGCAGACTCGTTTTGTACAGTTGAGGGCGTAGCCTCATCTACCTCAGTGCTGCTTTGAGACAGGCTCTTGAAATTCTTCCAGTTCTCAAATTACAGGGGTTGTGCTCTACTGAGTTATAAACAATTGAAGAAACAGATCATGTAATGGTGTGGAGGCCTATTACACACCAAGATGAATTGCAAAAGCGAATCATGGCACCAAAGTGATAAAGGATTAGGACTTTATGTGCTGCTAGTGCTGAACCACAATTATCTTAGCCAAGAACGAGTAATTATTCAAAATAAAACACAATTTGCCCTCAGTGTAGACTGCTCAGAATATATGGGGTGTAAGTCTTCACTGATGTAAAATATTTTGGCTCAAAGGCTAAGTTTTCCGAATCAGTGTGACCTTTTCATGTCCTTCAGTATCACCCTGTTCCTATAGCATGGATAATTTTTTCAGGCACTTTAAAAACGAGTCTGCAGAGACAGAAACTGTACTGAAATTTTACTCTAAGCCTCTCCACTATCAACAGTCATAATTTTTTTCTGTCATGAAATTTTGTTTGTTTGTTTGTTTTTTTGGTTGGGTTTTTTGTGTGTTTTGCTGTCCTGTGAATTAGAGGTCAAGGATCTTAGACAAACCCATGCTTGGATGTTCCTGGTGGGCACCAGTAGAGAGATACAACTGCAGGTACTGGGCACAAAAAATTTTCCTTGAGACCTTGAATGGAGAAGTCAGGCTGCTGTGAATTTGTCCTTTATAGAGAAACAAAAGTGAAACTCTATACAGAGCACAAATAATTTCTCTCTCTCTAGGTGTGGCATTGTCAATAGTAGCAGTGATCCCCTGGATTTGTGCTCAGTATAAGATGAGGGGCTTTTGTTAACTTGGGGTCTGCAGAAGTGTGAGGTGCAATGTGTCCTGTCCCAGACAATGCCAGGGAGTTGTTTTACAAGTTCCTCTCCAGTCAAAAACCCAGTGAATCTAACTCAAATGTCACCCCCTGAGCTCCCTGCTAGCTGCAGGGTTACCCTTTACCTTGATTTGTTCTTAGGCATGAGCATTAGAGATTATCACCAAAAGAATAACAGGTAATTCGAGTGGTTCTCAGAATCCTTAGAAAGACTAGGCATCCACTGTCAGGCAAAAATTTAAGGAAATATATTGAAATTGTGCCTTAAGATTATTAAATCAGCTTGACAGGTTCATGATAAAGGCACCAGGAGTTTTTTTCTTCCTCAGTGGATTTTGTATTGGGAGTGCATGGAATTTACACCAGGTACTTAACTTTGACATATCCTACAGACACGGACTGCCAGGATATTGTAATGTTACTCCAAGATGGCAGGTAATAAAAACAGCATTTCTGAAGTGGCACTCTCATGGCATGTAATTTGATAAAGTGTTCATTAACAATTTTCACTTTTGTTATATATGACTTCATCTCATTTTAGTTATATAATGCGTTTTCAAAAGTTAGTACATACTCAGTATTTCCATGCTCTAATCAATTCATCTTATACAGTTTTTAAAATACAAGAAAAAACTACTTTTCACTGCTAAAACACAGCTACTGGCTTGGCATTTTCCTCAATAGTAATGTGGTCTTACTTTACTGTTAGTAGAATTTAAGAGCAAGCAAGTATGTTAAAGCTATCTAAATTTACCACCAAATATCCTAATATGTTTAATTTCACTTGTCCTTGGATTGTGCATATTTCTTCACCTGCAGTGAACATAAATCCTGTGGTTGAACTGAATAATCCCTTTGTTATCATATGATTTGGGTGTTGTGGTCATGCATATCAGTGGCATGACTAATATAAATATTATTTTAACAGCAATAAACTTCTAAGGAAGAATTCACTATATAGGAACTTAGCCTGGGCAGGATTTTTTTTAAATTATTCTTTAATGGCTTGTTTATTGCTTTTATTTTTCATAGTGGATGATTAAAACTGAAAGCACCTGTGATGACTGTACAAGAATAATCCCCCAAATTTGTGACATTTGTTTTTTGCCAAATGAGAAAAAAGAGGTATAAAATAAATGTACTATTTATAGTTAGTGTTGTACTGTCTAGAACAATATTCTATGGCAGCAATTCAAGTACTTTATCAAAGAAAAGGGAACTCTTTGGGGGCATATGCACAGATCGTGAAACTTATGAAATGCTGATGTTCCCACAGCAACAGAGAATCTGAGATGGGGCTCAGCCCAGCTGTCGATCTTGTATTAATATTCACTGAACACAGAAACAGCTTTAGTTTCAACACCGAAGAGTAATAAATTGTTCATACTGTAGCTGTCACTGTGAGTGGTGTCTCCAAACAGAGCAGCCTCTCATTAAGGGGAATATCTGTGAGAATTTACACTACATTTACAGTAATTGGTACAGCGGTTCCATTCCATTACTGAGAATATGTGTGGGGACTGGATATCTTTGATCTTTTGCAGTGGTTTAAACGCATCTGTGCTGACATCAGAAAAGTGTTAGTGATGAAGTCTGGAAGGGATTAAGGTTTATTATTACTAATCTAATCTATTTTAATGAAACTCAGATTGACTGTTGTATTGTTAGAACCTTTTCATCCCTTAATATATGGAAGGAGGACTACAGATCAGTCTTCCTGTTCAGAAATTATAAGTGATCACAGTAGCTGCAAATGGGTCTTTCTTCCCCTCCTTCGTCATGTGAATGGATTCTGGGTACAGAGGGATGAAGAATTCCGAGTACACTTCTAATGCTTCCTGCCAGAATATTTATGTGGAGTGCTGATTTGTGTGTTACCCTTTATTTCATGTCATGTGACAATTTATGGCATTGTCTCAAAACAGAGGTTTTAACAAAAGGAGCTCTTTGCTTTCACAGATGTTCTTAGTTATATCAGGCCATGGTTCCAATTGGATTTTAAACGTGCTGGATTACAATGGAACTCCTGTGGAAATACCTGTGACATTCTCATGAACACCACATGAATTCTTAATAATCTGCAGTTTATATTGATAGTGAATTAATTACTAAGACAAATATAACTATATCCCATCTTTGTGATCAGAGCAGCTGTGTGAGTAGAAAGGTAAATGTGTCCTTGATAAAAACAGTGGGAGAACTTGTAAAATCACAAAGCAGCAGCTGTGAGGAAGAAAGAGACAGATCCACTAAGCAACTGGGGGTGAAATGGAAGCATGAAGTCATGCAAATGGTACGTTGTGTGTGCCTGTAGGTAATAGGATGAGGTATGGAATATCATGCTAAAATGTAAAAATGCCATCCCTAAAAAATTATCAAGACCAGAGAGCTTGTCCTATCATTTATTTGAACATTCCAAGTACCTTATTGCTGCAGGGTACATAGAATAAAATGAGAAAAAGAACAATTATTTTTTCCTGGTTTTTAAATTATGTTGCTAGTACATTTTTTTCAGGACAACATTGGTAGGGGAAAAGAATGGAAGCTTCCTGGTGAGCAAGTCAGGGCACTAGGTGGAGAAAAGGAATTACAGTCAGTGTTACTCAACAATATGTGGTACCGAGTGGATGAAATTTTGGCTGTGCTGAAAGCTTGGAGACTTCCTATTAATTTATTTCATTCTTGGTGTTTATTTCATAAGCCAAAGCTCACTGGTGTAACTGACAAGCCTTCTACTGCAGGGCAGATTGGACAGATCTCATGGCTGAAACCCTGCTCTGCCGACACCTTGTCCTTCTCCAAGAAAGTGGGGCAAAAAAAAGAGTAAAAGCATTTTCACTGAAAAAAATCTCAGTGAAACTATAAAAATATTATAATATTATCTTGCTGTTAGTATATTTTCTCCCTGATCTATAAATTCTCTTAACATTTTCCCTACAGACAACAACTAAACTCAATGTCCAAGGAGACACTAACCTCTATTTCATTTTTTTATTCTTTTTGAAGAAAAGTTTCTTTTTAATGCTTGCCTTAGATCTGGTTCAAAGCTGTAGTTGAAATACCAGCAACTCAAACTCACGTCTGAAATCTTTGGATCACCCAGTAAGAAAACTCCCTCCCACCTCTCCTCAGAGGTCAAAAGTTCAGCTTTCCCTATTACCATGAAAAGATAGTTAATGATTCCTATTGAGGACTTAACTGTTCAATATTGACATAACTTCAATACTGGATTTATTGGGATAAACTTGCACTGTTAACAGGAGCAAGTGTTATGCACATTCATCTACTGCATAGATAAAAACGAGTAATTGACACAGTGCTGTGTTTTGTGATTTTCGGTTAAACATAACACAGATAAAAAATACCCACAGCAACTCGGAATTGTTATGGCTCTACAGGCACTTAAATTTATAGATTGCTTTACATTGATAGCCTATTGATTAGTGGAAGGGGTATAACTGTATAGCATATATGCTGAATACAATTAGGATTTTCCAGAGTTTTTGGGCTTTTATTCTCCATGATTTTAAAAGGACAAAACTTTTCAGATATGCAAAAGATTGATCCTCTTAAAATCTAGGAATTTTTCTTTAATTTTTTTAAAAACTTGACCCAAATGTATGGAGGCATGTTGTACCTTACTATTGTGTATCTGACTGTAACAAAGTAGGAGCAACCTAGAAGATCAGATAAAGTAGGAACACTCTTAATCATGAAGATATATTGGTCTCTTGTCTGGTTTTGCTCTTAATCTCTTTTATCAGACCTGGCAATTCCTACTGCTTAGGTTGTAATATTTCCAAGAGACTATCTTTAAAAAAAAATAGCATAAAAATAAATTCAACTTTTTAATGATTTATCAGTTTATATAAATGGCAAGTTTAAAAAAGTGCTTGATGTGTTCGGACACATCCACTACTCAAGGCTAGCACTAAGTGTTCTCTGCAAATCTCATTATATGCAGCTCGTGGGTGTAATTAACATATTAATTTATATGCAGATATCCATCTAAATGCCAAAGCATTTTTATACAGCGAGTTCCTTTCTACTCTTGAATTGGCATTGGGAAAAAAATGTGACAGAAACTTGGTGGGGTCAGCAGGGGAGGCATTGAGACTCTCATGAATAACATTTTTTTGACTGTTCTTAGTAGAGGCACTTTCAGTTGTCTCAGTTTTCAGGATGCTATGTAGAAAAAAATGCAGAGGTTAAAAAAAAACGAAATTGTGCTTGGAATTTTTTTCTTCAACCCTTCAAACAAAAATACGCTTCTCTCAAACACTAGTAACTTATTTTTGTGTTTGCATAAGGCATTGCTGTTTGTTCTTACCTTAACCATTCAGTGATTCTGCAATATTCTTCCTAACACCCTTTAAAAGTAACCCCCTATAAATGAAACCTTCAAATCTCACTCCACTCTTGTATTCTAAAGGCAAGTGGGGAGCTAAACTTAAATCAGAAGGTGGGTTTGAGTTATGTTTATTTCTGAAATAAAGTACTAAGTTATCTGCTGCTTTCCTGAGAGCTTGTTCTGAAAAGTGGCATCAAGGAACTGCATGTAACATTTTTGGGAAGTAGCTTGGGAATTTCCACCAAATCTGTGTGGGCCAGTTAATTCCAGTGGAAACTGCACCTGTCAGGAATGTATTCCTGGCCATGGAATCTGGCATAGCTGGTAATACTTCAGCCTTTTACAACAAACCAGCTACAGGAGAGTTGTATCAATGTTTCTCTTTAACATAAACATAAACAAGAGACAGCAAAACATCAACAATCAATGACAAACTGGGACTTAAAGATTTTGCTATTTTGTGTTAACCAACAGAAGGAGGTTCTGTCATAGGAGGTGAGAGAAAGAACCAGTGAAGAAAATGAAGATTATGTAAGAAAATTAGTTGTCCTAATTCCTGAACAAATATCCTTTCTCTCAGAAGATAGACAACCACAGTGAGCCCGAACTGTTTCCCAGGGTTACCTGTTTCCTATATGTGGGTTATTCAGAATAAACTTATTACTGGACTCACTGTACTACTTTTGAGGTTTCTTGGCTGGTTGCTCAGTTATTTTTTTCCTCATCTTTACTATACTTGGCTTGAAATGCAGTATTCTCTTGCATCTCAGTAAGTGTTTTCCAAAAGCATTTAATGGATAATATCGAAGAATAAATAAGTTTGAGGCAATCATTAGCTGCTCCAGAGAGTTCCCAAATGGAAAAAAAATTTGCATTAGAAAGAGAAGATCCAATCATAAAAGTTATGTAATCCAATTATAAACACTTTGTGATTCTGGAGTTCATGGGCTGTTTGCCTTATTTACTAATGAGCCTAATTAAAAAGATCCCTGAAGCCAAAAATAATGGGGATGACAACTGTTAAAACACCATACAGTTGCCAAAAAGAAGTGTTAAGCTCTACTTCAAGTCTCCAGTTCTGGAAATAGTCCTAACTTTTAGGATGCACTGTTCCAGAAGGAGAGTAGTTGTACAATTATGCATCCAGTCTTTATTTTCCAAAAGTTTGGAGTTACTGTGATTCAAGACAAATGACAGCAATTTTTTGCTGTCTTGATTTAACTAAATCAAATGGGTGACCTCATAACTTTTTTGCTCTTGATTCTTTAGCCCTTTATGATTATTAGTTCTTCCTCATCAGCAGTGGAATTTTCACTGTGTTTGACCTGCAGTTCAACCACAGCTAGAATTTTTATAATTAAGATCATGGGATATTATTTTTGTTAACTTGATTAATGGCAATTTCCATCATCAAGTAGTGAAATATTCTTCTTCCAGTTTGTCTACAGAGAAAAGATTTTCTCTCTCTCCCTCTTATATGTAGATTTGTCTATCTGACCCACAGACTGGATAATCCAGGGTCTTTCAGTCTCAATTCCAGAGAAGGTGAGTTTAAGTAGTAGATTTTCAGAGTAAGAATTGAGATCACTATGTGGAATATCACCAAAAAGTTATAGTTGAGTTGCTTAATGGCCCTAGGTATAATTACTAAATGTTTGAAATCTAGGGATGCAGTTTCATTTCGAGTGTTAGGTTAGGAATCCTATGAATTCCTAAATGTTAGGAATAAAAAATTGTTATCTGCAGTTTAGAAACTGCCTTAGGCAGGGCTGGATATAGCCTTGGGCAAAGAAAAAGAATATTTTCTCCAAAGAGTCTATTGTAGTAAAAAAAGGATAGTGGAGGGTTTTATCTGCCTCTGCTCTTTTTTTCTTTCACTGTATCTGAAGAAGCTGTGGGTGCCTGCAGTCTCACTAATTTAAGGTTTTAATCTATTCTTACCAAATCTTATCATGGAATAGGGTAGAAAAAAAATATATGGTAAATGTTGTACTCATTAAGTGCATGTGTTAAAAAGCTGATATGTTAACTTGTCATTGCAAATAAATTTAGGGTTAAGGGAGTGAACTAAAAGACCCAAAAGTGTATAATGATGTTGTACAGATGGCAGTCAAAGCAACATCAAATTACTGAAAGTGAACGCTTTAAGATACTCTTTTGGGTAGCTTATTTTCTTTTTTTCCTCTTTTTTTTAAATTTTATTTTTATTACTTTCCTTTAAATTGCCATGGATTCAATTTAGTAAATGGATTTGTATGATTTATGGGTCTGCAGGATCTATGAGCAAACTCTGGCTTGATGTACAAATCATCCTCAAGCCTGAATTATGAAACAACGCTGAATACTGGGCTCATGACTTACTGTGACATGACATTGCTTCCCTTTTTTTATTTACTTGACATTCCATCCAGAATAATACTGGGAGCAGAAAAGTATTTCACTGTCCTAAATGCAAACAGATTTTTACTTTTTCACTGTTTCTTCAGAAGTTAGAATACAGTTCTACAGAATCAACCAGAGTTGCTAAGTTCCTGAATATATATTTCAAGTTTTTTTTCTATAAAGGATTAGAGCAAGCTGGATGAATTTCATGCAATGATTTCAGTGTTGTCCCAATGTACATGCCTAGAGAAACCTCGCAATTTATTAATCTTTTATTAAAATGTTTGTATAAAACTTTTTTTCTTTCTGAAAACGCTGCTAGAGCAAGAAAAAATTTAATCCTCTTTGGTAAGGATGTGCATTTGAATGGATTTCACAGGCAAACGGAGTGCCAACAGAGATAATTGTATAGCTAAGTGGCAGAGGTAATATACTTTTTTAAAGATATATTAAAATTGCCGTACTGTACACTTGGGGGATTCCTGCAGGCTGCCTTCAGAAAAGCTCTGGCAATGACAGACACTTTTAGAGCTGGGGACATTTGCCACTTATTACAAGTTGCAATATGAAGACAAAACTCCTGTAACAGAAACTTTGAATAAAGTTACACTCCTTACTGGTAGAATTAGATTACTTGGGTAGCATTCCCTTATGATGCTCAGTATTCAGGGCTCAGTATTTGGTGTTCGGCGTTCAGGAGCCAGCTGCGTCTGCTGTTGGCAGGGAGTGGCTTCCCTTGGGTCAGGATTGCTTGCAGGTTGCAGTCCAGACCCTGCTGTTGGCACATGTGCTGAGAGCTCGGTGCTGTTCTGCTCTGAGAGGGCTCAGAACTGAGAGGGGGCGAGTCTCTGTCCTCTAAGGTGCTAATCACCACTCTTCTCAGCGCTTTGAGTCTTTAATGATTTCGATCGATTCTGTGGGAGTTGGAATTGTAAACTCTCTGTTGCTGAGGGATATTAAGTTCCTGAGACCAAGCTCAAGCTTTTATAACCAGAATGGAGCAGCAGCATGGAATGAGCCTGCTGAGTGCTTATACAATATAGAGCTCCACAGTGAAATGCATCTTACAGGCATTTTAAATCAATTTGGGTAATGGAAAACAAACTACAGGCAGCTGCTATTTGGAATTTATGTATTTTTATTCTTTTTGTTGCTGTTTTTACAAACATAATGGGAAAGTCAGAAAAACACATTATGTCAAGTAAAGAACACCGAAGACCTGCAGGGCAGTCATAAAGGTGTTTAAATAACCATCTGAAGTGTATGTGATTAGTAGAAATAAGTAGAAAAATAGGTTGCTCTTAGTCCATAAATGCACTTAAATCAAACAAAACTTCTAATCAATCAATATGGCCATTAGTTTTCTGATACTAATGTCACTAATATCAGTGAATTGGAAAAAACTATTGACATACTCTATTTCTGGCTTTCCACTGTGACAAATTCTGTGCCTTTTACTTATCAGCTTTACCATCGGTCTGCAATTTGTGGCCCAACTGAATTTTCTTCAGAATTTCCAATACTCAGATGTTTGGTATTACTGCTTCTCGTTCATGTCACGTGAAAGAGAACTATGTACAAACACAAACTTTATTTCATCTACTGACTTTACAGTTTCAAGAAAGGTTTTCATTGCTGTTGTAAAATTTAAATGTGAAATACACATCTGTAGATTACAATTTCTCTTTTCAATGAGAAATAAATTATTGCATTACAGTAGCTGGCTGTATAAGCTAATACATGGTGAGAGGAGGCAAAACCTGCATAACTAACTGGAGGAAGAGGAAAGATAAATTAGGGACCAGAATAAGTTTATTTCTTCTCTTAAATGGTCCTGAGTGTCTCTAAAATAATACATGCTTAGTTGTATTATTTTTAAAGCATTTTCTGGATGCAGACACTCAACGCAAATAGCATATGGTACAGGAGGGCCTTTAATTTCAGGATTAGGTTTTAAATCCTACTTATTCCAGGAAAAAGGTAGAGCACACAGATACTAAGCAAACAAGGGAGTAGGAAATAGGAAAGATAATTTTTACA
Organism: Dicrurus megarhynchus; assembly: GCA_013399195.1. Taxonomy (NCBI): domain Eukaryota; kingdom Metazoa; phylum Chordata; class Aves; order Passeriformes; family Dicruridae; genus Dicrurus; species Dicrurus megarhynchus. The sequence goes on along the minus strand of VXAD01004603.1, from coordinate 4,038,543 downwards.
GATTTTCAACTGTGAAAGGTACGTGTGAACAGGCTTCAGCACATGTGCACTTCTGCATTCCTACAGGCTGGTCTTGAAGGACTGAATTTAACTGGGTGCATTGAAATGAGCACAATGATAAAATCATCATCTTGATAGGAATGCTGAATGAAACAGTTCCAAAACAGACGTTTCATTGTATCTTTATGGTAGATTTTACAGTTCATGACAGGCATGATATATCAAAACATAGAGTCAGATCAGAGAGCTAAGGTGACTCTTTCAGCAGTACCACAGTCTCCGTGGATTTAAATGTCGTATCCAGTTCCAGAGAGAATCACATCAGGTCTGTACTCTCTCCATGCTATTGTGGTAAGGGAGAAAGAACATGAAACACAAAAGATTAAGGCTGCAAAGCACAGTAATAATGGGAAGCTTCAGCTAACTTCATAAATCTTGGATAAATGTCATACCAGGACAGAATGTTTTCTTCTGACATATCTAAAATTTGAGTCAGTCCTTTTTGGAGAAATGAGTCAGGAAATCTTCAAAAGTAGATGTAGCACTCAATTTAGATCTGATTCAAGATGTACTAGAGATCAAAATGGACCTACATTTAACTTCTCTATGTAAGAATGGCATCCAGGAAATCTCATTCCTAGAGCATTTTTATGACAAGAAACTGCTTAAAGGAAAATGGGAAGAAAAAGATAAAAGGTTAACCTGATTAACCAGGTTGGTGATTCTAGATGTTAAAAAACTGTTTCAGAGTAATGTATTTAACATTATATTGGAGTTAATGTGTACCACAATTTAGCAAAAAATGCTAGAGGGGTGACAGGCCAGCAAAATTCATCCAGCAGCTTAAGGAGAATTTTAAGGCCAAGCTTAGAGAGTGAAAATCATTTGTGGAAAATAAGAACAGAAAATTGCATCAAGTCCAGCAGGTTCAAAACCGTCTCAACAGATTAATTGAACAGTAATTTTGAGGTTAAACGTGTTAAATTCATAATATTTTATAACAGCAGGAGCTCTGCTTGAGATTTGTGGTGCACACAAAAACACACAAGTTAAATATGTAACATATGTACTGCTGTAACCTATGTTATATATTATGAGAGATATGATTTGTCATTTACTATGTGTTATATGTTAGATACATATTATACTGCAATTATATTATAAATATGATGTATATAACTATATAAAGCATGTTATAGCTATATATAGTATATATAGAAAATATCCAACACATATACTCCATATAATTCTGTGTTATACATTCTAAATTATCTCTTACAGTGCTGTGATAGAAGCCTGTAGCAAGAGCACACAGGGTCTGTGCTTACTCTTGGTTGAGCTGTGCTGACCCATCAAGGGCTTTTCAGCTTCAAATCTCATCTATAGCTTTTTTGTATTAATAACTTTTTACTTTTGTGAGTAGAGAATCAGATTCTTTATAAGGAAATGGAGAGACTCCATTTCTAGAGGATAACCTGGATTTTTTATTTATGATGTTATAGCCTGAGCTAAAGAAGACCCCATTCAATGCCAGTATATCCCCCCATATTTGCTTTATAGGCATCTTTCCATCCTCTGTGTGCCGTATAAACATAATGTCACAGGGTGCAAATACGACTCAGAGGAACAGCTATGTACAATAATGGAGAGATAATATTTACAACAATGGGAGAGATTGCTTGGAACTTCTCCAGAAACTGCTACAGGCTTCAGCCATTATTTTTAAAAAAAAAAACTATTGTTGAATAGTTTTGTTCCTCTTCAACCCCACCAAAATCAGCTTTTTTAATGTATTATTAAGATCTTGCATTCAAAAACAACCAATACAAGTAAGTTGTTTGAAAAGAGATGAGCCAAAGGAGGGAGGATGAAGAGAGAATAAGAATGAAGAAAACCAAGAATTTTATCTCAGAGAATGATTTATGAGGTAACATTAGGGAGATAAATACATGCAATCTGAATAAGTGATGTCTGAGAAAGAGCAACAAGCTGAGAGCAAGGGTGAACACTCGGATAAGATGAAATATATTCACAAGAAATGTAATGGCATAATAGAGTGACAGCAGGTAGTGGAATTTTACTCCGGCTCTTATTGTATTTCTTTGCACACCTCCTCGATAGAAAAAGAAATGATGGCTTGATTTAGCAGTCTCAGGGAGTTCAAGTTGGCAAAGTAATGACCTGCTTTTGTTGGTGGTTGAATTTAGAATGAATTCTCTAACTAGTTCCAGAACCTGGGGGGTTTTGCCATTTTTACTGCTGTATTTCTTCCCAAATATTAAAAACCCCCCACCTGTTATATGTTCTTCCCTATGAAGAAAGTAGTTTTCAAAATTATTTGGTCTCTAAAAATAAGTTTGAAGAATTTGAGAATATTAGTATTTCATTTTAAGATGTCAGTTTTAATTTTTAGAAAGATCTGTAAAATTTCTGGTTCATATTCCTTTAGAGTGAAGATGGATGGCCACAGGAGACAGTGATAACAGCTCAACCTGTTTTTTTCAGAAGATATAATACCCGTAGATTTTTATACCCTGTTTCTTGTACAAGCCTGATGAGCCCAAAAACTACTAAACTATTTGATTTAAAAAAGATAAATAAATCTGAGTCTGTTAGAGCAGGTCCAGAGGAGGCCACAAAGATGCTCAGAGGGCTGGAGCTCCTCTCCTACAGAGACAGGCTGGTGTTGTTCAGCCTGAGGAAGAGAAGGCTCTAGGGAGGCCTCAATCACTTCATTTCTTCCAGTACTTAAAGGGAAAAGTGACTTTTGACATGGGCAGGCAGTGACAGGACAAGGGGGAATGGTTTCAAACTAAAAGCCGAGAAGTTTCGATTAAGTGTTGGGAGGAAGTTCTTAACCCAGAGTGTGGGGAGGCCCTGGCACCGGCTGCCCAGAGAAGCTGTGGCTGCCCCATCCTTGGCAGTTCAGGGCCAGGTTGGATGGGGCTCTGAGTCTGGTCTGGTGGAAGATGTCCTTGCACGTGGAGGAGGGGCTTGTTGGAATGAGATGATCCTTTAGGTCCCTTCCAACCCAGGCCTTTCCTTGATTTGTGCACTGAGAATTGTGAGAAAGTGAAAAAATTGACTTGTAATCCTGGAAGTAACATGAAGAGAAACTTGCTCAGCATTTCTTTATATGCACAGGGCTTTTGTGATTAAAATGGTACAAAAGGTTTCTTTGGAATATCTGCCTTCCATTTTTCAGTGAGATTGAGCACTATAATCTAGAGACTCTCCCTCCTCAAATGCTTTTTTCTGTAGTCAATTTACTTTTATTTGATTATACTTAGACATAGCCTCATAACGCCATTGTAGAGTTTAAGTCACTGTTTGCATATGCTGAGTGATACCTGAATGGGAATTAGCATGGGTATGCAAAATATTATTATTATACTTTCTTGGTATTCTTCTTAGAGTTTGAGCTAGCATATATTCAAGTAATTTCAGTACCCCTTGAAAGAAATCAGTCTGCTGGGATTTTTTCCTACTGGTTGTAGACTGTAAGTAGTTCTTTCGTAGTCTACTTGTTCCAATATCTTTTGTCATTTACGTAAGAGCTGCTGGAATTTAAAATTATTATTGCAATTGTTTACAAAAACAATCAGGTGTCAGGTTCATTGCCAGATTTGTAATTAAATCAAAGATGCTCCATTTAGTGTATTTACACTATGGAGCATCATGCACTGTTGAGGAAGTGTGGGGAAGATTTGCTCATAATTTATTCTACTTTTTATTTCAAACATAAAATACTAAACCAACTGAACCATAAGCCTTAGGTGAATAGACTTCTCTACTTGTGGTATTTACAGCTTGGATAAATTAGGTGTACATAATAACCAGCTGTCAACCTCCAGATGTAGTGCAGTCAAGCTGCATAAATCCTACAGTCTCAGTCACTGTGACTTTCCCTCATGCAGGGCTTGGTGGGCTGCTGTAAATAATTCCATACTGTGTAACCTAATTTCATGCCAGCCTTGTTTTTATTTTTGTTTTATTCTAGTAATTTAATGAAAAGCATGTATGAGTAGCAAAGTCTGATTGCAGTGAAACTGTAGGAGCTCTACTCTTTTAGAACAGGGAGGTGGAAGAAACCAGAGAATGTGGCATTTCAACTGCAATGCTTGCAGCACAAGACAGAAAATTAATGAGTGGGGAGTCCTCACTTTTAGTAAGTTTCCTGATTGTAGTTCAAATATTACAGTACCAGTAATACAGTCTAGGCTATTCTCCCTTTAATTTTGTTGCTTGGGGTAATGGTGGAGTAAGGTCTTTAATTTCGGTGAAGCTGGTGAATAAATTGGATTATTTTACTGACTATCAAAATAGCTGTTGTTCTCTAACAAGAAAGTTTCAAAAGCCTGATTTCTGAATAGCTCAAAAATCCCTTAATATGTCACTCGTGGCTTTCTCTATGTGCTCTGGTAGAAAATGATTTCCTTGTGGTGTCACACACCCCATGCTCCGTTCTCCTATGAACTCATGTTCCAGGTGTTATTGTTCATGTAATGGGTCATCAATTTTCAAGATTTTCATATCTTTCAGACCTGATGTAGTCTAATTTGGACCTCACTTGTCATTTAATCATGTAGATTTTTGGTTTTCTTTCTCTTCCTCCTCTCTAGCCACTTTTCATACTTTGGATTTGTCTCCTACTTCTTACAAAAATGTTTTGTTCTATATAAAACATATTTCATCTTAACTTCTGGTTAGACTTTACTTTAAAACATAAGTTGAATACCTTTATTAAAAACTAATTACCACATGACCTGCTACTGCTTAATAAAAGCCTGCCAAAAACATTTGTCCTCACTTTGTGCTTCCAGATTTTATTTATTACAATCAAATATGATATTTCTTAGTCTAAAACAGCTACGTTGAATTTCTGATTCACTTTCCAAGTATTCAAGTTAGGATTCATCTTCCTGTCTTAACCACTTTAAATTTATTACTGTTTTTCAAATCTGTCCATAGTTTATTGTGGAAATAAATGAGAAATTAATTACTGATTTTTAACTGTGCTTGCCTTATTATGCTGTAACATCTCCAGGTTCACAAAGGAAGGGGTTTGCTTCTATGAGCCCAGCTTCTCTCAAATGCTTAATTTGATGTATCGCCCTTTGTGTTTTGCTCTGCAGTTTTTCTAGAGAACTTGTGATCAAGCCTGACCTTTCAGCATTATGAAGTAAGACATAAGCATAAATTCCAAATGGTCATCACTCAGTGTGATACTAAAATATTGCAGGGAGGAAATTACAGTAGGCATTCCAGAAATCTCTTTTAAAATCCACTTTGATTGTAAATGCTGTTGATTTCACTGAGCTGTAGCCGTGCAGTGGCTGCACTGCAGCAGTGAACCAGTATTAATCTATTTTCACATAAGCCTGCACAGACTTTACAGTATGAAACTGCGTGAATTCTTAGACTCTTGAACTGAAACACAAAGATGTGCCAATGCTAGCAGAGTGCAACCTCCCAGCCCATAGTGCTGCAGGTTCATTGTCAGAGCTGGAAAGGTGAGGTGGATCTGAGTACATTTGTGTGAATTCCTTCGGTTTGCAGCACACACATGAGCAAGAGTTCCTCTAGAGTTCCTCATTAACTTCTGGAATGATGGAAATTGTCATGTGCCTAATTCTCTCTAGACAAATGGCTCTTCATAACCTCTACAAATTTAACATTTGGAATGGAATCCATCATAATTCTTCTGTATTAGGTAAAGGGGCTCCAGAAGCATTTCATGTACCAGATGCAGTCTGAGTTTCCTGACAGAAATTTACTGATGTAACTTCAATTACCAGCTTGAAATGAAAGGTATTATTCAAAGTATTTTGTACTTTTCTTTCAGACATTTCTGTGAGTTAACAGAAAATTGATTAACAGCTTGCATGCACATGTAACTATGCCTACAGGAATAAATTACGTGTAATTATATACACGAGAATATGATCATAAGTAACCAGTGAGTCTGAAGCTGCTCTGTATTAGACATTCCCTGGGTTTCTTCCATATAAGGAATCTGGCTCAGTTACCTACATTTTATAATAATCCAGATCCATAACTCATGTTCTTCTCTAGGTGCCAAATAGCAACCATAAAACTGCTGCAGAGCTGTAGTAGAAAGCTGTGCCACTTGTTGGTGTTTCACATTCTTCCCTGTTCTTGGGTATCCTTGGGTGAACCCATTTCATATCGATTAACCTCTGCCACTGTTTCAATCCAAGGCATTATGTCTTCATGTAATAAGGGACTATTGATTCTTTTTCCCAGTCTAATGAAACAGCACAGATGAAAAAATATTGTCCCTGTTTCACAACACTTAAAATTGTATTAGAGATGGATTTCAGTAAGCAGCTGACCAAAAGCACTCAGCAAGTAATGAAAATGTACATTAAGAGGGAAAAAACACTCTTTTTCAAAGAGACAAGATACACACAAAATATTTATAATAATTTCTTTTCTGTATGTACTATCAAAGCCAAAACACTCTTTTAGCACAACTTTTTGTCTCACAGATTCTGATCAGTAGGCAGTAGTAAAGGTGTTTTATGTGTGAGTGAAGTTAAAATAGTGACATATAACGGGAGTGCATAGAAAGATAATTTTGATTTGAGAACTCAACAATATTTCTTGTATTTCTGAAGTTAATCAAGAACTGAGAGCAAGAATTGACTTTTTGTATTATGTATTTGATATGAACAGAGGAATTTTCCCTTCTTTTCAATCTGATACTGGACAAGGCTGGAAAGTTTATAAGTGCTGTGTATACAGAGGCTTAAATTTCACTTCAAGACTGTACATAAGAGGCTCATGAGTGACCCTTTCTCCTGAAGTTGAGAAAATATGTAAGTATTTTACTAAAGTTGGTTGCGTTACCAAGTGTTGTGTGCCATAAGTGCAGAGCAGATCTATGACAGTACCAGCATTCAAATACACTTCAGAGTGAGAAGTAGGCCTTAAGAGTAAACTCTGTGCTTCTAACACATTTATTATGTTTGCATTTTTAGTTTTATGTAGATTTCTAGATGTTGGGGGATGTTTTTCACATAACAGTGTGAGGAAGAGCTGCCTATTAAAGACCTAATCAGCCTCAATCTTCACACAAGCAGAATTGTCATTGTGCTCCAGCTGTTTTGATTCTCTAGCAATGCAGAGCAGATACAAAATCCACTTAATTGGTTAGTTAAATAGATTTATAGTTGTTTGGCAATGCCGGAATGATGGTAAGTGTTCTGCAACACCTGAATACATACTGAGAAGTTCCCTTTCCTCTTTTTGAATTTTTAAATTTGACTCCTAATTGATTCTTTTACATGATTGCAAATCCAGATAGAACCCTTGCAGTGACCACAAAACATTGATATTTCTGGATAAATTTTACCCAGGATTTTTCTTTCTGTGAATTTCAAAGACATTTCACCTTGAAACACAAACTATTTTTGATCATTTAAGTTACTTTGGTTTCTGCTCTGAAAGTCATGGGGGTAGGTCTCAGAGAGTAATTTTAAACCATTATTTGTAGCCTTGTTAAGCAGCAGGAAAGAGGAGAAAGAAAATTAGTAATTGGTCTCTGTCCAGCACAAACTGTTGAAATTGATTTGGCTTCAGGCTGCGCGTTAAAAGCCAGCCAATGCAGTACAGCCACGGATCTCTGGTACATTGTGTTAACAGGCACCAGGGGCTCTGTGCCTTCCCTGCTTTGCACTCAGCTTTCGCCCCCGTGCTCTGACCCTGATTCTTTCTTAGCATATTCCAGTGCACATCAGTGATGGCCCCATCGCACCCACACTGCTATCAGAGCCCTGCTGCCAGGGACTGTGTCTCGGCAGTTAGGACAGATAAGTGGTGTCTTCGCCCCTTTTTTACCTCTGCAAAGAGGACATCAAATCCTCTTGGATCCGCACTGATCAGTGAAGAGTTCTCTGCTGTTATGGACTGTGTCCATTACAGTGGTTGCAATAAAACAGACTGAGTTTCCTCTTGAATAGAAAGATACCATTTAGTCTTACATGAAACATTAACTTGTGGGTGGTGGTCTTGCTCCAGTGAAGCTGCCAAAGGTTTTATAATAATGTATTTTAAAACCAAAGAAGTCTGTGCTAGTTCTGATGGTTGGATCCTTGTGGTCTTCTCTTGGTTTCTGATTGGATCTGGTCAAGCATCCTGACACATCTCCAGATAGCATTTATGTCTGGCAAATATTTCAAGCTTTTATACTGAGTACACACGTTGCCATTACACACTGGGAAAATGTCTAGGTTTGATTCAGAGATCAAGATTGTCTGTACAGCAACCTGTTCTGAGAGCCATATTTTAGTCCAATTGCTTGTTCTGTGCTCTGTCAGACTTCCACCGTCAGATAAATGTGAACTAAAACCTCTCGCAGTGTCTTGCTGAAGCTGAGAATCCTTCTGTACTAGGTGCCTGCAGCAGAATGAGCAAACACACAGAACAGGATCTGTCCAACAGTGCCATCCCACTCAGCACAGCTTAGGTACCTGTAAATAAGAGATTTGGAGTGCTAGAGGCCACGTAGTCACTTCAGTAGAATGTTTTCACCAAACTGATATATCCGGTTTGTCAACTCAGAGGAATCCCTCTGTTGCTGAGGTACAGCTGTAGGTACAGGGTAGGGTTGGATAGTCCCTGAAGAAAGTTCCAGCTCCCTTAAAGTCTTTCTTCACTTTTGACCATGTACTCCTTCCTTCCACTTCCCTCCCTTTGTCTGGTTCCTCTCCTTGGTGAGCCACATGAGAGCATTTGAACAGCAGAAAGCAAACTCAGAGAACAAAATAAAAGTGCTAAGAGAGGGAGAGAGAAGGAGAGGGTTAAGAGAGCAAAGGATTACTTCTCTTAAAGGGCAGGGATTATTACATCAGTTCAGGCTATTTAAGTCTTATTAATGCTTATGACTTTAGCTTCCAATGTACAAACAGGTTCAAAAAAAAAAAAACCAAACAAAAAGACTGTGTGGAGCATTGCTGCTTGCCAGGCTTGTTCCCAGCCTGGCTCGCAGGTAAATGAGGTCCGATGCCCGCGTGAACCAGCGACTGAAGGATTTAAGGTAACGGAGGTTTGAGTGCCTCAGTTTCCCAGTTCAGCCCAAAAGCCATTTAACAGCAAGTAGTTCTTGCTGTTTATCAAGCCAGCAGCGAAGGCAAAGAGGAAAGAGTTGGAAACTCTGTTAGCTGCAGTCCAAGTTTATTTTCTTCTGCCTCGGGGGACAGAGAGGCAGTTCCTTGAAGGGAAGCCGAACAGAGAGACCCCGGTTTGCTCTCTGGCAGTCAGTTTGAAGGCATTACATCATGAGGTAGAGATAACAGAATTAACCAATCATGAAAGGAAGATACATGATAATAAACCAATAAAGACATCTCAGGGGAGGAACAAAATCAAACTAACAAATAACAAAAGAGCTGGAGGGAATTTCAAACCACGCTGGCCTGTTACAGGACTTGAAGCTTCTGTGATAAGAAAGCAGACGTGGTGTGAGTGACATGCAAGGGATGTGCTATGCTGCAGATTCTGCCTTTTGTCTGCCTTCGGGGGCAGGGTCCTGCGATGGGAAATCAACCCATCTGGATTCTGTATCCCACACAGGCTGCACCATAGCAACAGAGCATTTAAACCTTACCATTGATTTTAAGGATTAGAAGTTACACGTCAATGAATGTTCTGAATAGAGACTTCCTTACCTCCCACAGTGCTCTTTCCCCCCTTCACGAGATTATTTCCCAGAGTTCATGGAGATGGGGTTTTCCCCTTAAGATTTTGGTATATGTAGATGCCCATTTGTTCAAGCTGTTGAAGAAGGCTAGAAAGGGTTTCCTCAATGAGGAGCCTCCACCAACTATCACATATATTTTACAGGTGACTTCATTGCCACAGTGACCTGACAGTGAGTCCTCAAGCCCAGTTCTTATATTTTGGAATAGTTACATGTTCAGTGAAACTGCATTAAGTCAGTGACCAGGGATTATCAGCTTTATGACAGAAAACCTTAGGTATTGAAGTTCAAGACAGAATAAAGGAAGCAATGACCAGCTTTTTACTGAAATTCCACTATGTTTTCAGCCTTGCATACATACACTGAGTTCATGGATTTGAATGGTTTGTGACTGTAATTCCACAGATAACCCCACAGCCCTATTGCATAATTATGCCTATTTCCATAACCAACCAAAGCTTTTATAAATACACTGCATCAGAGAAATTTCATAGAATGGTTTCAGTTGGAAAGGACCTTAAAGATAATTTCATTCCAACCTCCCTTAATGGGCAGGGACAGCTTCCAGTAGATAAGGTTTCTCAGAGCCCCAACCAAGGTGGCCTCAACCTCATCCTTATTTTGCATTAAAAGAATGCTTTTACATGATTAGCTAAAGTCCATCCTTAAGAGAAACCTCTCTGTCATTGCTGTGTAAATTGTGGAATAACTATTTTTTGTAAAGGACCCTCCCTGCTTTAAGAACCTGGCATTAGGACAATGTGTTTTCCCATTACAGTGACAAGTACATATAAAACATAAATCCCACTTGAGAGCCTGAGCTGTTTGAAGGGGTTTAGTGTCAGACACTCATTTCTGGGAGGCTGGATTAGGAATTGGAAAAGATTTTTTTACTAGAGCACTGTAGCTGGTACATTAATGTGTATCTGCATGGCAGGAATACAAAGTGTATTGAAAGGCCAACCTTTTCTATTGCATAAGACAACTACAGAGATTCCTTTTTAAACTGAGACACTGATGTTTATTACTTTGAAATGGCATTTTTCCTCAACAGATCCCACTGGATTAGTTCTTCTTTTCAAAAAAACCCCCCAGTATGTCAAAATTATGTTATCTGACACTGAAGGGAAAGAATATCTGCCTTGTGGCTATTTTTCCTAATCCGTATTTCTGGATGATGTTTTTCCAGACTTGCTTCTCCTCTTACTAGCAAGTTTGTGAATCAGGACTGTCTCAGAAATCAATGATACTACAGCACTCTACATTTAATGTATGAAGAGTTTCCAGGCCTGTGTGTTTATTCATAGACATTCATATGTAAGATACTTAAAACTTCTAAATACTTAGTTCTTAATGCATTAATGCATTATTACACTGGCCATTGGCTTTTAAGATTTAGTAGTGTTTCTGAATAACTGATTTAAGAGTGATTCTATCAGTCTGTGCTTTTTAAATTGATCTATTCATACTTTAAAAAGTCTTAAAGATCCACATTGATTTATGTAACTGGACAAAAATATTCTTCTTTTCTCCTAAACTGTAGTAGAGGTGCTGCAAGGATAAGGTTATAAATGTGCATCTGGTGAGGAGGTAACCTTAACCTGACCCGTGCTATTGTGCCACAGCTAAGGGGTTTGTGATGATTATTTTTATTTTATTATCAAAGCTATATTGGAGAGCTGAATTTTGAGTATTCAGAGCTCTGAGTCTCTGTGGTTATGGAAACTAAGCAACTAACAGGAATTTCTACCTGTAGCCAAGCAGCAATGACACAAGTAAAGGATGAACAGCATGAACTTCCCTTATAGTCATTTACAATTTCTACATTCTCAAGGTTATTTTGCAAGCAACAACCACCCTCCTCCCCCCAAAAAAAACAACATTAAAAAGAAAAATAACTCTCTCCTTTATGAATCATATTTATTTGTGTCCATAAATTATACCCAGATGTAAGTGGACATTTATCTAGAGCAGTACTGGGGGGTTGGGGGAGCTGCATCAGAAATACCAAACAGTCATGTTCAATACATGGGATTTAATGACACCAGACATGTTTGACATAGTATTAACCATTGAATACCCTTAGCTACAGTTGGCTTTTAGGCAAGAGATGGAAAAATATGGATTTAGTGTTTATTTTTTTTCATTTCCAGCTTTACAGACATTGATGTGATGGTAATTAGAAGTCAAGAATAAAGCAAAAGCTGATAAAATTAGCTTTCATCTAACAACTTGTTTAGTAATATTGATGGACAATTCAATAGTTTTGAACCACCTTTAAACTGGTATAGCTGAGGAAAAATATTTTAAAATAATGTAAATGCTGAATAAATTGCAATTAGGCCAATGAAAGCATTTTATGACTACCACATTGCCTTCTGCCTCTTGGGAGGAAATCCTAAGAGTAGAGGAGGAAAGAATGTTTCCAGTATCATTTGCTTAAAAAAATTATCAAGTGCCACAGGAATATTGGTGCTCAGTGCAAATTGGAGCGATAAATTATGATGGCACAAACATTCCCCCATTCTTGCCCCAGGAAATTAAAACTAGACCTACCTATTATTAAACAAACATAGTAAAATACTGTTTGATCACACTTACTATGTATAAAATTTGTGAATATGGAGAGGAATTTTAAATGCCTGCTGAGCTGGACTCAGCAAAATTTTTTTCACACTGTCCTTTCACAGATGTGATACAGAGATGGTTAAGCTCTGCAGTCAATACTTCTGCTGCTTTATTGCTGTTCCCCAGCGGGAAGGAGGACAAAACACAAAATCCTCTTTTTTTCTCTCTCTTCTCTCTCCTCCTTTGACAGTCGTAAGTCTTAGATAGGAGTAGAATCCGTAGGAGTTTAAAGTATATGAGAAAAACTGTTTGTGTTCTTCCCTGTCAGCAGCTAAATCATGGTGTAGTGCAAGCCACAGAATGCCACTGTCCCTGAGGAACCTTGTCCAGCATCCTGCTCAGTGCAGGATCAGCACTGAGGGCACAGCTGGGGCTGGGCACGGCTCCCAGGAAATCCCTGCAGTCACCCTGATTTACACACAGGCTTCACTGACAGGCAAACAATGTGGGGCTGCTCTTTGCTGCCTTTCTCATTTCACCGCTAACCTTGCCTGTGCTTTGGCTTTGGCCACCTTTTCTTCATGGCATTCATAAGTAAGTGATATAACAAAACTTCCCTCTGAATTTTTAATGCTTTACCTTTGGGCAATAAGATGGAGTTGTCTGACAAAAGTTTCCTTGCAGCTTTCAGACATTAGTTCCCCATTGCCACCCCCGTGCCAGCCCTGTTATTAAAATGTTAATAATATTTAATTTCTTATACATGCTGTTCAGATATTGCTCAAAGACTCCACTGTCAAAAATCCTTTCCTATTTACACATCTCTACAATCTCCTCTTAACCAGCTCGTCTGCCACTTTCTAATTAGCTTTGATAAACTTCAAATTCTTCTGCAAGGAGCTGATCCTCAGCTAGATGAGTTGTCACATTCTCACACTGATGAAGATTGGGTAGTTTTCTATCTAGCTTCCTTAAAATGGACACAGTATTTGCGTTCCAGAAACAGCAAATTCTTTTACTGAAGCCGCAAATAGTGAAATTTACAAAGATTTTCCTTCTCAAGGTCAGGTTGGGGAAAAGAGGAGATAGTGGTTCTTGGTTTTATAAAAGGTAGTTTTTGATCCTGAGCCATGTATATTTTACAGATGCCTGAAGAAGAGTAAAATAAATAGTTATGAAAATGTGCAGAAAACTTCTGCTTGTGTTAGAACAAAGAGCTTTCTGTTAAAACAATGCCGAATACAACAATTTGAAAATTAAGTAACACAGTCTCTAACTGGCTACTACTGGCTGGAAGTTGTAAGATTAAAGTTGCTAAAATATTTGGCAGTGTTCATAAAGCTGCGTGAATTCAAAACAAGGAGTATGTTAACTACACACTCTTCAAAAAGCAATGTGAGTGAAGGAAAATGGTACAGAAAGCAACAGAGACAATACAGATATCACCCACATCTGAAATGAATTAACTTTATAGTGCCAACTTTATTTGTGTCGGTATTCTTTAATACAATTTCACTATAGATGATACATTTGTTTTGACAGTTTGGGCATGTCAGACAATTGCAAATAAGAAATTAGAAATCTGGTGATGTTTTTACTGCACCTATGGACAAACAACCTATATTCGTGCTCCTGCAGTGCTGTGCAGTAAGAGAGGGCAGAAATCTCTTGCCCTCAAAACTCATATTCAAGCCACTGCATAAGTAACTCAGTTTCACATCTATTAATGCTAATCTCATCAGAAATTGTGTGGAATGGAAAGTTTGACTTTTTATTTGTATATTGATCCAAATTAATTTCCACTACAGATGCCTTGATTTCAGAGCTTTTAAATCAGGTAAGTTTTTTCACTCAGTAAGAACACTGGCACTGCCTCAGAAGGTAGGATTTTTTAGAGACCTTCACTGTCTCATTTCGTCACGTCTCTTTTTGTGACATTTGGCTGAGACAAAGCTGCTTTTGATAACACAACTCAGCAGACTTCTAAAAATAACATTTTTCCAGTATAATTTTGGTAACTGCTGGGATTTCATGGCATAGGAGCTAATAAATTTGTTAAAAAAGAAATGGCATCAGACATCTGCTGCTCAGAAACATATTTATTAATTGTTATTTTCTTGTCATTTTTACCTGCAGCAAGTCTAGGTAGAGGAATATCTTGGTCATGCAGGTTTGATTAAGTAGTGTAACAAGTATGCAATTGATTAACTAATTTAGGATAAGAGATAAAGAAAAACTTGCATAGCTGAAAATTTCAGGGAAGCTTGCATGATTAACATGCAGAACTAAAATTAAAGACAGAACTTACGACTTCTTCCAGATGGTCATCCTTTTCAATGAAAAAAATGTATTTTAATATAGTAAAGAAAGTTTCTATAGAGTTTATCAAAACTGCAAAGCACAAGTGTGAATTGTATTGTGGACATCTCTAAATGCAAATTATTTTAATGTTATACCTCTGCCACTAGCTTAAAATATGTTCCCCTGGATTTGTTTTTTACAGCTTTGCACTTCATCAGATTGAAAAAGAAAACTATTGCAAATTTAAAAATCATGCTTTACTGTCAAAGAAAAAGGTTGAATTCATTGATTATAAAATAAAATTGCAAGAGAAAGTACAACTGTGTGATAGAAATGTTTCAATTTTTTCTAGGAGTGTATTTAAGTTCCCCTTGAATGCACAGGGAATAATTTTCAGGTAAGTAAGTGCTTTAAAGTCAGATGTAATTCTAGAATGTACTGAAGTTGTTATTCAAATGCTTTGTCTACATAATAGCTGAGCTATTCTTAGTTTGCCATATATGGGTCAATTTTGATATAACTATGAACACTTCTAAATGCTGTTTTATTTTTCAGGGGGTGTCCGTGTCAGCAGCTGCAGTATTCCAAGGTCAGTTCATATTCTAGTAGAAATTATTAACCATGGCAGGGATGAAAATAGGACTCACTATTTGATTTTTAGATGAGCTTTTGTTAGGAATAACCTTTTCAGTCATATCCACAGTAGTCATCTCAGTATCCCCTTTTCTTGATGAACATGAACAAACTTTTCCTGTCTTTGCAAGGTAGAATAAAGTTTAGATCTCAATGCAGGAAAATACTGAATGATTGAAATCCTACTGACCTCAGAATGAGACTGACCATTTTAATCTCTGTAGTGGTGTGAAGTATTAACTGCTATTGTTAAGGGTGAGAAGTGTGGCATGTATTTGTGTCATGCTGCTCAATCTTTGCCATTTTGCTTATTTTAGAGATGTTGATGCTTTAAGTACCAAAGTGACAGATCACTGGTTGTCCCATGTTCTGCTGCAGCACATTTTGTGCACTCAGCCAGGAACACAGCTTTCCTTTGACCTGCTTTAAATTTCCTCAGACCAGGCTTGTCTTTTACCCAAGCAAATCTGAACAAATCTTGCAGAGTAATTATTATCGGCCCAAAGTCACAATCTGAAGTAGTAAACAGACTGCCAGCCTGGAATACATTAAACATCACTGGCCAACACTGTGAAATGTCTGACAGTTTTGTTTACGGAGCTGCTATTAGGCTGCTGTGGCAAATATATAATCACCTGAGATTTTTGAGATACCTTTATTATGTGGAGGAACATAAAATATTTCAAAAAAAAAATACCTTGCCAAAATCAGCTGTAATAAATATGACAGAGTTCTTTAACCTGAAACTAAAGCAGAATAAGAACAGATAAAGATTTTCAAAATTCAGATGACTATATTAAAAATATTTAAATATTAAAAGTTTATATATTAGAATATGGGTTTCAGGATAGTCTAGGAAACAGTCTGTGAATGAGTAAAGACCAAAACAGGATTTAAACTGAACAACAAATAGAAACAGATTAATTATTTTTGAATCTTTTTGGCTGATAGTGGACTGAAATTCCCAAATGATAAAGAGAAGTGGCTGCTAGAGTATATGACTTGTGATTGTCCATTACAGAAATTTTAACTCAAATTTGCGATCAAACCAGACATGATTGTTGCTTAGTGCAAGGTGTTTTATCTGTTCAAATATTTTATAAGATGCTTATAGCTCTGTTTCTTCATATCCATGTATTCCAACCCAGAGATAGTTTTTCTGGATAGTTAAAGACACTTTGCTTGGCTTAAGTAAATGAGTCCTGCTGAGCAGAACTGTGCATCCAGCTGACCTTTCTGCTGTTGGTCCAAGTGTCACTGAAAATGGTACCCTTTCTTTCTAGAAAAAATCTTTTCACAAAAGACTTTCCAATAACCTATACTCAGAAATTTACTCATGGGAATAACTCTCCAAGGGAATGACAGCTTACACGATGTTCTTAGAATCACAGGATATGATACATTTAAAGCAAAGTTTGTGTAAAACTCTTGAACTCAGCTTGATTTTGAACATCTACAGTAGACTCATATTTCTAATGGATAGGTTAATCTCTGGTGACTCAATGGCTGTAGCCTTTTGACAGCTTATAGAGACCTTGGGTAAGATACTGGATGTGTTGAAATCAATTACACCCATCCACATTCCCAGTTTAATCAATAAGGTCAGCTGAGTTCCTAATGCTGGCACGCTGG
This sequence comes from Dicrurus megarhynchus, assembly GCA_013399195.1. Lineage (NCBI taxonomy): Eukaryota > Metazoa > Chordata > Aves > Passeriformes > Dicruridae > Dicrurus > Dicrurus megarhynchus. The sequence continues at coordinate 4,021,685 of VXAD01004603.1, read as the reverse complement.
ATGCTGTGAGCACATCAAGATGCATCTACTGAGGCTGCCACCCTACGGGCTGGTATCCAAGGCCTCCAAGAGAGTGAAACAGGGCCAAACCTCTACCCAGCCCAGCAACGGGACCTGCTTTGTTTCCAGAAACAATTAGGAAGGTTACAAAACACCTTATTCCAATAAATTCACTAATTCTAACCCTGCTCAAATAAACACAGGAGTTTAAAGAGCAGTGCTGTGGTACATTGGCAGAGTGTGTAAATGGGAATGAGATCTCTTTCTGTATTTGCTTCACACTTTGTGTGGTAGGAAATATTCAGGGTTTCCAGTCCCATGTATTTTCACAAATAAGGAACACGAGCATGCAGCATGAATTAAAGGCTGTCCCACTGGAATGTGTAAAAACCTGGGTATATAAAGTGGGACTTCGGCTGCAGTAACAGAAAGAAAACCTTTTCAAAGAGGCTGTTCATATGCAGGTGATTATTTTAATTATATTACTCTCAGTAAAACATGGGGCAATCTTGCTACCCATTCTCTGCAGTTGTTCCTGAGCTTCAGCAACTGATCTGTCTTTAAATATTGACATTGAAGAATTTTGCTTTTAACAAGTGTACACTGACTTGGCAATATGAGCTGTACTGCCTCTGTGTAAGCTAAGCACATCAGCAAAGCAACAGCTTTCTCTTGGATCAATTTTCTTTTCCTATAAGAATTGTTCTGTGTGGAATTTTGTGATGTCACATATCTTGGATTCAGATGTTTTGCTCTGTTGCTGGGCTTATTTTGGAATATCATATTTGCCTTTGGGTGCCAATTTATTTGCACCTAAGAATATCAAGCAGCCCAGGCCTTAGTTCTGTGTTGAAAGAAGTCCAGACAGTAACTATGACTATATAGATATATGTTGTTGCTATAATAATGTGTTTTTTCCAGACAGGTATATGCTTGTCCTTCCCTTTCTGAAATAGGATGAAAGCTGTGTCACTACAATTCCAAACGTAAATCCCATGCAGTCTGTTTCATTCTGCCATAACTTAACAGGGATCTGGTGCTGTTCTGTCCATGCATTCTTAGTCCCTGATATTCTTGGATTTTAGACAAACTGAGCATATCCAAGACTGTTTGCTTCCTCATTTTCACTCTGCCTGGCTTTATTTAACTGATGTTCTTCACTGTAAATATATATATATATATATAATATATATATATATATGTATGTATATATATGCATAACTATATTTAGGAATTACTGATAAAAAATACAGTGATTTTCATCATTGCACATTAGCATTGCACATCCCCAGTAAAAACACAGCACTTCCTAAACTGTGTAAAAATTCCAAACTGCATTTAGCTACTGTTCTCTTGTGTTACATTCAAGAGGGAGAAAAAAATTAGCAGCATCATGTAAGAGCACAGATTTGTTTGATATGTGCCAGCTTTCAGTGCTGCAAATGGTGCCAGGAGTAAATATCTGCTGATGCAGTGCTGGCTGAGTGTCTCTCTTTGATCTCTGAATGGCCTTTGCTGGCAACCAGTTATGCTGAATTTAGAAAGGAAAAACACCCAGGAGGCCTGTTAGGAATACAGATGTAGAATAGTTTCTGACTTAAGATACCCTTAAAGAAGAGAATAAACCCCACAAGGTTTTTATGTTGCAAAACCTAGCTAGGAAACAAATTTGAAACGGCAATTTTCTAATATAGTCAACTCCAGAACAAAATATGTCCCTGTATATTCATGTGCATAAAGTTAAGCATTTTTTATAAGTCAAGAATCCTGTTTGGTGTGTTTTGGGCTTTTTTACAGATGCTGAAAGTCATGAGAAATATATGTTTATGAAGCCTCCAGGTTGATAGAGCTAGAACTCTTAATATCTATCACACTTGAATTAATAAATAATAGTACAGATATTATTATATGCTATCCAATATTAGGCATCTGATTTCAGCACCTATATCAGGTGGTCAAAACAGCAAGACAGAAACACAACACCAACAGAACATATTAAATTATTTTTTTTAAAAAAAGGTAAAACAGCAAACAAACATCTGTTAGAAAATCTATTTTTTATTCAAAATTCTTGCTTGAAAATAAATTCTATCACAAGTTTCTTTTAAAATTTATTTAGACTCCAGAAATGAAAATATTTGCCTCCAGGGATTTAGGTGTGACAACAGAGATCACTAGAACAGCAATCATCTGGGTGCCACCTGCTTTTGGTTCAAATTCTCCTGCTGGGGGGAATGGCTGCATTATCCTCTGTAAAGGAATGTCAGAGTAGTTTAACCAAAGGGAATTACCAGTGTGCAGGCAAGTGAGATACCTCAGCCCCACCTTCTCCCAGCCCCTCTGAATTTCTGGCAGTGCAGTCCTGGCCAGCTGTTACCCCCAGCTGGGATCCAGGTTTCCTCAAGCCCTGTGTTCCGCCCACATTCCTGCATCACCCTGCACACGAGGAATGGCGGGGCTGCCTCTGCTTTGCTGTGGTGAGTGAAGAGCCAATACAGCATTATTCCGGGGAGAGACGGCTGTGATAATTCCAGTGATTAGTCAAGTACCTGTCCTACTCATCTTTCCAAATGCTAAGCAGGTTCCTGTCAGCCAGTGGCTAATTTCAGGGCTGTAGGGGACACACAATTTTGTCTTGCAGCAGGAGCACACCTGGGTCTATTTCTGCCTCTGTCTTCAGATGCACCAGTTCCACCACCTAAGACACCATTTCTGGGCAGAGCTTTCCTGCTGTCATCTTTGGAAAGGACATTGTCTCCAGCTGTGTAATCAGGTCCCTTAAGGGGCGCTACACAGATTTTTCACCCTATTAAATACAAATGGACATCGTGCCTCATTTTTCAAGATTTCATTTATTAGATCAGAATGAATAACACTGAGCTGGGGAAATGCAGAAGACACAAAAATAAGAGGAAAGTCCCCCCAGTCTCAGTATATGTGTATAATTTTAGTAGTGCTTACCAAGAAATAGTAATTCAGTAACTTGCTTACTTTAATTCATAAAGATTCCATTATATAAATATATAGTTTATAGGGAAAAGTGATGGGGTAGTAGAAGAATATGCAGAGATTTATTTTAGTAAATATCGATTCATCTAAAGATAGAGTTACAACATAACCTGATTTATAAGTGGAAATAAACTAAAAATAGTAAATGCAAAAGAAAAGTGTATTAATATACTTGTCCTTTTCTATCTATTTCAGAACAACAGCTCTATTTATTCTGTGACCTCCCTTTCCCCTATCTGCTGGAGCTCCTTTTCTGTTTCCTTTAAAGTTTATGAAATTATTCCCATTGGACTAAATTAAATATTACTATTTAGGAATCCTCTATACAAAATTAAGCATTTACTCATCTAGATTTCTAAATTATAGAGGAGTCACTTCTTTGAAATGTACACATGGAAAATGCCATGGCATTATTGATATGGAGAGCTCTGTAGAATTCCCTTGTTCTCCTTCAGGGATAAAAATGATAAAATTATAGATCTTATGCGTTTCAGAATTTCACTAAATTCCACAAGCAGCTAGGAGAAAGTGCAGTGGGACTGCAGCTTTTGTTTTGGTGCTTATATGTGCCACTGACACAATTAGTCTTTGGATGTTGGCCTCCTCTCCCTGAGAGGTTAAATGCTTGTTTAATGGATGCACTGGGACACAGGCCTGCACTGCCTTTGTTCCACTACTGCTAGACAGGGATGGAAGATGCAATGGTCTGGATCTAGCACTGTATTTTTCTGATAGAATGTGTTGGTTCAAATCTGCTGGCTGTTAACTGGTGGAAAAGATGCATCATTCTTGCCTGCCTGTACAGGAATAAAAATTTAGAACGGCCTCCATATCCTGTATTTGGTCTGCAGTGAACATTTCTGATCCACATTTAGTAGTTCTATAAAGCAAACTGCATTCTCCAGTAGGATGCGATGTAGATAAGAGTCCTTGCTCTTAATGCTGATACCACATATAAATGAATTTAGATTGAAATTACATATATATGTATACAAAATAGTATGGGAACTGTGCATTTTGTATATATTTTCATTAGTCCTCTCATTTTACACATTGAAAATTCTGCAGAAATCAATAGACATGCCTAGCATAGGGTAATAGAGTGATCCCTGAATCTCTGTTCATATAAAACACAAAGTACAGACATTTCTGTATTACAAACAAGAATATGTTTGTACAAGTGTAGTTGAATTAACCTAGTGAGACATCTTAGCTAATTAATACTGTAGTAATTCATTTCTATGGCTGTTTTGCCTCCAGTTCAGTGGAATTATATAGACAGGTCTGCTCCTCACTGAAAGCAGGCAATCCAGACTGATCTTGCATCCTAGATAAGGTATTTGAAAGCTTCATGACTGTTAATTATCTACTAATCCTCTATTCTAAGAGACAAGGAAATATTATTTCCCCTGCAGACATATGATTAAGTAAGATATAAAAAATGCTGTCATTCTTGTGGGGTAACTGATCAGGTACAGGCCAGAAAATTGAAAATGGGTTTGAAATTTATTAGCAAAAAATATTGTCATTGTATCAGTTAATCTGAAAAGACTGTGTCCTGAAATGTAGTTTGCCTTTGAAATTAGAGACACATCTAATTTGAACTTTTATTAACTACAACAGTATGGCTGGGAGGCGGGGAAACACAAATCTTCTGTGCAATGAGCTGGATAAAAAGGATACCAAAAGAGCCTTTAAATTTAAATTGGCTACAAAGATCTAGAAGAGAACTGACTTTCTGAAACACCCTCACAACATCAGCTCCTGTTAAATCAGGGGTCAATGAAAAGCTGACTTCATCACAAATCAGTGCTGACTTAAGTTCTTTTCTTGGTGTTCAGGAAAAAAAACGGTTGTCTTTGTATTTACCAGAAGCATGAAAACAGACATTTTTCTCTCTCAGAAAAGGAAGCAGGGTGGGGTCTATGTTCCCCTTCCCTCTGTTACACCAGTTAACAAAGGAATATCCATAGCTAGACTCAGGGAGGGAGAAAACAATATAAATTACAGACCTGGAAACTGCTTCTGCTTCTCCCTGATTAACACATGAGATGTGCGCAGATGAATCTATACACAAACATATGGAATTTTCTGAATTTGTTAGGTGGAATTCTGGCTTTAGTTTAAGATGGTGGAACCCTTGCTACTGCTTTCAGTAGATCAAGTAGGTTATTGCCTATGTTAAGTTCCTAAGTACCATATATACATCCAATATGAAAGTGTAAGAGCAGATTTTAATGGCTTTCATGATTGATTTAGTGCCATTTGTTCCCTCTTATGAAACAGTGAAAGGAACATGTCAAGGTCAAGAGACAAAAAAATAGCACAAACTCTCATATCACCATATCCTTACTGGCTAGGTCAGTGTGCTAAACCTTCCTGCAGCTTGTTGCACAAAAAATGGGGGGAACATTCAAATATTTTGCAAGAAAAAAATGTCTAAGTCTTTCTCAAGTTGGATTGTTCTTAAACTCTCTTCCAGACATTTACAAAATAGTAGGTGTGTGACTTCCCAAAATACACTTAAACATCTACAATTAACAAATAAAGAATTAAGTAATTTCAGGCATTAGTGTGTTTATAGTGGAACTTGGAAATATTTACCCGCTCTCTAAAGTACATTTTAATGAAAATATCCCAGGTGAAACGGTTTTAAGATGTAATCATAATGTTTTATAGGGAATGCCTGTGTAAGTAATGACTTTACATTGGTATTCAGTACAGATTTAGTAGGATCTTTTTCCTTACAATTGTAAGGCAAGTTTTCATTTCAATTCATGAACATAATTCCTACTAACACAGAAGTTATTTTGTGAGAAGATACATTCTCCATCCTCGTTAAAAGCAAACCCAAAAAGGAGAATAAAAAAGTTTAATAAACTAACAGGTGAAAGTGTTTTAGCCACTAAGTTTAGTCATTAGGTCAAGGCAGGTGGTCACTAATTGGTCTTAATTACCCGGATGAGCCTCACCTGTGCCCCACCCTCTGCCAGGAGCTCCAGTTCAGTTCAGCCCGGGCTCCTACTTCTCACTGGCTGTGTCTCCCCTCGGAGCAGCTCTGCCTTTCCTCCTTCTGGATCTGGTAAGTCTTTTCATGTTCACTTAAAAATGCATGAAAGAAAATAATGCTGATCATTTTAGGACTACCAGAGCTATCAGTAAATCAGGGTTAAAAATATCATTCCTTTGGCATAGAGACGACCACATGGAAAATGCAAAGCTTGGGAGTGTTTGCAAGTGGCTGTGGTTAAAAAGCCTGATTTAGTGATTTATGTGATACATGTAGAGCCATTTGTGTCTAAAGCTGGTTTTTTTTTTTGTTTTGGATATCTTCATTTAAAGCAGGGAAATACCACATGTGAAGTATAACTGCTGTAGAAGTTGCTGAGCATTTGCAGGTATTCTATATTAAAAAAAAATCTGTTTGGTGTTGTAAAGGAGCTATTTTTGTCAATTATCTGCTGAATACAAAGGAACAGGGATTATGTGGTCTGAAATTATGATAAAATACAACATAACTGTTTTTTGAAAAACCCTGAGAAGATCCAGGACAAAATTTTTGATAGTTGGAAAAAAAATAAAACACTTTAACAGAAACAAAACTCTCCTAAACAAAGTAACTTTTTTGTTGGTTTTTTTTCTTCATCCTCTTCTCTAGAAGAAAGCAATCTTCAGTGGGTTTTAGTGTTTTAGTATGGTTGCTGTTTTGTTGGGTTTTTCCATTCCCCCTAAAGACATATGAAATACAGGTTGTAATCTCTCCCATGCCCAGAATGAGTGTGACTGCAGGAAAGGAGCGTTAGAGAAACTGTTAAAATGAAAGCTGTGTATGTTTTTAATGGTTTTCCCTGGTTTTTCCTGTATCATTACTATATGGTTAAAAATATGTTAATTGTGGCTTTCGTCATTCTAAACAAGTTACAATCTTTGTGTTTGGCTTGATTATTTATGCCCACAGAATGCCTTTAAGTAAACAAAATCTTCATAGAATACTTTAAAAGCTTTACTTCAGTATGTTTATGGAAGGAGCTATCACTTGGTATATTATCAAGGTCTGATTTATTTGAATGATGATGCAAGAAGTTCCTTTATTGTGTAACATTTCCTGAATTAACTGGTAATTCTGAGTTCATTCCAGTAAAAACCTGTTTTTATTTTCTTGACTTTCAGGTGTCAGGATATAAAAGGGATATAAATTTAGAAATAACTGTTGACTTCTAGTAGAGAACAGCAGGCGTTAATTAGGTGCTGCTGAGGATAATTGGGACATAAATGGTTCTGAAATACGAGATAACACGAGGGGAGTTTACAACTGTTGCTCTGAGCAGATAATCAAAATTGTGAACAGAGCATATCTTTGCTTCCATTTGTTTATGATTCCCTAAACTATTGACTTCCTGTAAGATGTTACACTCAAAATCCAGTTTACAGGCAAAGGGAAATGTGCATTACATATGATATAATATATATAAAAAGATAAGTGGGAACAAAATTGGTGGTAAAGAGCCACTCAATTAGAAAACCTGTTGTTACAGCTGCACCAAATCAAGCTCAGCCCAGGCACACCTGAGAAGCAGCTGTTGGGAGGCCTTGCAATCTCCATACCGAGCTCACAGAGCCCTGTACCTGGCAGCACCTCCACCTCCACTGGAGATTCTGGGCAGGAGGACTGGGTGGATCAGATCAACAAAGCAACGGTGTAGTGCCAATGAACAGGAGTAGGATTTGAGCAATGATTTGATATTGCTGTTGATATTAAGTTTAATAGAAAGTGAATTAATTTAGGTATTTTGGCGTAGTTTTATTAATTTAAATGAACAGTGGTTTGGGAGGTTTGTTTTGTTTTGGGGATTTTTGGTGTTTTTTGGGGTGGTTTGTTTTTTGATGTGGTTGGTTTGTTTGTTTGTTTGTTTTGGGGGTTTTTTTGTGGTTTTTGTTTTTTGGTTTGTTTTTTTTTATTATTTACTTCACATATGGTTTTAGTGTCCCTGGGGGTCTATCAGTGTGATTTTGCTGTCTGTGACTGCTTCTCCCTCTTTGGGTTGAGAATACTTGTGATCACTGGAGAGGAGAAATATAGCCATGTCCAGTGGCATGTGATCTGACCTTCCAGGTGTGTTTCTGTTGCAGCCCGGATTTCTCCTAAAGGAGCTTTTAGCACATGGTCACTGACAGGAATCTTGGGCAGAGCTGAGCAGCAAGATCCTGCAGGGCTGCTTTATGGTGTAATTTATGCCCTGTCACAGTAACAGGCGCAAGAGTTCCTGTCAGACACACAGGATTGCCTCCCTCCTTGCTCTGACAAGGCCTTTTCATTCTGTCCTGGTTCCTTTAGAAAACTGAAGATCAGCACTCGGACTTTGATGTAGCATGAGGGCATGATCCATTCTGCAAAGCTGCCTTCCATCTTCCATATTTTTCTTCTTTTCTTTGTCATTCTACTTCTCCTCCTCCTGTTTTTCCCCATCACACTTTCCTTTGCCTGCCTTCTCTGCCCCTTTTTCAGCCTGAACCAGTGAAAATAAGTCAGTAATGCAGAGATGTCTAATGTGCATTAAAGCTTTTTATTTTGATTCTGAACACCAGAATACCAGGATTTTGGTTGGATATTTTGGAACCCAAGTGTTAGGGATTATTTGTCTGGATAGGGTTATAACGCTTAGTCTTTTTTTCTTAATATTTAAAAAAAAAAAACTTGCAGGAATAATTTTAATGCATGTAAAAATATAAGATTAATCTTAGATTTTTAAACTAGGCATTCCCCTAGTCTAGTGATCTTTCTCAGGCAAGTACTAACAGCGATTTCCCAGTGAAAAACCTAAGGCCATGAATAGATACACTTTCTTTCCAGCAATGTTCACGGAGACAGGGATTAGCTGACTTTTCCTGTTTTAATGTTAGGTCTGGGTGGGTTATGCTTCAGTATTTGTTTGGGAAACTCTTTGAACCATCTAAGCTTTCAGCATTCACAGCCTTCTGGTTTTGTTCTTTTACCTGAGTGGGAGGGACCAAACAATCCTTATGATCTTTTCCACAGCCATTTGTGATTTTATTTCTTTAAGCTGTGTTATGATGTTCTGTCAGTCATTTCTTCTTGGGCTAAAATGTCCTAATTTATTTCATTTTTCTTGCCTATGGCAATGATTTCCTACCACTGGTCCTCCATGCCTTTGCTCTTTAGAGCTTCATTTTCACTGTTTTCCATGTGAGAATCGGAGCTGCCCCAGCAGGCAGAATCCAAGTGCTCCATGGGTTTGCATGAGGACATTATTGCATCTCATCTCCAGGCTCTGCTCCTCTGTAAGCAGTGTCAGTGAACAGTGTTTGGTTTGCTTTTGGAACATTACTGAGATCACTCTTTTTCCCCCAGCAGAACTATGTATTCCAACTCCTGAGTCTCATTTTTGAATGCTTATGTTCAAGCATCACTGTGTTCAGGCATAAATTGCAGCTTTTTCCTGCATTCATCACCTTAAAATATTCAATTACAGTCAATTTTGATTTCTGTTTTTTATCACAAAATCATCTGTTGTTGCGAAGACTCTGGTGATTTCTACAAACTTCTGCAAGTCCATTTTGTTCCAGATCAAGAAACTGAGCCAGGAACAAAACACAGGGATATGAGCAAATAATGTTATCTCCTCTTGCCTCGAACTTCCCACATGTAAAGTGAGTGGATCATAATTTGCCCTTCTGTATAATCTGCTCTGTATCTCAATGAACTTTCCTCAGTCCTATTACAGTAGTGGTAATTATCATGTGCCAAGCAAAATACTTCTATGAGCTTGCATGGTGCACTTCTGAGCAGAATAGCTTCCATCTCTCCCTTGAATGCCCAAAATCCAGAAGGTACATGTTTGTTAACATGTAGGTTCCTGTCATTGTAAATCAGTCTCAAATGTTGTAGTTTGCCCTAATAGCCGAGTGCTGGCTCAATAAAAGTTTTGAAACAGACTGAGATACGAAATTCTTCCCACTTGGGCAAAAATTTAATAGTCTTCTTTTATCATTTTGTGCAGAATTGATGTAAAATATCCATGTAAACAGAGATATCTTCAAGTATGGCTCTATCAGCTTTTTATCCAGCCAGGAAATTCATAATAGGAAATAGCAGCATGGGTAACTGTGTAAACCACTTGACATCTGTCCATGTTTATAAACACGCTTTTCATTTCCTGCAGTTTATTTACTCTTGGCACATACAAATGAAGTGTGACAGACACCCTGTGGCTTCTATTGATGAGAGGATTAATAAAGCTTGTACTTTCATTACGACATCCTGAGCCATCAAGCATGAAGACTTCAACAGTCATTATTGAGCATTGACACATATTGCATCAGTAATCAGAAGTGACAGAAGACAAGGAGCTGGCAAGAACAGGACTTTCAGCTCTCTCTCAGGAATAGGATTTAATATGGCCTTAACGTATAGCTGTGCACAATTTCAGACTCATTTTTAGCTCTGTTGGTTGTCCTTTAAAGCCATGTTATATAAAAATCTCTGTATACCTGTTTTGCTGGGATGAAAGCCGTGCACAGCACCAACACATTGTTACTTGGTAATGCAAACCATCAGGGCATTGCATGCTGGAGGGTCCGTTATGGGTTTATTTCCAGTATGGAGGCTTCTTTAAATCCCCTTGGCAGGCCTCTATCTTTTCCTTCATATTAACAAGGAAAAATACGAGAACTTCAAGCAAAGTCCTGTAAAGTCCCCCTTATTGTTGTGGGAAAGAGCTCCCTGATTTCAGGCATGGAGGAACTAATGTAAAGGTGATGTTCCTCATACGGAGTCTATGGAATAATTCAAATGACCTCTCATGTGGAGGCAAGGAGTGAAGCAAAGCTTCAGGAGTATTTTGGCATTTAACCCAGGCAGCTGAATTTTTCATGTTTGTGCAACAGACCAAAGGTTTGGGCAGCACATACAGGGCTAAAATCCAGCTTTTTCCAGAGTGCTCATCATGGTAGTGTCAACAGACCTTCATTGTGGTTTTAGTGGCAAATGTTACATCTCTTTGCAAGGAAGATGTTAAACAGTTTTTAAAGGAGTAGACAGGGACAGAGCTCTGTTTGAGATGTACATTTTGTTTCTCATCTACTGCTAAGTTGGTAGTTAGTCCTGTCCAAACCAGTTCACCTCTCTGAGCAGCAAATCCATTTTGGTTTGAACAAGCATCTAAATTAACAGTTTTGAAGCAAATAAGAAAATCAATTAAAAAACTAAATAAAGTTTCAAGGGTCAGCTTTATTAGGGGGAAAGAAAAAGCAGCCCTGTCTACATTTAATTAACTCTGTGGAACTTTTGCTGCTTTCGTCTATGCTTTTCTCCTAAAAGTTTTAGATAAATGCAGTTTTTTAGAAGACTCTTAATGGAATGAATATGATACCAAAGCTTCCTGGTGGCTGTGCAGGGTATTATTTCTTACAACTTTTGAGAACCATGGAAAAGCTGAAAAGTTACTCCTAATTAATTTCTTCCTTTACACGAGTTGACATAGCTGTTCTGAGGTACTGGCTTTTCATCTTGCAGCTATTCTTCAGTTTCAATCTTGAGCACTTTCTATTGCCAACCAGTTTTTCTTCTTGAATTTTTTTTTTTTTCTGCTGTGTGCTCTTGTTGTAGAGGAAGAGCCACTGGGGTAAAATAGCTTCAGCCTGTCTGGTCTTGACACTTACATTTCTGTGCTTTTTTTTTTTTCCTGTTTGATAGGATTTTTTTTCCCTTGGAATATTGGCTTCTACACCTGAGAACAATATCCATTCAGTTTGTACTGTTTTGTTGGCAGGGCAAGGTTTTCCACAGGAGTGGAAATAAAGCAGTCAAAGCAATCTCTCTTTGGTAGATACAGCTTAGAGGAGGAAGTGTTGGAAAAGCATTGCCTACAAATGCCAGCTGCAATTTAACCTGGATTGAGAGTGGGAAAAAATATGTGAATCAGAGCAAGTTTAGAGCCCCTTTCTGCCCTGAGAAGCTGCAAACCAATTGCAGAAACCTGGACATAGGTATAAACCTTCAAGTGATTGTCAAATCAATGACAATTAAGGGTTTTGCTGGAAGATTGAGGCTGCTTGCTCAGAGTGTTTGCTGAGGGACGAGCTGCCAAATTATAGCTGTGTGAAATAGTCTGAGCCCTGAGCCTAACAGTGTTGTATTTATGCATGTTAGAGGTTTTTCTTTCCGAACCGAGGCCTCTTTCCTAAATATAGCTATTCTGTTTACAAATGTTTTGTCCCTAAGTATCCAAGTTCTTGGAAACAAATCCACAAGCACTATCTTAAATTGAGAATAAATGTCTTTGTGATGTATAGAGGGAGATAAGATTCCCCTCCACAGCAGAGAAGGAGGAAAAATAGTATGAGGAAGCTGTCTTTATCTCAAATACACACACAATAAAACCCCAACACCCAAAATGAGGAAAAACTCTCCTACATTCTTGCACAGATTACATTGTATGCAAGTTATGTCATGCTACCGATGCTGAAATTTGTTGAGTACCTACTAGCTAGATAATAAATGATTTCCATTTAGGTACAACCCACTTTTACAGGTGCTACACATCCTTGCAGTATGATAGCAGCAGGGCACAATATTACCTAATTTCCCCCCAAAGATCATTAAAGAATACTTCATAATCTGGAAGTGCATCTGCATGGGGTGAAGGATATTCCAGTGAGGTTTTAGCTCAGCTATCCCTTTGTTAGTGTTAAATGTTTGACTCTTGGGACCTCTATGCAAGGAACTTTCTCTTGTGTCTCTCTCTTAGAACAATGTGCTCAGTGAAACATGGATGTATGTGCAGTCTAATCTTATAAATCTGAGGGCTTTTATGAAATATAAAAAATAATATAATGAAAATACAGCACCATTTATTGATAACTTACAGTAAATTTTAGGAAACTCTCTGTTCCCCAACCCCTACTTTCCCACCACATCACTGGCCCTCTGTTTTGAAAGAACTGACGTTATTTCTGGGAAGAGAAATGAAGGCAGGGGCTGAGAGACAAAGTGGTGGAGGAAACTCCTTCTCTGCCTTCTGCGTAAGCAGTGCAGCTGGAGTGGCTCTTGCCTGCTGTCACACAAATGCATGCAGTGTGGAACACAACAATTAAGTCTGTGTACAGTTGCAAATCTGGATCCCAGCTCAAGGTGTAATCTTTGTTTAAATTCTTGGATATCGCTGATGTGCTAGAAAAAAATTACTATTTTGTATTGAAATCTACAGGTTAGACAGTACACCCATGGAGATATCTTTCTCCAGTTCTTGAAATAGAACTGAGTAACTGGACTTAAGGCATCAAACAATACAAAATTGGGATGATTCTTATTCTCTAATGAAACAAACTACACTGGAGCTGTTTGTGATACCTTAATAAGTTCGAGTATAAAGAATTCACTTTTACTGTTCTCGTCTGTTTCTCCCTTCTACAAGTTTAGTGGTTTATATATTTATTTTATAGGTAAATGCTATGACAACTTATTCCTGTTGTATCATTTGTTGCCTCAGTCTGAAATTAGTTCTCAGTTTGTCAGTAGTGTAGTGTTTTCCAAAAATGTGTCCCCACACACATTTATATACATAGCTGGACTGAATTTTCCTTTTAATCACATCAACGTGGCTTTTTTTGTCATCAACAACTGATCAAAGTGATGTCTCTTTATAGCTGGGTCAAGTTATCCTTCAGTATCTGGTGAGTGTGTAAGAAGGAGCTTTTGTTCCAGTAACACAACAAAGAGTGAAGCCCCTCGCCTCCCTGCAGTTAGGAGTTAACAGAATTGTTCCTTGAAGTTCAGTGGAATTTACATGCAGAGCTCTAATGAATGGCATATGGGGAAGATCTCCTTTTCTGCAGATTATATTCATAAATCTCTGCCTGTTTGCTCATTTTCATGATTGTTTATTCAATATCTTCTGCAGGGTTTTGTCAGACAAGCTCTGAACTTGACAAATGAGGAGAGGAGTCCTCACAGGGATCAGATAGGTTATTCCAGCATTCAAAACTGAATTAAAACCAAAATTCATATGAAAGGATAATTTTACAGGGTGCTATCAGATGCACTTGTCTTTATCTCATTCATCTTAATTAAGGCTGAGTCAACTGAAAATGGGCAGATTTGTTTGCTCTTGCCCTGGCTAATCTCTTATTGAAGAGTGGAATAAATGCTCAGCTGATGTCAGTCACTGCCGTTCTTGTTCAGGTTCATTGAAATCATCTGGACTCTTGTCAGTGCTCTTACCTTGCCTTCCCTGCCTGAATCGGGGCTGCAAAAATCCACCAGCAGGTCAAGTAATAGTGTTATTTGCATATTTTTCTTGTCTTTTGTCCTGTTTCTTGAGCAAAAATTACCAAGCTTTTACTGATGAATGTTTAAAAGGAGGAAAACGTCAGATGAAAACAGATGATCTGTATTTGTGGGTGCTTGCCTTGCACTCTGACACACGGGAGAGAGAGAAAAAGAATGTTTTATCAGCTGGTGTGTGCTGTTATTGTAGAGGGTAAATTGCACTGAAATATTTTAACATGGGATAAGCAGAGGTGTTTCATCATGTAAGAGAATTGGGTTTTAAAGATCCTGCCTGTTCCTACCTGCATCTCAGATTAGAATTCCAGAAACAGATCAGGCTGAGAATTTTTTTTTTCCCCTTATATTTGTGAAAGTTTTTTCTGAAACAATAATAGTTTGTAACGGAACCAAGAGAAGTGCCATGAGAACTGAAAGCTGATGTGTATGTGTGTATAGCACACTCAGGCCAGGTGCTTTAAATAGAGCAAATCTATTTACCATTGTGGGTAGGTTGTTTACCAAACAGCTCAGTAAACTTACTGTTTACAGGACAAAACATGACTGAAAATGACTGGGGCAAAGAGTGTGATGGATAGCATTCAGACACTGCTTATTTAATAAGGTTTAGGAGGTAAAGTTAGGCTTCTGAGCTCAATCAAAGTTTTGCTGGGATTGCCATTTTTATTGTTTATGAAGAACTGATATACCAAATCACTCAATCTTTTAGTAATTGTAACTCTTGAAACAGTAAGTTAGCACAACTGTGATGGAGTCTGTGTAGGAGAGTTGCATGTGAAATAAACTATTATGAGTTACAGTAATGTACTTTGCTCTTTTGCCTTGATTAGTCTTACCAGGTATTGAAAGAATCTCACAACAGACTAATCCAGGTGAGTTTATTGCCGAGCCAGAGTCTGAGAGTGCCTTCCAGGGAGAGCAAGAATGGAGTCGGGATGGGGGGGGTGGGGGTTGAATCCAGGTGCTGTTTTGTTGTGGTGGTAATTCCCAAAGGGATCCAAGTAGGTCTCAGCCAGTTCTCGGCAGTGTTTGTGTTTGTCTTGTGTTATTTCAGTGATACTATTAAATTGTTTGGGTGGACTGTTCAGAGCATCACTAGAACTTTCAAGCTTCTTTTGTAAACAGCTCTCATAACACTGCTGAACTTTTTGGTTTCAAAATGTACTTGTAAATAGAATCAGCAATAAATCATGTGTAATGACAGTAATGTTTCTTTGTAATGCAGGTAGCTAAAGCTTTAGTTTTTGCCTTGGTGAAAAAGTTTAAGACATGACAATTACCACAGTCAACCTTTCAAGATTTACCTTTAGCTTAAGTGTTGAAATCAAATGTGCAGAGAAAAAGCTGTCAGTTGTACAGTCAACACATATATTCTACATTAGAGCCATTAATTTCTGTTTATTTTGTGCCAAAGAGAACACTCCAGTTATAGCCTGTGACATCTGTGGCTCACTTCTATTTTTCAGACCTCCCATTTTCTGTTGCTCTCTGTGCCAGTGTATTCCTTAGCCCTTGCTTCTTTGTTAAGGTCCAGATTTTTGAAGTAAAAATCTGATCTGAGTTAGATCACTTGTCCCCTAATATAGCTCTGTTTTGAATACAAGTGAATGATGATGATAGAGGTTACCCATATTTGATAAACAGTTCCATTCTGATGTGTCAAAGAATGAGTGTTTTGACAAACACTCACTAAATGATCCTGAGAATAACCTTTAGACCTGAATGACTTGAATTGATTTTATGCTGCTGCAGTCTTTCCAGAATCACCTTATGCATTATTCTGAGTTCTCTTGTCTCTAGTTCCTGTTCATTTTGATTGTTACAGTCTTTGGGTTGGTATTTTAGCAGTGCTCAAAGTTTTGGTTGAACATTTAAGTGTGTGGCGGTAGCTGAGGTCATAAAAGCCCACAGAACAAACATTCTGCTAACTAATCTCTAATCTGAGAGAAGCATCTCCTCAGCTGATGGCAAGTGAAATCACGGTGAATGGGGCCATTTCATTTCACCACAGGTCTGAATGGTCCCTTCTCTCTGCAGCTTTCCATTAAATATGTGACAGAAGTGCCATTGCCAGCCCTGAATTAGCAATACAGTGCTGCAGCAGCTCTTTGTGAGCCCTAATGAACCTGAGGCATGTTCACAGCAGCACCACTGAAGTCCCAAGACTGCATTTACAGTACTTAGGCAGTGCAGGTTGTTAAAGAGACAGATTTTGCTTCAGTCCATTGCCAATCCTTTTGTTGCAGGGGAGCTGCACTGTAGTGGGGCCTTCTTGCTGACAATGGAGGAAATTCAGTTTTCAGTTGTGCTCTGTGGATGTTTTGTAATGAGGTAACATAAAATGACATGTCTGTAGTTTACAATAGCTCTGTTGCTGAATGTCTGCTTGGAACTGGGACTATGGTCCTAGGACAGAGGCCCTGGGTTGCAGTAAACTTGAAAAAATTGGATAATTCAGAGGCTTCCACCTACCCCTTCCTTAGGGTTATTGCTGTGATAACAAAGCCAAGTGTAATGGCTTCATCTGAGCTTCCCTGAGTCCATTCAGCCTCTGAACTCACTGTCATTAAAAGCACATACAGCTGTAGAATAAGAAAAAACAAGTCCTAATGTGCAGATTGGGTAATGCAATCAAGAGGGATCAATAACACCTTACACGGTATTACTAAGTCTGTGAATGCAAGGCAGGCTGCACAAGTTGTGTTGCTGTACAAAGCAATGTTGCAAAAAAAATGGAATTTGAAACATGTCTAAACATCATTGCAATAAAAGAAAATAAGAATACTGGAGAACAGAACAGGCATGAAAAAGATTGAGATTGAGGGGCAAAAAATATACACTAGATTAATGAAGAAAATAGTTCAGTGAGGAAGAGGGATTGGTAAATCATTACATGCAGTTACTGCTCAGCTGGGTAGTTATAATTTCTCAGCACACAGATATGTAATGACATGACAATGTTTTTAACTTTCATGTTAAGCTCAAAACAAATTCCTAAAGATTTCATAATATTTTATAAATGCACAATAGAAATCCAGGGTCTTAATTAGCCAAACAGTTATTTGCCCATTTTCCTTATAAACTCAAGTTCTTATCTCTTCCAGAATACAGTCCAAAAAATCTGAAGGTTGGGAGGCAATACCATTTTTGGGAGGGCTTCTAAGGTGATGAAACCATTGAAGTGGTGAACACGTGGTGGAAGTGAAATGCCTTTTCAGCCAGCAGTGTGCTAAATACAGAATTATATCTTTGGAAGGCACAATAAATTTGTTTGAAATGCCAGCCCCCTGAAAGTTTCTGTGAATGTTTCTTTGGCCTTGCATATATTTTTGTGTTCTTCACTCTGAGTGGAGAGGGTAATGAATACATGATTCTCTTTTTACCTTCTTAATATTTTCATTCGGTGAAAATATATGTTAGCTTGAACTTTGTTTCAAACCCAAAAAAAGTAATATAAATAATAGCAGATATCTTTTGAAAGGTATAATTTCAGTGTCTGTAGGACTGAGGCTTGTCCTTACATTGTGCCACTGAGGTACATAAGTGAAAACTGTGACTGAATAAGGAAGTAGAGGAGTGGCGGACTAAGAGGAAAACCTGCTGTGCAGTATGAGAAATGACCAGTTGAAAAAGATGGGTTCAAAAATCTGTACTGTTTAGTGTGTCCATTACAAACACCTATTGGGAACAGTGATACAGCAAAGAAATTGACATCTGTTCATGTATATACTGAAATTGCAGAGAAATATAGAGAAAGGCAGTAGTAGTTTTAAATTATTTGTTTTAAATTAAACTATAAAACTCTATAATTGGAACAATTTTTTTTAGTGATAAAACTTGTAAAAAACTTTATAAAAACAGCAAAACAGGATGTAGAGTAAGAGAG
Organism: Dicrurus megarhynchus; assembly: GCA_013399195.1. Classification (NCBI taxonomy): domain Eukaryota; kingdom Metazoa; phylum Chordata; class Aves; order Passeriformes; family Dicruridae; genus Dicrurus; species Dicrurus megarhynchus. The sequence goes on along the minus strand of VXAD01004603.1, from coordinate 4,003,485 downwards.
TTCATGCGGGCAGCTGCAGATTTCCAGTTAGAAGACTTCCCCTCAAATGTCTGCCTTTTATGCACAGTCTACATGCTGCAAAATTTATTTTTGTCTCTTAATTTATTGTAACTTTCCCGTTAGCTAGCCTGTCCTTGCAACACTTTTGAGAAATTACTAAACCCCGTGAAGCACAGACTAGACTCCTAGATCACGTTATTTTATGTCTTTATTAGACAATCCCATTAGAACCTCACCAGTGGCAAAGGAGGGAAATATAATGCCATCAGCACCCTTATAGTGCTGCACTCTCCAAAAGTTACTGGCATTAGTAAACTCATCTTACTGCCAGAACCTTTTAAAACAGTCTACAAGCTAATTTCATTGACTTATAAAACTATTTGTACTGAGCAATTCATTTTATGTTCTGCACTCGGGAACAAATAGCACCTTAGGTTTAAGTTGACTGTGTTGCTGAGATACCACTCTGAGCTAACTTTGTATTTTTATGTCCCTGAAGGATTTCATTAAGGTAGTAGAGCAGTCTCTATCAAATATTCATAACCTGTAGTAAACTGAAGTCATATCCTCTATTCATTGCAGCTTGACACAGACACGTGTTCATAGCTGACAGTACTTGATCAGATCCACAAATTGAGGTTTTGCCACTTGGAGCTCTGCTTCATAATACTTTAGGTGTTGCTATTGTTTTCTAAATTTCTGAACAATGCAAAGAATCTGCTTTGTTAAAATCAGCATCTTCCCAGACCAGCAGCATGTGATAATGTATATTTATATATCATTTTTGTGTTTAACTAGTTTGGGGAGTTTTTCCCATGTCAAGAACTTTGTGGAAATCTAATGTCATAATACTTCACCTCTAACTCGGGCTGATTCATGGAATGGAAGCCTATGATCTTCTGAGAGGTCCAGAAATGTGCAAATGTAGTGGTTATAAGAAATAACACTAAATAACCTTTCCTGGAACTGAGGTATAAGGCAGTACCATCCTGGGATTTCACATGGTCATAAAGTGTGTGTAATTCAGTTCTGAACCCGTCTAGGTTTCAGACTACACTTTCGGGGGGGGGGGTCTTTGAAGTAGATGTATCTGATTCTTATTTGCATATTTTATATAAAGGTGCCATCATGCAAAGAAGTTGAGCTAGCCTACTTAGATGTTTGAAGGCAGGCATATATTCCTGCATCTTGCTGAATAAGAGCCTGACTCTGCAGTTCATTGACTTCAAAGCCTTTTTTTTTTGAATCACTGAGTTTTTTGGCTTTTATACTGTTGGCAGCCTGAGCTGTCAGATATTCATTTTTAACTGACCACCAATAGTGAATAAAAATAGGGGTTTTTTTTTTGCTTTCTCTTATGTGTGAGAGATTGTCCGTAATACTACTTTATTATCATTTTATGTTGCTAATTTGTCTGTTACACCAAATGCACAAAGTGGGAAAGTGGAATTTTGTGACTCTTACAAAAGGTGGAGCAGAACTTTGTAGAAAGTCAGACCTTTTGTGCTATTGCACTGTTACAGTGATCTCATGAAAACAGTGAAAGGGACGGTTGAAAATGGCCTGAAATGAAAAAAATGTGATGTAGCACCTTTTCCTCAGGTGTAAGGCATTTGTTGGTAATGCTGTACGAGGGGGTGAAATAGGCAGGAAAAGAGATATTCGAGAAATATGCAGCTGTGAGAGGACACAGACTCTTTAAATATCTTGTCAGGAGCACAGGAGTGTTGAACAAGTAATGCTGAACCTGAGAAACTTTACCTGCATGAATGAATGTGGAACACCTGCTGCACCTTGCTGTATCCTACTGCAGTGGCAGGAATTGGGTATTGCCCTCAGATTCAAGATTCTGGGACAAACAGACATAACCAGCCATGTGCACTGCTGGCTGAGGGGCTTGCAAGGAGGACTGGCTCATGAGCAGTGATTCCAGTATTCCTGAAGGACCATCAAATCCAGATAAACAAACCTGATTTGATATTTAGGGAGGGAGGTCAGCCCTCAGGGGTCTCTGGTGGATATAAAATCCATCATTACTCACCCCTGAGGAGCAGACCTGGCTGGTGATGGATACCAACAATTGGTGTGATGGCAGCTGAGGGCCCCTGTCTAAACTGGGGCTTTTGAGGTGCCTGGGGCAGGGCTGAGTTCGTGTGATGGTGAGAGGTTCTGGGTACATGCAGTTTTACAAGCTCTGGGTGCTAGTTATGATGAGTAACATAACACTTTTGTTTCATAGTTCCTCAGTTTACCTTTGCATACTTTCCAGATTGTGATTTTTGGCTATTGGATGGTGTTTCAGTTAATTCATGTAAAGTAAACCTTGAAGGCAGCTGCAAAATCTCCTGCTGTTTCCAGAAGACTTCCAGTGAAGTCATAACAGGTCTTAAAAGCAGTGTGCTGGCCCTCAGTTGCATACAGATGTTTATTTTGGGTAATTATGAAACCACTGCCAAGTGCCTTTCAGAGAAATAAGCCATGAGGCTCTCTCTGATGCTGAGCTCCCCTTCGGGGGCTGATTTAACAGCAGAATAATGCAAATGAGCTGCTAATCCCCCTTATATGAGACAATCCCTTATGGAAGGAGTGGGAGGGCAGGGGCCAGGGGTGGCTGTGAGCCCCTGCTGGTGTCTGCCACTCATTCCAGTTTAACTTCCTCCTGAGCAAGGGTTTTCTTTCAGGTCTTGGTTTCCACTGATGTCTTCCATGTGCACTTTCAGCAGCATAAGCCACATGGGGTGTTTCAGCACCACATTTTCAGGCTAGCTGTAAAATCTGAGTGGAATTTTTTTACAAATAGGTTTAATAGATGCGTGGGAATTCCTTCACCGCCTTCTTCAGACATGTTTTACTCTGGGGGGTAATGCCAGAAACTGATCTTGTAATGAGTAAGCTAAATAAGATTATGGCTCTTGTACTGCTCTAATTTCAAAGCAGGATAGCTGCTATAAGTATCTCACTTAGTTAATGGGAGTGTAGGAAGAATCTATTCAACTCTTAAAAGATTGGCATGGATAACCCCTCTGAGAACGCACAGGATGTTGCAGGATTGGACATTTTCTGAGCTACAGAAAATTTAATTTCATTCTGTGAGAGGCAAGAGAGAGATGGATCCATTTGACATGATTTTAAAGCACTAGAAATTACTTCCAAATGTGTGACCAGCTGAACAAACAACTGTTGTATTTGAAAAAGCAATCCAGATTCTGATTTCAATTACTGTGATGTGAACTCTCAAAAATTGCAGTGAGTGTGTTAGAATTGCTCTGGATTAAAAACTGAATGGGAAAACAATTATCTGGCCTGCTGTGTATTTGTGGGGTGTCCTTTTTAAAGGTAGATGCTATTTTGAAAACTTCTGGAGAAAAAAATCTCCATTTGTTTATCAGCTGGATATTATATGCATGAAAATGCTTTTCTCTGTGGCTAATAGTTTTATTATAAATAATAAGTAGCTGTTAGCTTATAGATGGAAAATACTTCTGGAATCCCTGGAGGGAAAGGTGAATTCAACCAACCTACCAACAAGCAAACAAAATGTAATTTAGTTCATAATTTCTAAGAATACAGAATCCTATTCTACTCATGTGGCTAATGAATGCAGTCAGAAACTGACTACTGCAAGTGCCACTGTTCTTATGTTGCCAGATCCCTAAATTAGAATGAATACATTTTTGCATTTTGAATGCAAATGATATTTGCCAGATATAATCTGAGTTGTCATTACCTTTCATCAGGTTTATGTTGTGACTGAGCTGAGCTCCAAATCATGCTAGCACAGAACTTGAATAAGAAGGATGAGTGCAGACTATATATTCTATAAATAGGTGCTCTGAAATTTTTCAAAGTGTTCTATATATCATAGTGTGCATATCACAGAAATGTATGATGTTGCAAGCCATATGCACTGATATTTCCTAATAGTCTTTAGGCTTTTCAAAATTAAGAATAATGATTTCTTAAATGAGAGCTGATGCACCTCAGGCCAGAATCTCGGTTTGGTTGTGTTTGTTGAAGAGCTTTCTGTAGGTGAATGACAGGATAAATAGCATCAAGAGATTTTTTTTTCCAAAGGATTAATGAAGTAGCTTACATGTTTTAATAATTCTTAAGTCTCTCTATAGCAAATTTACTATATCTGCTCAAAAGCCTGGAGTTGAAATGTAACTCTGGAAACTGTCCAGTTATCTCCTTTGAGTTATCCATGAGACCAGTGGTAAAAGTGAAAAAATTCTTGTAGGAAGAAGGATTCCATGTATCCTAAATCATAAAAAGCACTGTAGTATCCAAAAAACCTTGGTGCCTTCTAATAGAGGTGAACTTTTGCACTGTGCCTGTCTTGAGACCAAGTTGTCAGCATGGAGAATAAATGGAGTTGATGTCAGAACATTTTAATGCCAGGCACAACCAATTAAATAACTTCCCTGCTCTGCAGGGGAGATGGTGTGCTTTGGGAGGAAGGTCCAGTGGTTCCAGCTGTGCTGCACAAAGACAGATGCTCCAGATTTGAGGGGTTCATTCCAGTTCTGCTCGGGTACTCAGGGTCTCTCCCAAAGTTACTCCTGACCGCACTTGTTATAGGCTTAGGTAGAAAATACTGAATTCTGACTTGTTCATTCTGAAACTCCCTAAATCTGACTCAAAACCATTGGCTTGCAGACCTGAGACCACACTGATGGAGATGGTTGTAGTGTTGATTGCTTAGGTGACACATCTGTGCTAGAAAAACACCTCAAACCAATCAATAAAACCCTGAAACTGAGGCAAACCAAGTGACTTCTATCTGGGTGATTTCTGTCTGACTCACAGGGTCTGTTTCCTTATTTCCTACCTTGTTCTACACATATGCCTAAATCCAAACCACTTTAAACCAGCAGAGAATTCACAGTTCTGAGTAAAGAGTGGAGCAATTTCCAGAGTGCAGTTTTCTGTTTTATGCTGAATTATGAGGTGTTTACCTGAGAAAATGTCTTTTATTTCTCTCAGGAATCAGTATTTGGGTATCCTTGCAGAGGACAATGCTGTCCCTGTTGGGAAGCACAGCTGAGGAGCAGTCAGGCGATGACAGCTGGCGTAGTTCTTTTGTGGGTTCTGTCCATTCCTCAGCAAACTTCACATTGTCAGGAAAATTAATCCACAAACACCAGAGGTTTATGTCTAAAAAGGAGACAGAGGAGTCCTGTTACTTTATTTGAATAAAGGGAGAGGCCATGGGGCATTTCCCCTGGGGTGTCTCAAATTTTTGGTGGGCGCTGCCTTCTTTTTATCCTATTTCCCCGACCCCATTTCCCTCTCTCTTTCCCCATTGGCTGAGGTACTTGAGAGGTACAGACTTCCCAAAACACCAAATACCTAAGACTCCCTGCTAATGTATAACCCCACCTCCTTTATTTTAATTCTTATGGAATTTGTTTCTTCCCATTGTTTCTTTCATCTCTCAATATCCAATTTCATTTATCAGCAGACCTATAGTTTATTCGTAAAGACAAATCTCTTTTTTCCATTCATCAATTGGTGGAATCCTTCCCATTGTTTCTTTTATCTCTCAGTACTAGTTTTATCTTCCAGCAGACCCACAGCTTGTTTGTAAAGGCAAGTGCCTTATTCCTTTCAACATCATATAGTCCTTTCCACAAACTCTGAAACAGCTAAATGGCTTTTTTTTCCTACTAGCTGTCATGTATTTCAAAAATGTATTTTTATTACTATTAGAATATTTTTCCTCATTTTAGCCTTATTTACTTCTATCTGATTTACATGCTCTGATCTTGATTTATGAACTTTGTTACGTAGTTCTCGCTATATTACACAGGTTTTATTCCATGTATTTCAATACTCTCACTTCCCTCAATGAAGTAAAATCTTTTTGCCTTTTCACTTAATATCATTAATCTCAGTTCTGTTTACCCTTGTTTTCCTCAGCAGCTCATCTGTCTTTATTACTTTTTGGAGAAGACTTCATAGTTCATGTTGCTGAAATACTTGTAAATGTCCTGAAATTAATTTTTTTTTTAAATTAGAATTATGAAGAAGTATGTTTGCAAGAGGCATTTTATAAAAAATGTAAATGTATTATTATAAGCCAGGGAAATCTTTTTTCCTTGGAACTGATTCCAAGTGGTCTCTGTCATCACTGGTTCTTAGAGCCAGAAAATGGGATTAGCAAGGTCTTCTGAGTCTGAACACTGCTAGAAGCTCATTAGGGGGTTTCAACACCAAGTCCATATGTTATACTTGAAATTTAGCATACAATTTCCTAAAGCATCCTCATAATTTTCTCCTTTTAAGATCACAGTTATTTGGAATATCTGTTGCCGAATTCCGGTCATTACACTTTCTCATGGTGTTTATTAATTACATTGCATTTGTAAACAAGACCTAACAGCACAGCAAATTAGAAAATGCTCTGTGGTTTGGCAGCACAGCTTTATCTGGAGGTGGAAGATGTGCCCTGGTCTTCAGACTGCCTACATTAACAATAAATCACATGTGCAGGGCAGCTTAGTAGGCCTTCCATAACATCTTCATTTCAGGCTGGCATGGGGGAGAATAAGGAGCACATGTGGATCTAGGTGTTTCTTCAGGGATGCAGTGAGTCTGAGGCACTGCACAGAAAACAGAGGGCAGCAGGGCTGATCCTACAGTGATTTAGTCGGGGAGCTGGAACCAGGGCTTGGGCTGGGATGGTGTTGCTGCAGCACAGCTGAGAATGGCTGCATTGCTGCCCTACACCACGGGAGAAGGAACCTGGCAGAAACATGGATGTGTGGACACATGAAGACATGAGGCTATAAAAATATCTGACTGATACCAAGGAAATGGTTGTGTAGGGTATGTGCAATATGAGGATTTATAAGCGAGGTAACTGGAGCAGCACCCAGAGTATCAGAATTTACGCTGGACTAGTCTGTGGTACTTACTAGATGTCAGTTCTGTTGACACCCTGAACCATGGGGAGGTTTTGTTGACCTGGGCTAAACCCTTCAGCTTTGTGTTATGTGCCATAATGCTGGGTTTAGTGTGCTCTATGTAAAACATATATGGAAATAATTTATTTTTGCTTTGAGATTTCATTTCGGCAGGATTGAGTCAGAAGTGTGTTTTGTACTGGGTTGTCATCAGGTTGCTTTTAAGGATTGGCCACTGCCTTTGGGATTGCACCACATTCCTGTGCTTGGGAGGATGCTGGAGCTGGACCCAGCACATTGCAACTGGGTGCATTCTGCAGAGAAATCTTAATTCAGCATCTTGGTACAGTGCATCAGTGTTTTCAGTCCAGATCAGCCCCTAAGTTTGATTCAGCTGAAGATTGGTTTGGAATTCCTGTCTCTGCTGAAATGAAAACATTACTTCTGTTTTTGCTTTGTTTTGTGGTTTATTTGTTTTGGGTTTTTTAATGGTATTTGTTGGTTTGCGTTAATTTTTGTTTTTAAAAGGAAGAAAACAGCAGTAATTTTTATGTTTTCTTTCCCTAATTCTTCCTATATCCACTTTTCATAATCTACCATACAAGAAGCTCATTAACAGAGGAAAAAGGCGGAGGAAAATCATGTGCAATGTACATAAAGCATTTAAAAGAAAGGCAAATATTTAGTTATCATTCATTAAATTTGCATCTAAATCTTCGAGAGGTTTACTGCTATCATTTATATTGATATGCACTATGAATAAGTAGTATGACCCTCTCCCCAAATATTGAATATTTCATATAATTTCTTTCTCTAGATCAACTAAGCAAGAATAGGAAGCACATTATTAAGTGACTTAAATACTCAGAGGTTTAATTAGAATACTCAGTTTCTTATTAGAAACTTCTTTGCAAAAGAAGTTCTTATTACTTTCCATCTCTGTTATTCCTTAATATTTCTTCCTATTTGAGACAGTAATATGGTTAGTGCTGTATTATTCCACTCATTGCTTGTTCAGGTTCTGTTATACTTAGGAGTATCCTTTCAGCCAAATATTATTTATAGGAAAATTTCAAATCCATTCTAATATTTTACAAATGAAACCAGTTGTCTCTGTAACACTTCCCCTTTTAATTGCTTTTAAGGCACTGCTAAATCCATTACTGAAGGTACTAACTGGGAGGAACTGCAGGAGGAATGGCAGTTTTGGGATTTTTTTTTTCAATGCAGTTCCAATTAAAACAATCTTTTTTATTTAATAGTTGGATTGAGAAAGTATAAATATAACTTCTCATGTTTTGCCATATTTGTAAGGTGAAAAGATTAATATAACAATGATTATTCATGTCTGACATACACATTACTGCACTGCTGTTTATGAAGCTACAAATTTAGCTCTCTGTTAATCAACATATTGAAAAAAATGCAGGTAAATAAATTATTACTGCTATGAATCACGAAATTTCAATAAGGATATAATATAAAGTGTTATAAAGGTTCTTACATTTAGAATATTTCTAAACTGGCTACATCTGTGACATTTAAATATGTTTAGAAATAGGAGAATTTTATTATAGTGCTGTGGGGAAAAAAAAAATAAACCATAAAATCATACATTTTAACATGGAAATTACTAAGTAGTAGGATTTAAATATGAGAAAATAATTGTTGTTCCCTTTAATAAAATAATGACTACAACTATTCTAGTAAATATTCTCCTATTCTAGTAAGTGTGAATATCCTATTCTAGTAAATATTATCCTATTCTTGTAAATATTATCCTATCCTTGTAAATGCTGTAGCCGCAGAAAACCCTGAGCTGTTGTAGCTGCTCCCTCACCCCTGCCCAGGCTGTGGCTGACTTCAAGACTGGAATGGTGAATAAGGGAATTCATGTGCTAGACCAGTCTGCATCAGAGGGGGTTGAACCCCAGCTTGTCAGGTTTGTTTGTTTTATTTCTTAATGAGTTCATGAAACAAATTTTAAATCACAGAGTACATTGTCATATGAATCTGAGATGCAAACAGACCGTGACAGCTTTTCCTGGAAAACAAACAAAAAGTGTATTTCTTGGCAGGTTGTCGTTATTGTCAAATTTATAAGAAGACAGGATAATTAAACTCAGTAGGATTCAGGTTCTAATTAAAATAGGATAAGAATTTATTCTGTTATCCCACGACACTTTCATGAGATGCCTTTTAGTTTTATCGAATTTTTCATGAAAAAAAACCAGAAGCCAAAAAAAAAAGCCACTGAAGGAAATTTAATGATGCCAAAATTTGAGAGCCTCAGATGAGATGGGGACACGAGATCGCATCCTAGCAAGGGGTTATGGAATGAGTTGTTCTGACCCACCTCAGTTTTATTTTTATACTTAAGACAGGATGAATAGGGGGATTGGTAAAGCAGGCAGCTTGTACTGGAGGATTGAGCACAGACATGGCATCAGCAGTGAGGAGCTCTTACTGTGTCATATTTTGGTAACAAACAAGTTTGGAGAGAACTGGTCTTCAGGATAAAGATGCAAAAGGTAATGCAGAAAATTAAAAGATAAAAGGTTAAGTTTATGGCACATTTATTTGTTTATGCCATGCTTTGATTTTCACAGGCTTGAACTTTGTTTAATTAAATTCCCATATGTCTGTGACATGAAAGGCACTGAAACTTGGGTTCAAGCAAGAAGTGTGAGGGGAGTAAATATGAATTTCCCTTGCTATATAAAAATTTAGGTGTAGAAATAGGTGTTGGTTGAGGATAGTTGTGTGCAGTGCTGCTCACACATCATCTTCCTCCCTGAACTTAGCATGCATGGACTGATTCAGAAGGAGCAGAGCTTAGAAGTTATCTGCTTTTCCTAGTTGGATTAAGTAAAATCAGACTGGAGTGTGCTCTGATGGTTGTGAGGTAGAGCAGTAGTTTGTCCATTCCTGTGTAAGGGAGAAGGAAGCTGAGGAGGAATGGGGTAGCACAGCTGAGCTGCTCTGTGCTGTGAGAGGGAGGGACTTGTTTGTAGGCAATGAAAAACAAACTGGGTGTAAGGAGGGCACTCTCCCTTTTTTTTTTTTTTTTCCCCTTTCCATTTTCTCTCTTCTGGCACTGGTTTAGGAGTCCTAGGGAAGAATAAGGAATAATATCTCAATCTTTCTCTATGCAGAGAACTGTGATGTAAAAGCAGCTATCCTCAGCACATGGGAGACAATACCCATGATTGCCTGGAGAAACTGTTTAATTACTTTGGTCAAGTTTCTTACCTGCTCAGTTGAGAGGGCAATAATACTTTCTCTCAGCAACTTTACATGCCTAGAACCATATATATTTAAATTCCTAGAAGATGAAGAATAATGAATTGACTTGGTAATCTCTTTTCCAACCTAAATGCTTCTATCCTTAATTAATTGTTGTTCAGTGAGCTGTAAGATTCCACACAGTGACTGAAATGCAGTGGAAGTCCAGTTTTGGTGTAAGAATAAGAGCAAGAACAGAACTATATACTAAGCTTGTGAGATATCCTACTAATAGGTACACTTTCTATCCCCATGCACAGGAAATACCTCAGGACAATAACAGTGAAGAAAGATACTGACTATTCTGTATAACAGGTGCATCAGCAGCAATGCAGATGTGACTTGAATAGGACTGAATAACTATCAGAAACAACACATCTGAGCCTTCCTTTGGAAATGAAGGCAATAAAGAAGTCTGTCTGTATTTCAGGAGCTATAAGTCAGTCAGGAAATAACAGCAGTGCAAGGTTAACATTTTTAGTCTCTAGAGTTCCAGCACATGAAATACTCAGATGCTTATGCACAGCAGTGCTAATAGGAGAAGGAAGGGTGGTTTCATGGCATCTTGAGCATTGCTTTTGCCGTTTTCCATTTATTTTTTTCCATGGTAACTTCTCTGTTTGTACCTGCAACACCAAATTACACCAAGACTGTAGTTACTTTTAAGACCATCTAAGAAATCAGAATTGTAAAAACAATTTCATAAAAACATGAGTCACTATTGCAGGAAAATTCCTTCCGAGTTAGTTTTCAAGAGCTGTGTTTGGAGCAACTTGGCAGTTCTCAAATAAGAATTGAACTTGCCATGCACTTTGCCCCCATCTTCCCTGCTGTATCTCCCCATGGTTGGAAATGGTTGGGTTCTTTGGGAAGGTGGCAATGGGAGTTCGACCTGTTCTGTTTCCAGTGCAGACTCTTATTGCTGATTCAATATCACTGCAAGGAGCTGGAAAACCAAGAGTTTACCCATCCTCCTGTGGAGAAATGAAACACAAAGGGAACAAAGACAGAGGTGTGAGACCATGTGTCAGGTGCAGTTAAGGAGTTCTGTGTGTGAAAGCCACCAGCTGTGAGGGGGTTTGTGGTCTCTGGTGCTTTTTTTACCATGTTTTAACAGCACTTTTCCATTCATAGTTACAAGTTTACCCGATTGTTGTTTCAAAATGCAGTTGCTGGTTATGTAGACTGAGTATGAGCCTTTGGGTTTAAAAACACTAGAAGTCTTCTGTTCCATTCAATACTTTGTGCTATGAATTTCAAAATTATCCAGGACAGCCACAATGTATTCCTGTTCAGCAGATTTGCTTCAACCCAATCCTACAGAGCCTCCAGAATTGCTGGCTTGCCCCAAATCATCTTTAGCATCTGTGGTGCTCAGGTGTTTTACCTAAGTAGTGAGATGCAGCTGTTGTTTTGTTAACAAACCTCCTGCCCTCTACCTTCAGGAATCACATCTCCCAAGCACATGAAATCCTATGCAGCCCGATGGAAGAGCTCATCAAAATTAAGTGATGCAGCACTTTAATTGCTTTAGTCTTAGCCCAGTTTCAGGAAAGTGAAAGCAGATTTGTTGCCTATAAGGAAAAGAGACAAGCAGATTGTTAATATGCTGTGCTGCCATCTGAAGACCCCAGGAGGTTGTAAAGTATGTTGACACCTTAGAGATTGACTCTACCTCTGGAAAGTTGAAATCTATAATTTGATAATTCCTATTCTATAGCATGCTCTAATCCCTTCAGGAGCAATCACCAGCATATGAATTCCTATGGCTTAAAGAAGGAAAAAAATACAAACCCCTCCATTTTCCTCCTCTTTTACAAGGTACTCTGGACTTAATTTAGCAAATTGCTCTTCCTGGACATGCAAACGATCCTTCCCCAAACGATCATCAGCTCTGGTTATTGCCATTTATTTTTCCCATGTTTTCATTAAAATAGCCTTTTCTACAGTTGTAGTTGCACCATACATAGCTGCAAGATTATGGTACTTATCCCTCTCCCTGGACCATGCAATAGCCACTTCCAGCACGGTTTCTGGGAGACACCTGCGAGTGATCCAGCCACCCATGGAGTGCATGGGCTTTGTCTTCAGGACGCTCAGGGCTGATTTGCACTGTAATTGTAGTGAAGTCACTCTGTAATACACCTCACTATGAAATACGTGCTTTTATCCCTACACAAAGACTCCAGTATTATTTTGCTTGTGTACTAATCAGAGAATACCAGGGTGTTTTATAGTGATGCAAAGGTGATAATAGTGAAATTATAGAGTTTTCAATATTTGGTGAAATAAGGAGGGGCATCAATAAAACTTTTACACTAGACTTCCAGAGGGCAGACTTTGGCCTATTCAGGAGACTTATTTGGAGAGTTCCTTTGGAAGCAGCCCTTAAAAACAAAGGAGTCCAGGAAGGGTGGGTGTGCCTCAAAACAGGTCTTGAGGGCATAGTAACAGACTCTCCCTGTGTGCTGAAAGATGAGTCGATGAGGCAAATGTCCAGCCCGGATGGGCAAGGAACTTTTGAAGGAAATAAGGAATAAAAAGAGGATGTATCATCTTTGGAAGGAGGGTCAGGTATCTCAGGAAATATTTAAGGGGGTTGTTAGGGCAAAAAAATAGGAAAAAAAAATTAGGCCAAAGCTCAGTTAGAACTTAATTTGGCAACTTTTGTGAAGCATAGTAAAAAATGTTTTTACAAATGCATTAATGGCAAAAGGAAGGGTAAGAACAACCTCAGTTCTCTATTGGATGCAGAAGGGAATTTAGTGACCGCAGATGGGGAGAAGGCAGAAATGGTTAACGCTGCCTTTGCCTCGGTCTTTATTGGAAAGACGATTTTTCCTCAGGACGACTGTCCTCCTGGGCTGGTAGATGGTGTCAGGGAGCAGGATGGTCCCCCTGTTATCCAGGAGGAAGCACTCAGAGAACTGCTGAGCTGCTTGGATGTTCATAAATCTTTGGGACCAGATGGGATCCATCCCAGGGTGCTGAAGGAGCTGGCAGATGAGCTTGCAAAGCTGCTCTCCATCATTTACCAACAGCCCTGGCTCACTGGTGAGGTTCCAGATAACTGGAAGCTGGCCAGTGTGATGCCCATTCGCAAGAAAGGTAGGAAGGAGGATTCTGGAAATTCTAGGCCAGTCAGTCTGACCTCGGTACCTGGTAAGGTAATGGGGCAGTTTATTTTGAGTGCCATCACACAGCACCTACAGGATGGCCAGGGGATTAGACCCAGCCAGCATGGGTTTAGGAGGGGTGGGTTGTGTTTGACCAACCTGATCTCCTTCTATGACCAGGTGACCTGCCTGGTGGATGCGGGAAAGGCTGTGGATGTTGTCTGTGTGGACTTCAGCAAGGCTTTTGACACTGTCTCCCACAGCATACTCCTGGAAAAGCTGGCAGCCCACAGCTTGGACAGGAGCACTCTTTGTTGGGTTAAGAACTGGCTGGATGGCCGGGCCCAGAGAGTGCTGGTGAAAGGTGCTGCATCCAGCTGGCAGCCAGTCACTGGTGGTGTCCCTTGGGGACCTGGTGCTGGGGCCAGTTTTGTTTAATATTTTTGTTGATGACGTGGATGAGAGTATTGAGACTACCATTAGTAAATTTGCAGATGACACTAAGCTGGGAGCGTGTGTCGATCTGTTGGAAGGTAGGAGAGCTCTGCAGAGAGACCTGGAAAGGTTGGACAGATGGGCAGAGTCCAATAAGATGAAGTTTAATGAGTCCAAGTGCTGAGTCCTGCATTTTGGCTACAACAACCCCCTGCAATGTTATAGGCTGGGGACAGAGTGGCTGGACAGTGCCCAGGCGGAAAGGGGCTGGGGTACTGGTCGATAGCTGATTGAACACGAGCCAGCACAGTGTGCCTTGGTGGTCAAGAAGGCCAACGGCATCCTTGGCCTGTATGAGGAATAGAATGGCCAGCGGGACCAGGGAAGTCATTCTTCCCCTGTACTTGGCACTGGTGAGGCTGCACCTTGAGTGCTGTGTCCAGTTCTGGGCCCCTCAGCTCAGGAAGGACGTTGAGATGCTTGAATGCGTCCAAAGGAGGGCAACAAGGCTGGTGAGGGGTTTGGAACACAAGCCCTGTGAGGAATGTCTGAGGGAGCTGGGGTTGTTTAACATGGAGAAAAGAAGACAGAGGTGACCTTATCACTCTCTACAACCCCCTGAAAGGTGGCTGTAGTCAGGTGGGGGTTGGTCTCTTTTTCCAGGCAACAACTGACAGAACAAGAGGACACAGTCTCAAGCAGTGCCAAGGGAAATTTAGGTTGGATGTTGGGAAAGGTTTTTTACTGAAAGAGTGATAAAGTTCTGGAATCATCTGCCTGGAGAGGTGGTGGAGTCAGCATCCCTGGATGTGTTTAAAAGAAGACTGGATGTGGCAATCAGTGCCATGGTTTAGTTGAGGTGCTGTTAGGGCATGGGTTGGACTTGGTGATCTTGAAGGTCTCTTCTGACCTGGTAATTCTGTGATAATGATAATAATAGTAGTAAACCCTTTAATTATAGTATTCTGTCACTGTACTGGCCCTCTTCCATAGGGGTGGGACTATCCTCTAGAAAAGACTTGCCAAGTAATTTATGTGTATGCAGAAATGTCATGGAAGACTCAGAAAACATTTTAAAAATACTCATGGTTTTCCTTTACCTTATGTATAACCTCTAGCTTCGGTATGACTCCTGGGATTTTAGTGAAGTGTTTTCTGATTTTTTGTGAAGAACTAAAAAAAGGAAAAAAAAATCCCTAACATATATAATTCATGGGAGTGTATAGTATAGTTATGAGCCAATGAAAGTGGGGACGTTCCCTTTAGTGTTGGCTGATTATCGCTGCATAATTACATAGTCTTTTACAAAATTATTATCCTGTGAGAGCTGTTGTACACAGAAAATACAACAGAATATTAGAAACTCAGCTGTTAAACCCTGAGCATCTCTAGCATCAAGTGTAGCTGCTTAAGCTGATTTCAAATTGTATCCATTGGTGAAAAGTGTGCACTTCTTTCCCTTTAACCTAATTTATATAAAGCCTTCACTCACAGTGATTCTTTAAATCCCCTGAGAAATTGTTGCTCATTTGAATTCAAGTTTTGCCACCAAGCAGAGTAAATAGGTTATTTTTCCCCTGTATGTTCCTACACAGTCAGTGTGACCCCCCCTGCAGTTCTTACTGAGGCATCCTTTATGCTTAGGGTGTTATTGGATGTTAGTTAAGCATTCTGCATAGGAAAGTCACAAAACTACACCATCCAGGAGCATCTTCTATTATCAGCTGCCACTGCCCATAGAGTATTGTACACTTAAAAAAGCCCCAAACCAAATAATCTGGTTAATTAACATTGAATTATTTTTCAGTAATCACCCTATGTGATGCTACAAAATAGATTCTGTAATTCATTATTGTAATTACTTAAAGAGTCACCTATATGTAATCTATAGAGAGTTGCTCATGTATGTTATTTGTACAGGCCTTTGTTGGGTAAGACACCTCTAGATAAAGATAAATGACATTGATTTTTAAAAAGAAAAAGCTCAGGAAAAAAGTCTACTGATGCTCTTCTATATTTTACTAAGATGGTGTGAAAGGCACTTTTATACTGAAATAGGATTGTAGTCTTCTGGCTCTGTGCAGTAATTGATTTAATAATACCAAGTTGTTGTGAGAACAATCATATTTTGAAGTTGACTATGAGTAAGTTACCAATAAAAAGAAATGTCTGTTTGTTCAGATAATTGTTGTATGTATGGTAAATATAACCTGAGTTCTTCTGAACCCATCTATTGCGAGTAAACTGGATTTATTTACTTTGCTTAGAGGAAAAGTGCTATATAAATAGCCCTTAAAAATGCTTGTTGCTTAGACTACGTCTTAGGAGTCATGCTAATACTTTATTTTAAATAGTGCTAATTATGTCACTGCAATTAATCAGTTGAAAAACAAATTTCCCTAGATGCTTCATGCCTTCTTTAGTGTTAATTGTATCTGAGCTTTGGAAATAAAGGCTATAATGCAGCAGGTGCCACAGAAAATATTTTTAAGGAACAAGTTTTTCAATAAATATTGTAATATTTAAATGGATTTGGACATTATCAGTAATAAGTTTTAAGTTATTGATAACTAAGATCAAACTGTCTTGCCTTACCTGTTCATTTACATCATTACATATCATTTCCATCATACATATTATTACGTATATTCACATATCTACATCATGCACTTCTGCTTTTAATCAGTTATTGCTAGAGATTAGTTTGACTGTAACAAATGAAACCCACCACCAAAATCCTCTTCCTTCACTACTGACCTCATTGATTTAGGATTAAATCCAGTGATTGTTAGACAGGGCAAATCTCATAATTAAACACAATTTTGCAATAAATTACCAAGAAATAGAGCTGGCACTAATGGAATATGCACTGATTCAGATTTTACTTTGTAAACTCTTATTGTGTTCCCCAGTTTACTTTTGTCAGCAAATTTTACTCGGATTGAACTTACATGAAATTTATCTAATTTTATTTTTAGTTTATGGACAGGAATGCCTTGTCAGGAAAGTGAAATTTTGAAGAGATTCATTCAATTCAAGTTTCTCTTGGCTGTTTTAAAATTACATGTGTATTTGTTTATCAAATTATGGTTTCTCAGGTGACATATTCAAGGCTTTCTTGTAGTTTCTAGTATTTTTTTCCTACTATGATATATAATTTTATAGTTATTTGCATGCTGTTTTCAGAGGAACATTTGAATACTTGCAAGAGACCCCTTACTAAATTGATAAAAGAAATGTCATTAAATACACAGCTCGTTGCCTGACATGCCCAAAATGTTGCACATTAATGGATTAGAGCTTTATTTATAGGAGCACTAAAATATATAACTTTTATAAAGTTAAAGTTTATTTACAATCTCACAAATATTTTTCTTCAAACCACGGGCAGAGTCATTGGATATATTATTTTAATAGATCTTTCATGGGCTAGAGAAATAAAGTTCTGTTCTTTGTTCTACTCACAAACCTAAATGTGGATGTAGTTCAATGCTTGGAAAGTTCAAAAGCACCTAAGAATTGTCATGTATGAGAGATGGAACTGCAAGGATAAATGTCAGAGATAAATACAATGCAAGCTCTAATTTGGATAAATTATTCTTAAATGAGGCTACATTTAGCTAAAACAAGACAGAGGCATGTAAATATCCAATGTACTAAAGAGACTACTCAAAGAGAACAAAGAGATTTGGTGTCTTGACTATTGTGCCTTTATGCAATATTTTATAGCCAGCCCTCTGCTTTATTTGCCAAAATCATTGCAGGATATTGTCACAAGATTCAATTTTAAGATATACAGGAGTGATTCTCAGTGTTTTCAAAAATCCACTCCCTATAGTTCAAGAAGGATTCTTTCTTTTATTCATCTCAGTCTGATTTTGCTTTCAATTTGTTTGACACAATTCAACTGTTCTGTTTCCATGTTGGGCATTGCAGAACAAAAAAAGAAAAAGCAGAGAATTTTGTGAACATTCTCCGTCTATTTAATCTGCAAATCTCAATACAGAAGTTTTTACAAACGTTTTTCTGAAGTGGTCTAGTTTTCCCCTTTAGAGAAAGCTGGGAAGTGCAAAAGCTGTGCTGTTTAGCACGTCACGATATTCTCCAGCAGCACAGAAACAATCTGTCATACACACTGTCAATATTCCCAGCTCTGAAGGAGCTTATTATACATTCCCTGTGTTTGTGACTTTATTGATCTTTTGTCATTCCCACGGAGTGAAACTGATATTTTCTAACAAAATGTAATTTGCTGGAACAAACAAGCAGTCAAGTGCTGATGAAAAGAATTCAAGGAAATGGCCACTGTGCCTCCACAGGAGTTATGTGGGCCAGTTCTGCTTCGTTGATGTCTGCTTTGCATGCACTTTGTGATGCTCACGGTTCTTACTAGCACTGTGACTTTTAATTAAATACAAGTACATTTTCACTTATTAGCCTCAATGTTCCCAAGCTCATTAATTGAAATTTTCCAGAGTTCTGATAGGAATTAGTCATCTAACTTCCACTGAATTTTAATGCCATTTTGATGCATGCTTGCAGCAATAAAATATTTCCTGAAGGAGCCTGCTGGCCAAGGTGGCTGTTTGTGTGCATGGAAAGTGTGTAAGTTTGGTGCTTTGTTAAGGAAACTGGGTTTTCAGAACTGGGAGTGGGCTCTTAGTCCCAAGAATTTGTAGATTCCTGGGTTGTAGAAAAATTGAGGTATTTATTTTAATAACTGAGACTTTAAGCTGTTCCTAACAGCCTTGTGAGAGACACAAAACCCACAGTGGCTCTTTTAGGTAAAAAAGCTGGCACAGATCATGCAAAATATTTTGTTTGCATCCTTTTTCTTTTTTTGCCCTTGAGCTCAGAGCTCTGAGAGCGGGAAGGAGTGGCCAGGCTGAGTTCTGGACAAAGCTTATTTTTGTTTGCCACTATTCATACATATTTCAGAAACAACATTAAAATTTTGTCCTACAAACTACCCTGAAAGATCCTTTACTCTGACAGTGTCAAACTGTTTATTACTGCTTGTTTATCACTTTCAGAGTGGTTAATAGGAATATTGCTGCTATGGTAAAAATGCTTTGCCTGACATGTGAAAAGGTTTAGTTATGTTTGATCCTGGCTAGGAACAAGGCTTTTTGTGGCAAACTTCTTCTGCTGAAGAGATTTTCTGGGAACAAGAAATAAGAAAAAAATAAGTGGGGTACCTGTTTCTTCTCCTGAAAGAAGTAGAAATGGAAGGTGGCTTGTATGTCTTGGCAATTGTACACCTAAGACAGTGTTTTAAAGCTGAAAGAAGAGAAGTAAAAGTAATTAAAATATTTATTCATTTTATTGCTATAATTGGAAGACTCAAGTACTAAAGAATGCTTTAAGAAATAGAGAAAAATTAAAATGTTTTGATGCCATATTCATTAAGCATTGAGAATTAAGTTAAACAAAAAAAAATTGAAATCATTCCACAGGCTTCTGTAAAGCACTACAGTGTGTTAATTCCTCTTAGTTTATTTATGTGCAGAATATTGTCCTAATTTTTCATTTGCCCTCAAGAAAAAACCTAAACAAATGTAAGTGAAGAACATTAATATTATTTATGGTCCTTCGGGGCCTTTCCATTAATCATATTAGTGTGTTTTGTTCCATCATTACTTCTACTTCAGTCTTTTCGAGGCATCTTTGGCATTATTGGTGTCATTTGTGGTGGGTCTTGTTTTAGTTTATATTCATATTGCCCTTTTGATATTTAGCATGGAACACCTGGAATTTTTAGAAATGGCAGCTGAGTGGTTCTCCTACCATTCTTTTGTTTTCCTTTGTTCTCTCTCAAATCTAACAATGTTCTTGTCTCTCTTAAAGAAGTTAGATGTCTGACAGCAGAAATGAGGCCATTAAGCCTAATCTGTTTGTAACTGCTAGGAAGCTGCTGTAATTGATTACAAGGCTTGACTTCATGTTAGTTACTCATTAATCTAAGATTAAAGAAACCCATTTTCCACAGGCAAATTCAAGGCTCAGGCTACTCAGTGAATTCACAAACTGACTGCTGTCTTCATTTATCACTCTTAGAACTATCTGCAGTGTCAGAAGGAATCTTACCATGTGGTTTTCTTTGCACAAAAGTGCTCAAGATGGGGGACACCTCAGGGAGGTCATCTAGGCTCTTGTTTAAGCCCAGCCTGCAGCCATTTCTTCCTTCCTGTAGCCACTGCTCTTACCTCTTTGAGGATATGAAGCTAATTAAGACTAAATTCTAGGATTTATCTGTCTTTGATCCAAGTCCTCCACTGTGATGCTTTGTGTTTACAAAATAATGCAAAACATGGAGCTGTTGCTCGCACCACCCTAAACTGAAAATTCATAAGATGGCATTATCCCATATGAAATTAAAACTACATAGGAAAGTCTGTATATTTCTATTATCTCCCTTGTTCAGTTAATATTTATATTTATGTACTTGTGCAAGTACACTGGCAAATAGGGACTCAGAGCATTTCCTCAGGAAAAAAAATGTTTTGGGAGGGCAGTGGAAGGAGCATGTGTTCTTTTCTTATAGACAAATGCACTGATTTAAAAGTAGGAGAAAAACTTCTGACCAAAACAAACTTACTATTTTGTGAGAGCAAGGGCTATGAAATGCTTTTTTACCCAACCTTAAATGTTTAAATGGTGTCTTACTTTACTGCATATACATGTACCATTTAATTTCATACAGTTTGGGCATACAGACATCATTTAGGATTCTCTGGGGCCACAGATATCAATGGGAACATAAAAAAAATGAATCCACTGCTCATTTTTCTTTGGTAATGTATACCCAAATTTCCTTAGCTAG
The DNA here is from genome assembly GCA_013399195.1 of Dicrurus megarhynchus. NCBI lineage: Eukaryota > Metazoa > Chordata > Aves > Passeriformes > Dicruridae > Dicrurus > Dicrurus megarhynchus. The sequence continues at coordinate 3,982,918 of VXAD01004603.1, read as the reverse complement.
TATTTATGTATTGTTCCAAAGCAGATTGTGAGTTTTCTTGGTGTATTCTGGTATATTTCTGGAGATTCCTCTATTTGACATGTGAGTTAAACACTATCACTTCCAATAAACAAACATGTTTATGGCAGGCAAACTGCAGCAGGAAGAAAAAAGTCAGCTATGACTTTATTAGATTTTGGTTTAAGCTAAAAGCAGAAATTTGATTGGGTCACAGCAGAGCCAACTCAAATCACACATGCAAGGAAATGTAAAGATTTGTTTGGATTTTTAAACAAGTGTTATTCATGCAGAAGTGATTTTAATAATCCTCCTTCCCAGAGGTTAAAAGAGTTTTCATTATACACACACAGAGCACTCAGAAATAATCTGTGGGTATTGGCTGTAAAGACTGATGTTGTTCTGTGTGTCAGGTGTGGCTTGTCCAGCCATAACTATTGTCCTTAGTGAGTTCTGCATTAAAGGCGTGCCACCGTGGTGTCCTGTCCCTTTCTACATTTTCAGCCTTCTTACCTTTGCTTCTCAGTGGTGCTTTTTGTAGAATCCAGCCCTGCTGCAGGCTGAACTATCATACAGTATTGGTGTATTTACTCAGAACTGAAGCTTAAAATAATAATAATTTAAAAACAGAAACCAAAAAACAAACCAAACACCTTGACAGTTAACGCTAAATCAAATTTAGGATTTCTGTGTATCTTGTAATTAAGAATTTCAGGAGAGAGGACAACTCTTTAGTCTGACTTAACAAATGAAGGCAGCAATTTGCCACAGTGATTGCACTGAGATTAAGTAAAACTGAAAAATCACACCCAAGAATCATATTGGCAAGACATCAAAATGCAGGTTTTTTTGGTGTAAAACAAAGAGGAAATCGACCATAGTGCCTGCTTAATTGCATTTTTGGTGGTGTTTTAAGTTAGGATTATGATTCTGATTTTGAAGTAATTAAAAGTTGAAAAACAGATTAAAAAAAAACCCCAAAACTACCAAACAAACAACCCCAAAATACCACAGACTTTCAGTAAAGCCAAACTTGAGGAAATTGATTCAGTTGGAGTTGCCTTTAGACTTCTGTGAAGCTGTGAGTTCATCTTTAACCTTCTTTTAAGGAGAACTCGACAAATGTTCTCATGTAAAGTCTCTTCCCAGGCTTGTCTTTTGTCCCTAGCTCAAGTGTAGAGAAGTGTGAAGAAAGCAGTCACAATGGGGGCATAGGGTCTGACTTAAGGATGTGGAGGAAGTGTTCAATGGGAAGAGCCTGAAAGGAAATACTTGAGAACAAGAAGAGATGGAATTTTCTATCAGCAGCCAGGTCACAGAGGGACAAGGCTCAGTAAAACCATCTGAGCTTTATGTTGTTGCAGCTTTTCTTGCCTGGAGAGGTTGTTGATCCAGAGAAGGATTTTTTGATAGTATGTTACAAGCCCATTAAATGCTTTGCAGGAATTATATCACTGTATTAGATAGGGAGTTCTGGGTTTGGTTTTTTGTGATAACTACAGATCCCAGCTTATTTTTGTTGCTGTGTACAAGATCACTTTATTAGGTTCTTCAGCCATCTGCTGTAGGACAATAATGTCTAAAACCTGTCAGCAGAAAGAGCAGGGTGGTGGGTTTGGCATGTTTATGAATTGCAAACACGTGTTCAACTTCAAAGTGGTCAGAAGTCATCTTTTGCAAAGTTAATTAAAGAAAAAAAAAGCATGCTCCCTAATGAATATGACACAAACCATTAAAGCATTAAATTAAATTTGCATGCTTTGTCACAGCTGGCATTCTCCAGACGAGAAGGTGAAGACCAGCGTGTGTCTGGAAAGATCCTGAACGATCTGTCAGCCCGAGCAAGAGCAGTTTAGACATTGCATCTTTTGCTGTTCCTGGGTGCAACACCACTAAACACAGACAAATGAAGTAAGTTACATTCAGAGTAGTTGGAGTTAAGTCCAAGGCAGTCAGCTAAACTCTGCTCTTGTGGAAAGACAGAGGGTACCCTTGGAGCACTGTCCCTGCTGGAATTGTGATAGCACAGAGACACTGGAAATGTCATCAAAAGAGGCTTTTTCCCTCTTGCCCTGAGAGAAGGAGCAGCCTTGCCAAAAGCCTACCCAGCTCATATGAACAAAAAAAAGTATTATTCAAATGTATTAAACAACATCAAAACAAGACTTTTGTGAAAAAAAAAATCATTATACAGTACTTTACCCTAAACCTACAGCACAGATCTTATTATCTACATAATAATAGAGCTTTGTATGCAATAGGTCTTAATTTTAGAAAATATCTCCAAGTCTGACCCTTTACATCATTCTGGATATTACTTTTTATTGATGGTCTTTTTTGCAGGACAATATTGTTTCTCATATTGTTGGTAGAATACTTTTTTCAGCAGTTCTGTGCTTTCTGTATGAACCATTATCTGTTCAGGGCTTAATCTATTTCACTTAGAATACAAAAAAAAAAAAAGGACTGAAAATTCAGGCTTGTCTTATCAGCACAGTTTTACAGCCAGAGGAAGGACTAAATCTCCTTAATAAAAATGCTGTTTGTTAATGCTTGAAATGGTACTTACTATAAAGGCTGTAGATAATTTGATTGTATGAGAATGGCTTCTATTTGTATGAGCATATTCGGTGATATTTAGGAAAAAAAAAAGGAAAGCAAAACTGAAGAAGAGGGAGTAAACAAAAGAAATTTGTGAGCAGGTATGCCTTAATATGCATCAAGTTTGCCCCCTATGGAAATGCTGGATACAGCTGAATAGAAAAGGTTTTGGATATTGGAGACTCTGATACAACGGGTGCTCCTCTACTTTGCATTTGAATTAGCAACAGCAGCATCAGCACAAGGATTTCTTGTAAGTGGCTGAATGGTTTCAAGTCCTGCATGCAATGAAGGAATTGCAGGGATGATGTTGCTTTAAGCAGTGTCAGAAAAACACCAGCAATGCCCTGGTGCAGCAGCAGCTTGTTCTCTTTTATCCACACACAGGGGTGTGGCCGGGAGCTCACATCACTCAGTTAAGCACAAATTCCTTCAGCAAAACTTAGCAATAGCTGAACAGTCCCAATGAAGCTTCATTTTAATTAAAAAGAGGTTACTGTTCAATGTAATACATTTTAACATATGTTTAAACAATACAACTATAGTTTTTACTTGAAATATATGAGGGTTATTATCTATAGTTTAAAACTTGTAATTTTTCTGTTTAGAATACAAAGTAGCCCATACACTGGGGTTACTCATTTGCCAAAATTAATTGTCTATTGTTTACATTTTGCTGAAGTTGGACTTATATTTAATTTTTTTTAAAAAGTTAATTTTTAGCATTCTTAATGCTGATTTGTCAGATAGTAGTTTTAATGGAGCCTAGATTTCAAAGCATTTGTCAGTTTTTGTGTCAGTTTAATGGCTGATCCTTTGAAATTCTTCATAAAGGTGTAAGACATTGAATTCTCAGAATTTGAATGATAATAATGATATTAGAAATGGGAGTCTAGGTTTCTTAATTATCAAGGCATGTCATTTACGTTCTCTATTTATGACTGAAAAAACTCCACTCAAAGATCTTGCAGGATAATTTTCTTCACATTGTAGAAAGAGCTTGTAATGTGTGCTTGGGTATCTTACAATGAGAGATTTAATTATGAAAATTTGATGAAATGCACTTTTACAGATTTTATAGAAGATTGCTATTAAAAAAACCCTATCTTTGAATAGGAAAGATTTAGGTAAACCATCTTGTCATCTATTGTCAAGCCTTTGATATTCCTTTTTGTTATCTGACTAGAGGAAATTTTCTATTTTTCTTCTCTCCTTGTGAGATTCATGAGCCTTGCTAAATTTTGGGTCACGCAGGGCAGAACATTTTTCTGCACTTTGAAACAAGAATATGAATGGTTTTTTTACTCATAATATAGGTAATGATAAAGAGAAAGATGAATCCCGAAATCTACATCCCTGCCTTCATAAAAGAAGTATACATTTATTATAAAGCTGTGACTTTTAGAAAGTTCCCAAGTTGAAACCCCATAAAAATGTTCTACTCTTCCAGGGATTTTCAATCAACAAAAAAGTGCTGTACAGCAAAAGGTTTCAATTCATGACATTAATGCACAAAGTATTATAATGATATACTGTGTTTCTTTTCTAGAAAAAAAAGCCCTAGGCTGTAGCTCATCAGCATTTATATTTTTTTGCCTTTAAAATAATGAGAAGATCCTCAATGTTTGTAAGAAATACACATTGCACTTTGCATGACTGTGTTTGTAGTGCAGGATATGAATACACATGAAGTGACACTTGGGAAAAGTGGGTGATTGAACTGGGAAAGTTACTGAGCAGATATGTAGGGGTTACCTTTGACTTGCATATTGTGCTGGTGTATCACAATGTTAGGGTCTGATTTCATTTGGACCTTAAGCATGAAGGGTTTTATTCCTAAAAAGAAAAAATATTGTGACACTAACATAATTTTGATATCTGAAAATGTAATTTCAGTATTGAAATACCATCTAAAAACCTAGCTCTAGGAATTTTTCAGCAGCAGTGAAACCATATTCTGAATTCATAGGTGAAAATGCCCCAAGGCCTCTAATTTCTATGAACACAAGTAAATAGAAAGCAAGAATTCAAAACTACTCTTACCTGATTAGTTCTAACAGAAATTATTAAAGGCTCCAGGTTTCATGTTGGTTTAGCATTTCATCGAGCAGGGGAATAAGTTCATTGCATGATGTGCCTCAGAGCCAGCAGCCTATCATTTAGTCTGCTCTCCATACTTTTATTCAAGGAGGAGAGCTAAAATTTATTGGTTATCCTACAGCCAAAACTCTTTTTAACTGGTCTGAAAACACAGGCATCATCTAAACAATTTGGCTTTCCAGCATGTATAGCTCTTTATGAGACTGGTTTGTTTGACTGCATTAGTATTATTAGTGAAAAAAGATTATTATTAATACCTGATGTAGTGGAACCATGTTCCATTAAAATAAAAGCATGAAAGAATTTCTGCTTTTTAAATTATTACCTGAGTTATACATTTGCTATTGTTTTATGTGATTAAGTCCTCTCAAAAAACAAGTTTGATCTGTTTTTCCATTGATGGTCTGGGTTTCAAATCAGCCCTTCAATGAATGTATTTATTGGGTTCAGCTGACATCACATCAGTGATGGAAATTCAGCAGTCAGTGGAAACCTGGTTACCTAGGCCTAGAGGAATGAGTCCTCCAGAACAACTTATCTAAAGAAGCAGGAGGAGTGAGCAGGAACAGAAAGATTCTTCAAAACAAATATATTTGGCAAAATTACAAGTGGATAATAGATGAAGGCTTCTCTGCACAGAGCCCTTTTAGTTTTTTATTGGGTCACAATGTACAAGACATCATTTATCTTTATTCATACACAGGAAAACCCTCTATTTCTATAGCACATAAAGTACTGTCCATATTTTTATCCTTAGTTTTGTAGATGGAAAGTCCAGTGTAAATCAGCTTATTTCTGTTAATGCAATTAAGCTGTTGATTTCTCCAATAATTAAAGTGAAGGCTAAGGAAAGACTAGGATCATTTTACATGGGGGGAAGATGAGGTGGTGTTTAAGGTGACAAGATGTAAAGTAATTTCTAAAGTTTAGAGGGAAAATACTGTTCACAAGATGAACTTTTTGGTCTGGCAAAATGAGCAATGCCATTTAATACCAATCCTGTGTTAAAGGAGTACAGCCCAATGCTGAGATCAGGAATGTCGAGCAGCATTAGATCACATTTCCTCATGTCCACAGGTCGGGTTCCAGACAAATGAGAAGCCCTGCAGGTTCTTTGCAGTTCCTCTAAGCTGCACCTGCGTGTGACAGCCCCCAGCAAATATCTGGAGGTGTTTATGGCACAGCAGTACCTTTAGTCGGAGCTGCAGGCTTTGGTGTGAAGTTAGGATATGCTGTTTCCACACAGACTGGGCATTCCTCTGTGCCAGCAGCAGGAATGGCCTGGCCTGCTGCTTACATTGTAGCACCTCTGCAAAGGAGACTGAATGTGTCAGCAGGTCCAACCTTCTACAGCAATAAAAATTGTCTCTGTTATGTCAGGTTTGGGTCTATGAGTTCTTAAGCTCTGCACTGTGGAGCACTCTGGGTTTGAATCCCTTGAGAAAGGATTGAGCATTAACTCAGCTTTTTGCAGACTTTGATGCTTGTTTTGTATTCTCTAATCCACGTATGTCTTTTTTATTATCTTAAGGCTTTTAAATAAAAGGGGGGGAAAAGCCTCTATCTACGGGAAATCAGGAAATCACCTTTTAGACAGCTTGGTACCATGAGCTTTGTCCTTGAGAGCAGCTGAGGTTTTTGCACTGCAAATACTGAATTACCTGTAACAAAGTATTTTTAAACACATGTTATTGCAGGGTAGGCAGCTGCTCACGGCGTGAGCCCTTCACTCACCGCTGTGCTCAGCAGCTAACTCGCACTTCTTAAAGGCAGTAGGGCACGGAAGGGAACTTGAACATGTTGGTTTTTCTATTATTCCTTCCTCTCCACTCAGCATTATCAAAGTGAGTGTCTTTTGATAGCAAGAAAATGAGAGAAGACCCAACAGAATGTAGGTGAGTTGAAGTTCAATCTCCAGGAAAACACTTCATTCTTAAATTAGTGTTAATGCAAACCACAGAGAAATAAAACTCTGAGGGTATTATCTGCAACAAGAATGACCAATTATCTATTATATGAAACATTTTCCATTTTCCTTTTTTACCTAGAATAGTATCTTCTCCTCTTGGACCTGCTTTTTCAGTTCTGTGAAATGCCAGTGTATTATTTTCCATAACATCCTAGCAAAAAATATCTCTGGGGTAACAAATCTAAGAAAGTAAACATAATTTATAAATTTAAATAAATAACATAGGTTATTATACTTATTTTAATTTAAATATAAATAAATAATTTCTAAATTTTAATTTAGATTATAAATTTACCACATACTTATGTAAGTTACTATGCACTCATTAAATATTGTTAAACTGCAGCAGTTTGCAGCTGTTTATTGGTTCATTCAAAAATGAAATCAATGGAGAATGAAATCCTCATTATCAGAGGATAAAAGTGATTGTAAAAACATTATCTCAGGGCACTATTGTTTCCATCTGATCACCTTGCAAGATCCTCCGTGGTATCATTCAAAATTTCCTCTTGTCATCTGTCAGACTGCTGAGTTCTGTGTTACTCTGCAAGCCTTACATTTCATCACTCAGTTATTAGATTGACCAAATATTTATATTTCTTTGTTTTGTAGTGCAGGTCTATTACCTTCAGAAAATTTAATAGATTTTTCAGTGCATAAAATAATTCTGTAATCAACATTATATTCTAAAATTTGCCTAAACACTCACGTAGTATTCTGATTAAGAAGCATGAAAAATTTTAAAGTAATGCATTCCCCCAAGTGCTGATGTCATGGTTAAAAGTTTGAGAAATGTTTCAGTCATTTTGACAACCAAGAATAGAATTATATCATTACTCATCAATAAGGATTTATAGCATTATTTAATTAGGAAATGGAATGGTCTCTTCAAGTTTATTTTAGAAAACAAACTATCTTTATTTCTAAACTTTCAAAGGCATTTTGTCTCTTACAGACAAGGAATAAATACTGAATAAATCAGCATCTTTTAAGATTTTTATTATGCCATCAGCTCAGCTTGAGATCCTTTCAAACACTTATGAGGAAATATTAGCTTATTTCTCTTTCCGTTTTAGAAGTAATTTTCTGATTGAATGCTACAGAGTGTTCATAAGTAGTGTGTGTCTACAACTTCTCAAGGAAAAGCCAAGCTCAGGAAATGACTTGTTTGCATTTGATGTTTTCTGTAGTCACTCCTAGGTCTTATGGAACTGAGACAGTTTTGTCTACTCTTCATCTCTTTGTGTTTCCTACGGATATTCCATAAAAAAGAAGCAGTTTGATAAGTCCCATGGAGTTATACCTACTGGGAGCTCCTGCTCACATGAAGAGGGAATACTTAGTCCTGAGCAACCCTCTCTAGGGGAGCTGCTTGAGGAGGAGGCTTGTACAGGATGACCTTTAAAGGTCCTTTCCAACCTCAACTGCTCTGATTTTGTGATTCTCTATAGAATCCTGGAATGGTTTGGGTTGGAAAGAACCTTTAAAGGTCATATAGTTCAACCCCCATGCAATCAACAGGGACATCTTCAACTAGATCAGGTTGCTCAGAGCCCAGTGTCTGACCTGGCCTTTAATGTTTCCAGGGATGGGACATCCACCACCTCTCTGGGAAATCTTTCAGTGTTTCATCTCTTGTTGTAAAAAAATGTCTCTTTTCTATCTACTCTGAATCTACACTACCCTGTGTCCTGTTGCCACAGGGTCCGTTAAAACATCTCCATCTCTGTTAGCAGCCCCCTTGAAGTATTGAAAAGCTGCATAAAGGTCTTCCCAGAGGCTTCTCTTCTGCAGGCTGAACAACCCCAGCTCTCTCAGCCTGCCCTCATGGGAGAGGTGCTCCAGCCCTCTGAGCATCTTTGTGGTCCTGCTCTGAATCCCTCTAACAGATCCATGTCTGTCCCACACCGAGGACTCCAGAGCTGGATTCCAGGTGAGGTTTCACCTGAGTGGCGTGGGGGAAGTAGATAAGGAGACTTTGGGACAATTTCTGGGGTTATCTCTCCATCAGATAGAACCCACACTGGAGAAAGGAGCAGCCCAGTGATTCTCCGGGGTGCTTGGTCAGCTGACATGCTCTGATGTAGCAGACTGCTGCAGTGGAGGAGATGAGATAACCAGTCCTGTGCTTATGTGAGCACAAAGATTATGTTCTTTTACTAGCGGGACTTGCACGTGGATTATAATGAGAGCTCTCTTTAGCCCAGCTTCTCAGGATACAAAATTCTCTGTCCCCACAATCTATTCCTGTGTTTCATCGCTTTGTTTATCCCAATAAGACCATGAAGCTTTGAGAATGTGCACCATCTGTTTCACACTGTGGAGCACACTGGTGCCAGCGGAAGACAGTATGGATATAGTCAGAGATAATTATCCCTCCCTAAAGGATAACCAGTTCTTTCCAAGCTATTTGATAGAGATTGTTGACTTCCTCTCATTTTTAAATCTCCTTTTTTACATCATCTTTTCTAAATCATAGGATGTGAAGATTTACAGCACATGCCTTCTCAGCAATGATTTACTATATTTAATGATGACCCTTGTTTAAAGAGAAAAGCAGTTAAATACCTGTTTGGTAGTATGTAGTACTTCTTGCATCATTGTCAGCTGAGTGTGCTTCACCTCTCTTTTGTCAATTTGTCTTCAGAACAAAAAAGGGAAAAAGCTTAGCTGTGTTCCATTAAAAGGATTTTTCTCTATATGTCATTTATAAACTATGGCTTTCATTGATAAAGCCACAAAGCTTATCACCAGCTTTAAAAATATAACAGATTTTAAATAGCAGAATAACAGATTTTAAATAGCAGAAAAAGACCAAAAATATAGATAAGTGATGCTTATTTAATGCATAAATTTATGAAAGCCTTGTTTATCTGTTGCAATAATGGGGCTTTTCAAAACCACAACCAGTGTTTTTAGAATGCTGGAGGGTAGACAGGGATTCTTTCCCTGATGTCCAACTTATAATGCTCTCACCAAATATGTTTTTTTTGCTTTTGGATTTTGTCTTGTGACACGCTGAAATTGCACAGTGCAAGTTGTTTAATGTTTTCATTTAGTTCTCTCTGTTCCTGAATTTACTTGGTTAACACTCCCCTCAGGTTACAGGAGTTACTTTCTCCTCCATTCTACTATTCAGCCTACTTCTATCTTACTAACTCTCCCTGTTTACATCTTTGTAGGAGGCTCAAATGAGCTGCTTTTCTTCCTCAGACACTGGAATAAAAGTCTCTCATTCATTGTATGCTCTGATTCTGATTCACTTTACAAAAGTTATTCTTTTTTTTTTTTTTCCTGATGTGCTTCTGCAGTGAGGCAGATATTTAATTTGACGAAAATTAAATTTGAATATTTAAAAAAATTCCTCTGTACCTACAGCTTCAAGTTTGGGACAGTAAAAGTGCACTACATTAAAATGCATTTCTTTGGTCCTTTGATTGATACAATAATGTGAGTTAAATAGTATTTATATGTTCTTAGGTTTTTATGCCTGGAGTACAAAGGTTGGATGGTACTACAAAGAGTTGAGCTGGTTGAGAATGAAGATCATGAATCTTGTTTGTGTTGAGTAAGCTCAACACCAAAGAAAACATGGAGAATTACTCTTTTCCATTTCTGTCTTTTGACTTTTGAGAGACCGTGAAATATTTTCTTTACAGAAATTATTAAAAAGGTCACAGGTTTTACGGTCTCTAAAATGGCATACCTGAATTGACAGGCCAAGTGGATTTTGGAAGTGGCAAACGAAATCCTCAGCTGATCGAGCACTGTGTGCAATGCACAGCTTGCTCTCTAAATAACTGCACGCATTGGAAAAGAAGCAGACAGCTCTGAAGCCTTGAAAACTTCAAGCAAGCAACTTGAAATATAAATGTGTTTGGGTTTTGCAAGTAGGAATATGCTTTTTAGGGGTTTTTTTGAGTGTGAGCTTAATTGGCCAATTGAGATTTTTCGGGTAGTCTAAAAATTATAGAACTCTCTAAGTCTCCCCCTATTATACTCAATTTTAATTGATATCATTAAGGAAGGGGTCTCACAAATACTGATAATCACCGTGTTAAATTCTAATCTTTGAAGTTGGACTGATGCACTAGTGAAAAACAAGATACTGAATTTTGAGCAGTGACAGAAAATGTTTTTTCTAATTTGTCTTATTTTTGGCAGTTTTTAAACTTTTTTTCTATGGGCTTTATTAATACTAACTGAACTTGATGAATGTTTTTAAAGGGCCCCACTCTTAAGTTTTTGGTTCTTACATAACTTCAATTAAAGAACACGCCTTCTCCATCCAATAAACCAGCATTATCATAACAACTCATTGAAGTCTAAACACTTGTGAAGTGAAAAACGAGGTGTGAACTGTACTCCACTTATCTTCCTTCTCTTCTCTAAAACAGTATATCACAAAACTTTTGCAGTGTAAAATACCTCCAGGCACCTTTCAAGCATCACAGAGAATATTACTTTGAAAAGAGAATCCTTCTCTCACCTTAATCTATAATATCGTTTCTGCCTTTGAAATTTACCTTGAAATAAATGTGTCTTTTTTGCTTTCATTTCTTTTTTCTAGACCTGTCACCAGCTTTTGTAGACTCATGCCCATATCACAGTGCCACATTTTAACTTACTGTTTAAGGGATTTTAGTTTGATTAGAGAAGCTGGCATTGGCTTTGGGCTAGAGACCAACCACTTTCTACTTCTGAAGGGTTTATTTCCATGACATGGTGTAATACACTCGTGCACCATTTTTCTCAGCTTCAGGCTTCCATCGTCCAGGTTTAAATAACATCAGCTTTAAATAATTCTATCTTTTTAGTAAAACCTGTATCGTGTATTCTGTAGTTGTTCAGTAAGTTCTCTCAACTCCTTCTGCTCCACTGTGAATAATTACTTTTCAGACTCCCATATACATTGACCTATCTAGATTTTTGTACATAACAACAAATTATGTATTTGCTGCTATCCAATCCTTCATCAATGAATTTTATCATTTAGTGAGGAATAGGTCACATGGTGTTTACAACTACCTTTGGCAAAAACAACACAGAAGAGTTTGAAGATACTCAGGAGAAACTGAAACTTCTCAAGGAGTGATTTTATTGAACTCGCAGAGTAGGAACTCATTAAAATAAGAAGCTTATTTAGATAATCTTATGGTCCTGGTATGGTGACTTCAGATGGACTGAGCTAAGACTCCCTGGACAGTTTGTTATTCTAGTGAATTCTCATATCCAGCTGGCCTGTGGTTCTGCCTGATGACTCCAATTTATGGGTGATGTTTCCTTTGATTATTTTAAGTTCTGTGCAAAACATCCCACTGTTTCACCAGGAGAGAGCCATCTGGGACAATTCTTTCACCTGCAGGAGGTCTCTTCTGACAAAGTGTCTTCTCTACTGAAAAAGGGTAGAATTTGTTAATAAACCAGGAGCTGCCTGGGGAAGCTGCTAAGACACCCTTATCCCTCTCTCAATGTTATCAAAATACTGAAGGATTCAGGGAGTGCCTGTCAGGTGGTAAATGCTTGGCACAGGCTGCCTGAGGGAATCTCTGGGACTGGTTGAAGGTCTCACCTGGAGAATTCCTGTCACAGTCACGTGCTGTGCTGTGAAGCCAATTAGGGTTTCAGTTAATCACCTCCTCTCAAGCTGCTCCCTTGCTTCCCACAGAGGTAGGCTGCTAAACTTCCTATATAATATCCTTAATTCCCACGTGTTTGCTGACAGCATTTTCGAGTGCTAGCTCTAGTATCGCCTAGTACTTTATGGAGCTTTCAGAAACAATAAGAAACATAAAAAAAAACACTTTACTGAATTAGGATATAGTGTTTCTCTGTGCTTGGACATGATTTTTCTCACACATATATGCAATGTTGCCATCTGTCACCATATTTTAACGGCTGATTAAAGTCCTCCTGTAACTGAAACAGCTTTACATTCCTCAGCCCACAAAAATGCAGGGATAGGAAAAAGCAGTAATATTTAATAACATGCTACTGTATTTCTTTCTGCTTAGCTGTTTTAAATGAGAAAAAAATTGTGTAGAATTCAAATTCTTAGGTTTGCCTGCCTATAGGATGTGGATATATTCAATGTGAAAAGTGACATTTTATACTCCATACTCAGATTTTTCCATCTGACTTAAAAAACCCACGTAATTATGTATTCCAAGTAAAAATTGTTTTTAATAATGTATTGAACATTTCAGAAAAATCAAAGAGTAAACTGAAAAAATTGCAGAAGTAAAAAAAACCTTCAAAGCAAATCCAATAAGGAGATAGCAAAAAACAAAACATTGTGACTTAGATCTGTGAAAATATTTTTCATTTGCAATTGACTTAAAATTTAATGCTTAAAATTATGAGCTGAGTAACCTGAAGAGAAAATGAAACTTTCCTTGTAGTCAAAACAAAAAATTTCCTATCAATTCAGGACTCTTATCAGCACTGGAGATGTTTCAGAACAGGCTCTTTAGGTAAACACCTGTCACGTTTATGATAGATATCCGTAAGGAAACATGAAGTAATAGTTGATTCTAAACTGTTTCCAGTGTGTGTTTCTGATTAGATAAATTTATTTAGTAGATATTTATCAGGCTGCACCAAGCATTTGAGTTCTGCAGTGCAGCTCTTCCAGCACGGCTCCCAGGCGGGGTGCAGCCGTCAGGCCAATGGGCGTGTGTCACTGGGTGTTCCATGGCTCACGGAGTGCTGGATAGTCACTTTTGGAACTGCTTGGATGTGTGTTTTCTCTGCATGGGGCGGGGGGTGCCTGCAAGAGGAGGCAAATGGAACGTGCTTCCTTCACACAGCTGTGTTTGGAGTTGTTTGGATGTGAATCAGAGCATGCCGAGTTGCTGGGATTTCAGTTTTAGTTTTTCCAGCTCGTGATTTTAATTAATTACTTCTCTTTTCCTCGTAATTAATTCTTTCTTTTGCTTTTATGATGCCTCAGTTTCATCCGCTATTTTTGGTTTTCTGTAACGCATATATCGTCGTATTTTCAGCCTGCATACGCAGTTGGTAATTTTGGTGCTGGTCCAAACCCTCAATTAGGTGAGCCATATGTTCACAAGAGCAGCTTCAGTGCACAACAGAGCAAGAAATCAGAGCCCTGAACTAACGTTCGTCATACGCACTCCTCACTGCCTACCTCCCCTTATCTGAATATGGTAAAGTGCAGAGCATTAGGGGTACCTGATAAACTGTTCTTTGCAGTCCAAAAGCTTACTTCTTGCACTGGTAAAACCAGTCACTGAGCCAATAAGTACTTTTTGTTATGCAAATTGTCGTGTGTCTGTTGTAGTCCTGAGCCAGTGCTGTTTACAGCCCCCCACTTTTCCATAATGCTATATGGAATTATATATTAAACCAGGAAAGTGATTAAAGACCGAACTTTAGCCCCTAAGAAAGCCAAATGTCTCTGTCAGGGATGTGCAGCTGTGGGAGGTGATGCAGATCTTGATTCTAGGAAGAGGAACTATGATTCTCAGCTTTAATGCCTTGTTACTGATCCAAGTGTAGGTGGGCTGAAGGCAGCTCATACTGCCTAAGGAGAACTTTATTTTCCCAGTCAGATCTCCAGATCTGAAAAGTGGAGTTAATCCATTGCTGCTTCTGTGTCAATAAAGTACAATAATGATCAGCTGCACATATGCTAAAAGCTGTTCAGTAACTTGCATCTGCTTGAGCAACATTCCATCATGTGTAGTTTCTCTAAGAAAAGTCAGTAAATAAAAATTGCACTGCTCAATGAATAAAAAAATCACATAGTTATATAATTGCAGTTCTGGCATAAAGGCACACAGAAGTGCAAGAATCAGCTCTCCGGGGATACCAGTGAAGTCATTCTTAAACTAAAGGCTACTTGATTAGCATTCTTAAATAGACAAAGGGGATTAATAAAGGCTACACAAAATATTACGGGACATTTAATTAATAAGGAAATTAAGAGATCCTTAAAGGATCTTTGGTGCATTGAAGTACAGCAAGAAAACCTCAGGAAAAGGAATAGAAGTGGACCCCCTCAAGAGGCAGTACTCTCAATTTGCTCCCTGGAGTATTGTGGCTGATAATTGCTCTGGGAAGTTTCTGAATTATGACAAGAACAAGAACTTGACTTCATACAAATATTTTTCTTCTATAATTTTTTCCGTTTTTTTTAATCAAGGACTCCAGCTACCGTTGGCTAGAATATGATAATTTGTGTGAGATTAAGACGCTTGCACAATGTTTGCTATAGTTATGCACCCGCTTGTCTAGGCAGTCTAAAGCCCACAGCAATCTTGGAAATCTTACGGAAGGAAAAGGGGGTGTGGAAGGCAATATTTATCTGCAAAGATGATTTTGGAAAGTAGTGGCATGAAGTGACTGGACATAGAAGTATTCTGGTTTCCTTTGTCAGTTTCAGATCGGTTATTATTCAGATTGGAGAAATATCTTCAGCTGAAGGGTGATGTAACCAAGAGGTTGAGTCACCATTCCTACAGGTATTTCCAAGATGTAAAGGTGTGACATTTAGGGACATGGTTCAGTGGTGGGTTGGCAGTGCTTGGGTTAGTAGCTTAGTAGTTAGGTTGAACTTGGTGGTCTTAAAGGGTTTTCCAAGTTAAATGATTCTGTGACTGCCTTCTGTAGGGTCAGAGTCATTGAGTCAGCACAGGATTTGAATTACTTGTTGTAATTTATGCTGTGGAGAATATCCTGCACTTGGCTTGCAATCTGTGTGAATATGACATTTATGATTGAAGATTCAAGAGGGAGGTGTGAGGTTCTTCCCAGTACAACCCAATGGAGAAGGTTATACCTGCTCTTGTTTGTGTAAACAGACAAGTATTATTTTCCCAGGGAGAGGGGGAAAAAAGGTTAAAAAGAAGACATTTTCTTGAAGTTCAGCTCATCTGACTAAGCCAAAAAGGCAGGAGGTTAACTTCTTTATCACATAAAAGGTTTCATATTAACATTCTATACATCTCTGCAAATCATGAGCTTTAAATGATCTATCAAATGATTTACTTTCAGAAACAATATTTTATATGTCTGTTATAATTTGTACCTCTTTTAACCTCATTAAAATCCAAGGAGATCTATTTTTTTATGGCCAAGGGAATAGTGAAGGACAAAGTAGTGTCTGTCATTTTAATATAGGAAAGAAAAAGAATCCTGCAAGTCATTTCTACTGAGAGATATAATTGGTGTATAGTAAGGTTTATGAATTACCATTGTTATGAGAATTAAAGGACATTGGATCAGCTAATTAGAACTTTACAAAAGTCCCTCTCATATAGCAACCCCAAAAATTAATTGGAAAAATATCTATGTGATAAAGTTATTTTTACCAGTATATTCATTGGGCTTCTAATTACTTCCTTCATTTCATTTGTTTCACTTTTTCTTTTTGCTTTCTCAGCAAAACTGACAATTTCCATTTGTTTGCACAGTCTCTAAAAGGTGCTGATGAGATATTGCTGTAGGCATGTGTGCTGTAATTGGGAAGGGTACATTTTACTGTTAAACATACCAAATGTTAACTTTCATTGTGAAATTATATCCATTGGTAGAGGTGGATTATTATTAAGTCACCTAAAGTTCCTCCAGTCCTGGTGCCACTATAAATGTTTTTGAGCATTAGAGAGACATATGCTGCAGAACCATGCTTTGTTCAGTTTCATTTTTATATCTGATCATATTATTGAAATTGAACTTTTAAAGTGCTCCTACAGAATTCAAACTTCACATATATCTTCTATTTCCTTTATAAAGAACCTATAATTGATAAAAATAAAGCTGCAAGACAGTTAAAAGTTGCTAAGTGATAACAGTAACACTTATCTGTCACATAAGCACTTAAAAGCAAGCTAATCTGCCACAAAAGACATTTTTCTTATCAGGTATCTGGGTGAATACTTTAACAAAGCACAGTAATCTTAACTTCAGCTTGCATTTTGCAGTAGTTGTTTATATCATTTTAATACAAATATGTGGTATTTGGGGTTTTTTTGCAAATGTACTTGTTAGGAAAAGTCAAAAATTCCGTTCATGTGGGGCTTTGTGGGGAAAAATAGGTACTAACTTTTTTCAAGAGGTTATATGTGCAGTAATCAGTGTGTCTAATTTAAAGTGGGGGAGAAATAATACATTGAAAATTCCATTTGGTGCTTAGCACCATGTCACTGTGTGCTTATGTAATTTTTTAGATTATTTTTTGGATGATTTTTGTGCTGTCAGTGTAGCCTGTGACGAATAATGAAAAAGCAAGACTTTATTGTATGGCTAGATATAATCGCTACTGTAAGAATTATGCATTTAAATGTTAGAGTATCAGGTTTGTGTTTTGCATGTGGACAGCGAAGGATTTGTCAGTAATTTCTCATCTCTTTGCTTTTAAGCATACATATTTTGTAAATTGTGTTCTCTAAAACTACTGTCACTGAGCAGCTGTTATTGATTTTTAAAGGGTTTTTCTTTTTTAATTTAGATTTTTTTTCAAAGTTCTATGGCATTTTATTAGATCTTTTTTGTAGGTTTGGGGTTTTTAGTGGTTTGTTCTTAGGGGGTTTTGTTGGAGTTTTTTTGTTTATTTTTCTTGTGTGTGTGTCTTTGGATCCACAGATTAGATACACATCTATTAATTAGACTTTTAATGACTGATCAGCAAAAGAGTATCTGAACCAACATGTTTAAATTAATGCAGAAGAAAGAGAACAAGAAAGGATTTTCTCTATCTGTGGGAAATAGCCACCTTTTCTGATCTTAAAGGAGGGAATAGATTTTAAAGTTTACTTTTGTAAATCAATTTGGTTTGACATTATGACAAAAACTTGACCTGTTATCTTAAAATCGTCTAAAGTCAAAGTTGGTGCAGAATTTAGTGGCTTTCTGTCTGCTATGTGAGATTAGGATTTTCAAAAGACCTTCGGAAATATGGAGCAGAGCTCCTCACGTTTTAAGGCTCCTTTGGAAACTCAGTGCTGAGTGTATACCCAGAGTAAATAGGAGTACTTTGGGGTTGGGTTTTTTCTAAACTTTTGATGTTGATCTGGTTTTCCCCAGTGGTCTTTACTTGTTTCCAGTCTTAACTCTGTTCTGCTGTTGTCCATGAAGGTATCAAGTAAGCACCAGTGTGCACTCTAAGTTTGAAGAAATTTGTGGACAAGTTAAGCTCGGGTATTTTACAGCCTCTAGGAGATTTTGGATAAGGCAGATAGTGCAGGACTGGTGATGGCAGCAGTTGTTGATACTGGGACAGGAACCCTTGAAATAAATGGGAGGAGCTGATGGGAGCAATAAAATGGAAGTGCATACAGTGTCCTCTGCATTCGTCATCATCACTTCCCTAAAACAGCCCTAATTTGTTAACTTTTATGTCAGTTGTAACAGATAATTCTTGATTTTCTTTGTTTCCAGGGGGTTTTTCTGCTGTGATCTCAAAGGCTATGGCTGGCTGGCCTGCAGGCTGGGAGTTGCCTCTGGATTCTCCTTCCTGGTCAACTCTGGTTCCCTGCAGACTGCGGAGCTGCTGGAAGGCTCAGTGGGATGGGTGAGTGAAGGCAGAGGGAGAAGGCAGCTCTCAGTGTGAGGGGCAGCATCTGTCAAAAATGCAGAGACACTCTGACACTCAGATGTGGCTAAACAAGGACTGTCCCGGGTTCTGGGACAGACTGCACTGTTCTGCAGTTCTGGTGTCAAATGAGGAAACCGGAGGGGAAAGTCTTGTTCCATGGTTGGAACATCTTGAGGATAAGTTTCCCCCTTCCCACTTTTGCTTAATTTCAAGTTTTTTTCTCTAGTTTGTGGTTCATGCCTCTAGTCTGTCATCATGAAACTTAAACTTTAGATTTTCAGCTATGGTGGGTCTGATGTCTGTAAGGAGAAAAGAGTAGGCGCAGATATATCAAGGCTGGGGATTGCTGAAGGTTGCATCAGAGAGACTTTCTCCTATATTTGAAGTAGTCTTTGTGACAATCTGGCAGATAGGGAGGACTAGAAGCTCTCTTTCTTTGCACAGCTCTGCATACCAGCAAAATGAAATGTTTGAAAATTGATTGTGTCCACATGGAAAATATTCGAATTCACTTAAAACTTCCAGTAGCTTTATTCAGTAATTGAGGTTTGTTTTTCTGGAATATTTGGTTAGTATCTAGCCCAGATCCTAATTCTTTATAGAGTTATAACCAGAGAAAATAATCTGGAGTCCTGAACAGTAGTCGAATTTCATCCACGTGACAGACAAGTAAATGACTTCTGCCATTCCTTTCACTATCTGTGACAAATTAAATGAGCTGCAAAATAACTTTGTCCATCTGTGAGAAGGAAAATAGGTTTACAGCTATTTTTAAAAGTTTGCCCAAGTACTAAGGTAAATTGACTAAATTAGTTTTAGGATAGAAATGAATTCTAAGCATTTGCAGAACAGATTAAAACCTACCTTTGCTGTCAAACATTCTGGGGATAAGTGATAAGGAAATAAATGTAAGTATAACTGATTCAGAATAAGTTGTTTGCAAGACAATAAAGAAGCACAAATTGTTTTTTAAAAGCGAGTTCCTCAGTTTCCTCCTACATTATTATCATGTTAATGCCAAAAAAGCAAAGTTACTCAGTACTGCCACCCAAACTGTATTTCAGCTTGTCAAACTGTTTAAGTTAGATCACTTTGTAAAGTCAACTATTGTACTATCAGTTGTGCCTGCCTACTCCAAAATGAATCACCTTTCAGGGATCTTAGGTGTTGTCAGCAGCTCCTTCTCTGTCGCCAGACAGGTTCTGTGTTACAGCATGCTGGTACAGTCTGTGGAGAGAAGCTGTGCTTAGAATTAAGGACACCCTTCTTCTCCCCTTTGCAACTTCTGTAATTTCACTGGAAAATCTCCAATTCTTCCAAAGTGACATTTTCACAATGTCAGAGAAGATGGAGAATTCGCTGCTCGGTTTTAACTGGAAACAAGGGCCATTTGTAAATCACCATTTTTATCCCTCTTCCACCAGAAGAATTTTCCTGGAATACTCATAAGACATTGTATTAGGGTGAGTAGCAGCACAGAGGAGGAACACACGTTTGTTATTACGCAATAAATAAGAATTTCAGTTGTGTTTAGTGCATATGAAAGGTCTTGTCAGCTGTTGTACTAAATAAATTAACTTTCTTTGATGTAGTCCTAATAGTCTTTACTATAGATTTCAGAGCAGTCCTTGTCACTTGCTCTACCATTATGTTAAAAGAATATTTTCAGGTGATGAAGCATCCTCTTAATTAACCACCCACTTGCTCATACATTTAATTATTATTTTATAACTGGATTAATCTTCTTGCAAAGTTACCCAGAATTGGGGTTTTTTTGCCTTCGTTTGAAGAAAGGCTTTATTTGGTTCTGTTTGCTATGTGTAGATTTGGAGAATCAATCTTAGGGTGTTAAACTGTGACCTCAGTCCAGAAGTATAGTCATGCACTTAATTTTAAGTGTGTAAGTACTTTTTTAGACTTCAGTGGCAATGAATAGTTGTTTAAAGCATGCAACTGGGAATAATTGATATGGTGTGGTATAGGGTTTAAGTCTGAGTCAGAAGCACATAAATATTATGAGTCTTGAATAAGCAGAAGTTAATTTAACAAAAAAAAATAGTAGTAGGGAAATTGATTTTGGGGTGTACTTTATTGATATGTGAAAGTTGATATCAGGGGACCTAACAAATTATAAGGCTAATATAGTCCAGAAAAATAGTGGGGATTAGTTTGGCAGGTAGGGGAAGGAAAAGGAGAAAACAGAAAAATACACCCTCATTATTAAGTCCATTAAGCAGACTTAATGCCCGCAGCTTTCTCACTGGTTCCTTGATTCCAGTTTATTTATTTATTAATCTCCCAGCCTGTGCTATGTGTGTCTTTCAAATACAGGTTTACAGCCTGGGCTGTGTCCTGTCTCTTTGGACATTCTCTGCAGTTGGATCTTTCATTCCAAGCTGTGACTTCGTATTCCAGTGAACGTTTTTTGCTTTGTACACAGAGCTTTGTTTTGAACGTTCTCACTTAACATTGGTCTCTCCCTTTGCACCAGGCTTCTGTCTCGGCCCTTTGCCAGCTCTTGCTGTAGCCATAGCATCCCACTCTGTATGTGACAGGGTGGCCTTGTTGCAAGCCTGTCCTTGTCCCAGCCGTAATGAACAACAGTGACACCCCAAACGTTCCTTGGGTATTGTTTCTCAGTCCCTATTAAGCCATTTGTTCTAATGTTCAGTTCCTTCCTGTTGTTTTAAAAGCTAAAACCATTGAAGGCGTTTCCTGGAGTCCAGTGCTCCTGCCTTCCCTTTGGGAGGTAATTATTTGCTAAGAATCATCCATGCATTTGATTTTGCACAGGACAAAAGGAGTCAGTGATCATCTTGTTTAATGCTTGAGGAAATACAAAGCATGACATCCTCTGAGACCTGAGAAGGGCCCTGTATCAGAGAAACCTGCTATTTTTCAGTTCTTGATTAGTAGGTATAAAACCTTTTCATTTTTTAGCTGGTTCTGAGATGACCACATGTTTGGGCACTGCTAGAGAAGCTGTTTGGTATGTTCTAAAATGCACAGCAGTTGATGGAAGGCACGATCCTGCAATGGATTTTTGTTTTGCCATCCCGTTTATAAAAGGATTCCTGTATGCTCTGTGTGCAACGCATGCAGGCTGCCTGTGCTCACAGAGTGCTCTAAGAAATCCTAATATTTACTCTCCTAGCAGTACACTGCTGTCACTTGGTGTCAGCTCAGGAGCTATTTTGTGCACTTGTGACAATTTCATCTGTAATGCTTCACTTGGCAAGAAGTCTTGCTGGGCCACGTTGATTCCCTTGTGTGTCACCTTGTCATCTTAGAGCACCACATCATAATGTGGCTCTCCATGTTCTTTTCCCCTGACAGCAGCTGAAAATGCCTTTCATCTGAAACATGACTTCTGCAGGACAAATGGTCATCTTAGTAAACAAAACAATCTGCCTTTCCTGCAGCACCTATTTTGTTTCCTACTAATTTAAAAATTATTTAGTGACTTGCCTGGGAGAAATATCCTGCGTAACTCTCACTGGTGAGAAGTTTAAACAGTTTCTACCAGAGAACGAGATTCTAAGTAAATTCACCGGTTTACATTTTACCGTGCTAAAGCAGACTTTTTCAGTAATAAAAGATATTATGCACTGCTTACAAAAAAAATGCAGGTTCTCTAAAGTTTGGAAGCATCTCCAAGTATCTCTAGGTAGGGCCTATTGAATGTGCCTCTGGACCTGTGTATACAAAGGGCAAGGAGAAGAGTGAAGACTAATTGGAGTTGTTCTCAACAGTAAATATGTTAAAAATGTGATGGTTTGGGGCTGGCTCTTCAGGTTTGGGTTTGGGGTTTTTTTAATTTTGTGTCAACAAATAAAGATGCCAGTGCATAGTTTGCAAGTAATACATAACAGATGGTCCTGATCTTTTAAATTGCTTGAGGCTGGAACATCACAATATTCCTGGATATGGATCAGTATCTGGGGAGAAAGGAGGCTCATTTGGTCAGGAAATGCATCTTCAGATAAAACCAGATTACACTTAACTTGGCTGCCTGAATGCCAGTAACATATGAAACAAAAGACAACAATGATAAATAGATTATTTATGCACTTTTTTTTGGTGGAAAAGGGAGAAGGTGACAGTCTTGGAATTGTTTTTCGTTTTCAGTGTTTCTTTAGCTTAATGGAAAATAAAATGAGATATGATTTTAAGACAATTGTACTTAGTTGTAAAAGATTTATTGGAGATGATCAGACAGAAAGTGCTCAAGATATGCAGCTTTTAGGAGAAATGTCCTATACCATGATTGTATAATGAGGAGTAGTTAAGTAATTTTTTTTTTGCCTATCCCAAAAATAAATGTAAATCCCAGGTACCAATAACCTTCTTTATTACATTTACCTTTCTCTGTCCTAGATACAAGTTCTGGGAAAGCAATTTTTGTAATTTCCCAACTAAGAATTAGGTTACAGTGAAGGGAGAGAACACCGGCTTCTCTTCTCTTCCCTGCTGTAATCAGAAAGAAATCATTGAGTGTTTTTCTCTCTCATATGTGAATCTATTGAGACAGAGAAGATAATGAAAGATGCACTAACATTAGAATTTTTCAAGGATTAGTGAAAATCTCATGGATATTCATTGAATTGAGCACCAAGTTCTCTTACATCTCTTTTCACACATCACAGCCTGATTGACCAAACAGACCATAATAACCTTGACTGTTACTCTGGATTGTTCCAATCAGATCTTTGAGCCCCTGAATACTCCTTAGATCTGATAGAGATGTGATTTATTGAATGCCAAAATAGAGTTGCAACTTTACTTGATAGGCTGTATTAGAGTTAATGAAGATATTATAGCAAATTTAATTTATTTTTTAAGATTGGTAAATAATAGTTGCCTCTATAATGGAATGACTGGCCATGGTACAGAAAGAGCCAATTACCCCTGCATATAAAATTTGAAACAAAACCCGTGGAAATGAAAGGAGCTTTCCTTGACTTCTGTGGGCCTTCAGGTTCTTCCTTTTCGCTCTGAAACAATATACAGAACATTCTGGGTGCAGTTATTCCACAACATAAACCATGCACAAGCCATTGCCTGCTCAACCTTGGGCTCAGTTGGGTTTCTTAAGAAGTGACTGCTGTGGTGAAGAGAGTCCTCCCTTTCCCGGAGTTCAGAGAGAAAGCAGCCTGGTACAGCATGTGCTTTCCTCAAATACACAGGCAATGAACCCTGAAGGAGGGAGAAAATATGCAGATATTCAATGGTTAGGTATGCCCATAACAGAGCGCTGATTTTGTCAAATAGTACGGCAGTTTTGTTCCCTGCATTGCTGTGTACTTGGCATTGAGAGGAGATAAAACATCATTTACTTGTTCCCTGAGGCAAATTCATCTAAGTGCCGTATCAAGTAAAAATTCAGTACAATATTGCCATTGCTGTTCATGTGCTTTCAATGTGATGGGATTTATTCACCCCTCAGAGTTCCTGTGTGACAAAGTCAACTCAACGTTTTCTGTGAAGCTGCTGATGCTCTGTAAGCAGCCATTTTAACAAGGGAGAATTATGACACACAACATTTTGCCATACGGGTGAGGCTTTTTCATTTAATGCTTACCTATATTCAGTGTATGGATTTTCCTTGATTGTGCCCAGGAGGGGGAAAATATTTTCACAGTAACTAATGGTCTCTGGTTTTTGTAATTCTAGTCATATTGATGTTTTCTTCACAGTGAAGTAACAAGAAGGACAGGTATTGACAATAGATACTGGAAAGTAGGACTGTGAAAAAGGCAGAAATATGAAGAGAAATAGCAGCACCAATCAAATGAGATCATCTGTCTCCTTCAGTTTTAATCATAACTCAGAGCTAGATTCCAGGGAGTAATGAAAGATGTGCAGAGAACCTCCTGGTTAGGAATACTGGGTGTGCCTGAGAAGACTCAGCAAAATAGGGAGGCAGATGAACTGGTTTGGAAAAATAAGCTTGCGAAGCTCTAGAGTTAGTGAGTGAGATGGGATATTGGGGTAAATCTGAGAAAATAAATAATTTTATGGTTAAAAAGTAGTTTTCTCATGATAGCTTTTGTCAGGGGTGGGACATGGTTCTCTGGTAATGAAGAATATGGTTACAATCAGAAGGGTAATTTCCACTTTTTATGCTTGTGTTGAAATAGTCAACCACAATTTTCTTCATATTTCTACACAGAAAAAGACAAAAGAATTTAAGGTTGTACAGTCACCTTGAAGTTGGCTGCTCTTAATGTTCTTAGCTTCTCAATTTTCCTTTGGGCTTTACCACTGTGGGACAATTCATTTATGTCACCAAATACGTTAGCCTGCTCTCTTTCTTCTTCTGCCATAGCAGTTTCCGGGCTAATTAAACAAAAGATTTGTGAGGGGATAGCTATTCTAAGGGCTGTATTGAGCAGCATCCAGTGTGAAGGCAGCAGCTGAAAAGCTGAAGCAGATTTAACAAAGATGCCGAGAGTTAAAAGCGCTGTTCCTCTGCTCCTGACAAAGCTTGACAGCTGATTAAACATTGCAGTCCCTACCCCAGGAAGCTCTGAGTCAGGCTGGAATTAAGAAAAGCCTTCAAAGCAGCCAGAACTTCAGAGCTGTGCTTCACAAATGGGAGGTGCTGGTCTGCAATCTGAGGATGAGTCCATGACACGGATTCCAGATGAGCTTCAGCAGCGGAAGGCAGCTTGGCAGGCAAGGGATTCTCTCTCTGATCCCTCGGGGACACGCGGCTGCTGCCGCGCAGCGAGGAGTCCTGAGGGTTTTCTACCTTGTGAGAAACATCCTTTGAAGGGAGTTGGTCCTCTTAGGTGTCATTTGAGCAATGAACTCTAATAATAAACAGGAAAAGAGAGTTCTCTTTCCTACTTGCAGTATCCAGAGTGTTTTTCACTGTGACTTAATGAGGTGCAAGAAAACAATATAGAAACCAAGGTAAAGGTGTATCTTTCTCCATCTTACATTGATTCATATTTTGAAATGGTGAAAAGACAAGAAAGTGAGCAGAATCAGCTGATAAAAATTGAATGACAAAAGTGCTTAGTGATATTTCTATGGCAAGGATGTCAAAAATGTCAGGAAGTTATTGAAAAGAAATTGTTGCCTTTAACATCATGGTGTAGGGAAGCATTTAAATGGAGGACTCCAGAATATGATCAGAATCATTAGATTGATAATTCATGTTTTATTCACCAAAGAAAATTCTTTTCTCTCTTGCAAGGGAAAGCAAGATCTATTAGTATTGGAAAAACACTAGGGATTATTGAAGTAATGAGAAAAAAATCCTCCTTTTAATCAGAAAATCCTTGTTCCTGTAAGAAAAATCCTTGGTGCTGCACAGACCACGCTACCTTATCTCTGTTATCTGCAGTGCTGGCTTAGATGGAAGTTTTTGTGGTTATTCCCAGACAAAGGACTTCCAACACATCTTTATGTTAAAATTAGTATGTCTCAGATCAATTTGCATACAACCAGCACTGATTTACCTTCTTTTTCCCAATCCTGCCTGCTTTTTGTGGCTAATTAGATAAACTTCCTGTTGCTGCTTCTGCTGCTCAGCTTAGAGGTTGTATCTTTTGGTCTTTTAAATAATTAGTTTTCTTCAAAAGGTGAACTGTGACTCCAAGGCCCAAAACACAGGGATTGTTCATATCTCACAGGAATATATTTAAAGAAGTTTTCTTTGTGACCTGTGTACCCTAAATACAGCTCACGTACAATGAGACCTAAATAAAAAAAAGCACAAGTGAAATAAGCATACCTTTGCAATAGAATATACTAATTTGCTGACAGTGAATGTCATTCCTAATGATGTACCTGCAGCAGCCTGAGGAAGATGTGTTTCAAAGGGAACTGGCTACTTTGTGTTTGGATTTTATTCAAAATTAGAATTAATTTTTACTTCAAAAGTAGTATTTGTATTTTGAAGATATTTTGCTATAAAAACAAATACATTTTTAGAGGAAATGTGAGATAATATTGTATCTTAAAAACTCTTATCTCTACCACAGCATAAAGCACAAGGAGGTTATACCTAATCAGTTTTGGGGTTTTTTTGTTGTTTGTAGATGTGGTTTAGATAAGCCTTTTTTTTTTTTTTTTAATAGAAGCAAACCTTAACAAATATGAAGGGAGAAAAAAGTACTTTCTCTTCTTGCATTTTAGCTTTGTGAGACAGTGGTTGAAATGCATTTGTGATCTACAGCATTTGCTGTGGTGGGAAATATTTTATGTGAAATGCAAAACACAAAAGTATCGTTGTTTTTGAATCACTCTTAGTGCAGTTCTTAAAGGAGAACCATGGAGTCATAAAGATTTTCTTTACATCAAGGTCACTACAGCTACACCGTGTGAAGGGGAACTTTAGAGAGTCTGTTGACACTGGGAACCTTCAAAGGATGTGGTCCAGGAAAAAGAGCAATGAGAAAAATTGATTTGAAGGCTAAAAAGCAGTGAAAGAGAACTAAGATGTGAGGAGGAAAGCCTTAAATAGAGAATGAATGCTTTACAGTTGAACTTATACTAGAAAATAGAACAGGAATAGGAGATGCATAGAAGATTGTGATCAAAGTGGGGTGAGAGAGACCCTCTGTCAGCATAAAGCCGAAAAAAAAGAGTATTTTTAGAGCCTAGTCAGGACAGAAGGAAAATTATTATCTGGGGCTTTGGATAATCAGCAGGTGGTGGGGATTTTAGTTGGTTGGTTTTGAAATTAAAAACTGGAAGAAAATTCCTGTGTTGCTTAGCCTTCGATCCTTGTATTTTAGGTAACAATTTAATGTCATCCCTTGTCTAATCTGTCTTCAGACTTGTCCAGTTATTCTATTCCGAAAAGAGACTGCTAAAATTTCATTTTTCTCATCGTTTTAAATTGTGTAATATTCAAAGGAAATATGTTCCTGACAGGTCCACCTATTTTGTAGTGAAGTTGAAATCAGTTGATGTGCCACAGATGATTTCAGCTGAAATCATTTATTTGCCTCAGGAGGAAGTGAGCAAGGCAAATAAAAGGATATCGATGTGAAAAGTGGCAGTTTAACTGCAAGGGGGGAAGATGAGAAGGGTATATTTGCTTTTAATATCTGAAAACCAAGTTAGTAATTTACCCGTTTAATATTCTTGGGGTTCTTTTGGCCTTATTTAATGTTTCAGGATTTCAGAAAGGCAACTTTCAGAGCATTAGATCCTGAAAGAAGGATGCAGTGTACTTAATTTTGGTTCATAAGCCTCTGATAGAGAAATGTTCTTCAAATGATTGGGGACAAAAAAAGGAGTGGGAATTTGGGTTTGGGTTGTTTTTTTTTTTTTTTCTCCTTTGAAAATAATAAAAAATAACACTGAAAAATACCAATTTCTTGAATAGTTTCTGTGTAGATCTGGTACAGTACCAGAAATATTTTTATTGATTTCCCTGTATTGTAAATTCTTTATTTTCCTCATGATTTTAAAATTCCAGGATATTCCTGAGAGGAAAATGGCAACATCTCAATGAACAAAGAGCATCTGTGACCCAGAAATGAGGATAGCAAAGAATCTCTAAGATAATATTTCTTTAAATTATTAATTGTACTGTGAATATTTTACTAATTTTTTCTTAATCTGTGAACATTCAGGATATTACTCCTGGTTTCTATAAATATATTCATTAATTCACGAGGCAATTTGAACAAACATCAGTATAAAATACACCTGTTATCATTTTCCTCAGCCATCAGTTACCTGTAATACAAAACTGGGCAGCTGAATCAGGGGATAATCTTCATATAAGCTAAGTAAGGGGCTGATTACATTTTTAGGGGGAAAACAAAAAAGCCCAGGCATTACATTTTGCAGAGAATTTCCAGATTATATATTATTCATTTGGATAACTGAAAATATTTAGGATAGGCAAATAGATGGAGCTCCTAAACAAGACTATTTTTTTGAGTAAACACTCTGGTCCCACAAGGAAATATGTTATGTGGATATGACTACTGAAGATATAGGTAAAATTTTGTTTTACTGTTCACTAACAAAATTAAAAGATTAAAAAGATTCCCCTGCCAATATCTGCTATCAGCTGTGTAAGGTTAAAAGGGTTTTCAATGCTTCCTGTTGCCAAGTTTTTGTACAATTGACTGTGGGTGCTATTTCACTATCACTCAGACACTGTTCCCTATACAGTGGATAATGGTGGACAGCCCAGTTTTGTTTTCAAGCCAGAGGCAGGAGGGAGGTTGGACTTGCAGGATGTCTTGCTGAGAATAGAATATTTTGCTTTGTAACAAGTACACTCCAAACAGAGTACCGTGCATGAAGCTGGGAATGGGAGAGAGGCTTCCAGTAGGCTTCTCTTAAAGAAAATGGTATTTTTTAGAGGTGAAATTTGAATAAATTTTTATGTATTTGGGATTGAAATCAGTAGTATAAGGACAGACATCTGACCGGGAAACAATGACAAAATATTTTGGATTCCATTACGGTGCAGGATTCTTTTTCGCTCTAAAGCAAACCTGTGTTCATCATCATTCACTTTGTTGCTATTTTATTCAGGAAAAATAGTAGTGTTTTATGATGACTCTCAAGATTTTGCTGGCTGCACTGTGTGTCAGCATAATCAGGCAGAACTGTTATTGAGTGTGCCTAAACAGATGGAACATTAAAATAATTGTGAGATTTAGTTGTACATGATTCTAGAAAAAAAAAGACTCAAATGGACATAAAATCAAATGCAGCCGTAGAGAATTCTATATGGGCTTGAACTTCTTTCTTGGACTGTTATCTCTGGAATCCTTTAGAGGATCTTGAGTGATATATTTAGTGCTTTAACAGCTTAAAAATAGGTTTTTTCCTTTATTTTTTTTCTCATAGACTGATTTTGTCATCTATACCCATTTTCTAGTAGCTTTCTGCTCCATTCCAGCCCTTGCCTTCTGTGAGTTCTGTCAAAATATATTCTATTTAAAAACTTAAAATCCTGTAGTTTTGGCTTAAATGTGGACACTGATATTGGTACAAGCTCTCTGAAGCCTGTCTGGCCACAGGTGGTTCATTTTGGTTCACCTGTCTTGCTTGTGATACCCGTGGCTGTCACACAGAGGTCTGCTTTGAAAAGAGCTTGGAAGAGCTACAGGGAAAAATTCAGCAACTTTTCCTGTTCTTACCAGTTGCCACCAGCACACCAGCTGTATAAACAGATCATCATTTCTGCAAGTAGGACAACCTGAAAACAAAGATTAAAGTCCAAGTTCGAAGAAGCAGAGGTTCACTAGGAAAAAATAGAACAAGCTCAAAAGAATATATTTTTATCTACTTTTTTTTTTTTTTTGTGGTTAATATTGGAATCATCTGGAAAAGACTCACTCTTGTTGAAAATGCAGATTGTCAAGAATTTTATGTAGTGTTAAATTCATGATTCAAAGCTACACAGCAGTAAGTGCACCATCTGGATAGCTAATGATTATGATCTTTTCTGAGTTCTCTTACATGCTTCCCAGAGTGTATTTTTCTCATTTATGCCCCTTTGTCAGTCAGTGTTAAAGCTGACCAGTCATGGGGTTATTTAGGATTTCATTTTGGTGAGGAAAATTATAGATAATGCTGCTTGCTTGCAGCAAATTTGTGAGGCTGTGTCTCTTCCATGCACTGTTAACATTTCAGCTTGTGACTCTCTAGGTTTTTCCAAGGTATTCCAAAATCTGTTGAAAAATGGAGAAAATAACTGGGCAATGTATGAATCTCTTGTTGAAAGCTGTGGAAATGAGCCCTGACGATTCTGGTGCTGGCTTATGATCCACACTGTTATGTTCACTTAGTTCAGATGCAGTGATCTCTCTCTAATTCTCTGGGAGGAAAGGAGAGCTTGTAAATGAATGAGCACAGCCTGCGTGATGAATTCTGACAGATTTTCCTTGGCTGGTGGCAGGTTAAAATTGGTCTCTAACAGCAGTGAGAAGGCAAGCAGGGTGAGTGCCACACTGAGCAGGTGGGGAATGAGTAAAGCACAGGTGGAGGATGCAAAGGTGGCATCTTCACCAGTGGCAATGTCTTTTTGCACTTTATGTGTAACAACATAAAATAGATCTGGAAGATGAGGTCCATGGCTTCTGGATGCTGCATCCATGGTTTTGACTTTCACAGTTTAAAGTTCCCTAGAAAGTCAACCAGACTGTGCACAGAAATTGAGTTGGTTGGAATCACAGGTAGAAATTAGTGTGAGGACTTAGGTTCAAGGATTGTCCCAGAGTCACTTCATGTTTAAAGAGCTCCTAAAAATGGATTTCTGAAGGCAGGGGTTTTATCTTATTAATTTTGCATGGAGAATTTTGTTCTGAGCTGATATGTGTAAGCCACTGACAGAATTATTTGGGGATCCTCTTTTAATTTTCCCTGATTTTTCTTTGAGGACTATTTGTGATCTGTTTGCGAGGTATCTTGGCTGCTGTGCAGACATTAAGAATTTCTCATATACAGACCATTACTGCCCATTACTTGCACACTTTGGATTCTGTTGGTCTTTGCTGGTTACTTGTTTGTGTGTGTTGCAAATGAAAATTTTCTTCAATCTCTACAATACCTTTTTACTCGTGTAGTGTATCAGCCTCGTAATTCAGGGGCTTATGCACCTGAGGATTAAAGAGAAAATAATAGAGAGAAAGGTCTGGCAGTTGGTGTAATTTTAGCTGGTAGGAAAGGAGCTTGCTCTGTCATTCCAAACCATTAATTAATTCAGATGCTACCTCCTTAGGCACTCAGATTGTTGTTTGGCTCTGAAAGACTGTGAAACAATAAAGGACTCCCTCTGTCTACCAACTGTAACTTTCCTAATCTCAACTAAGCCAACTTTGTGAAACATGTGAGCTCACTTTTTATTGTGTGGAAAGAATCACGCTTGGAATGATGGAATGACAGGAGTGATCGTATCACAGTTTAAAAAAGGAATTCCTTAGCCACCAATCATTTTTAATATGCAAATACCCTGAGTTTGAAACATCAGAATAGTATTTTCAGCTCCTGTTATAATCTACAAGTCAATAGTTTTCAAGAAGTCATTAATTTTCAGCAGTAACTAATGTCTGAAATTGGTAAATATTTATTTCATTTCCTGTATCTGGGAACTTCAGTAAAAAAAGTATGCAAGACCATGAAACATTGAGAGTGTCCTCTCATTATGTACTAGGCTGTATATGTGCATACACATATTCTGAAGTGTGCCACACCACAGTGAAAATTCAAAATTACTTTATAAAAGCCTGAAATGCTGTAGCATTTTAGAGTTTGAAATAGAATTAAACATTATCAGATGTGATCCCCTTAGTTCTGACAGCAGAAATTGAGATTGTTGGTTAACTGGACAAAGTAGATGCTGATTGAGAGTGTCAGCCTTGTGTGAGGTTTAAGCTATTTAGTCATTTTTGTAGCTTGTGTAGTTAGTCTTGCAGGTCTCTGAGGAGATTAGCTAAATCAAAGCTAGACTGAATGAAGTCTCCGGAAATATTCTTGTATTTCTACCATCCCAGACTTGTATAATAGTTTTACAGGCAAGCTTTTTTCCCCCTCTGAAGAGAGAGGCATTGTTCAAACCTGTGTGGATAACCTTTTTTCCAATTAAAACTGGCTGTCTTTTTTGCTTGCTCCAAACCATTTGACAGCCAGCCTGAGACTTCCCCTGCTTTGAATGATTTTTATACTGGTTCCAGAGATAGCCCCTGTGCCTTTAATGTGGCAAGACCTGTCAAAGTCTTTCACAATAGTAAGTTCTCTTAGAATCACTGGTAAATATTTCTCTCCACCTAAGTGCATGAGTTACACAGGCTTAAGCTTGAGTGAGGAGAGTGCCATGAATTAATGAAAACAGGAATCAGGAGCAGGGATGGAGGCTGGCAGCAGACAGGAAAACCGTTTGTAATGTGGCAGACAAGGAGGGATGTGCTTTGATGTGGATGTGTACACACACACACATATTTATGTATATGATTGACTACAGGATCTCCATTTTTTTATGTGCTCTTGGGTTCCTCCTTTCCCTCTCAGGAACCTCTGCTGGTGGCCAGGTGGCCTTACATACTTTCAGGATTGAAAACTATCCCAGCCAAGGATCATCACATGCACTATACAGCTGTACTGTATATGAGGGATGGCCTCACCCTTCAGCTTTTCATTTATATTCATAGTTACAAATGTAACTCCTTTGTCAAATCTGTACTTAACTATTAATGTGTCTAATTCTCAACTCTGTTTTGATTAACAAATCAAATCTGTCAGTGATTATGTCATTAGCTGTACTTCACCTTGTACTTAATAACTAATAATCCTCACTAGTAGCTAAATATTGTAAATTAATGGAGGTATAGGCTTTGATTTTGTTTTCTTTTTTCTCACTATTTGTATACAACTTTCCTGTGAAGCAGATCATTCTTACCTCTGAACACACCTACAACTCCTTTATTCTTATCAGACTTAAATTTTCTGTGCTCATATTTCTGCAGACACAGAAATCCAAACAGAGGCAAAAATAATCAAGCATCTTGGCAAGTAGCAGGTGAACTAGATTTGGAAAGAATTCCTAGCAAGGATGCAACTCCTGTACTCCTTTTGCTAATAAATACATTCTGAACCCCTCATGGGTTTATTTTGTGTCAGCAATATGACTTTTCTTGAAAGAACTGCAGCAACCTAATTGTCAATTCCTCATGTCAGTGTTCATCTAGGTATGGAACATGGTACTTGAGCCCCGTGTGACCCAGCATACAGGGATATAAACATGGCTTGAGGCCAGGAATATAGGCAAAGTAGACAAGCACAAGGATTGTGTTAATGGGGTACATGTTACCTTAAAATGTGAACTGGTTCTTCACTGAACAGCTCTGACACCAACTGAATTTGGGGAAACAGACACTTGCAATTGATTGGAGCAGTGACATACTGAAAACCTAAGTTAATCATGTGATGCCAAAAGACGTAGATCAGATTTCTTCAAACGGTGGCATTCTGATTGTGTGCAAACTGCCAGTACGTTTTAGCAGCGATTTCTGTCATATTTCTGAGCTGCATTCTTCTTTTTGGTGTCTTTATCCCTGAGAAAATTGTCGTGGCATTGAGGAAAAGAGGCTGCACAGGACACAAAGGCCTGTTGACAGTGGGTAACATGAGATAGGACTTCACTCCTGAATAGACCTTGGTAAAATTACTCCAAGGATCTTTGTAGCCTGACTTAAATTGAATGTGAACCATTTGATATGTCTCCATGAAGTAGTTAATGGATTTACTTGGTTGCACACTTAGTAAATAGTGGAGTAAGTTTGATTTGCTGTTTCTTGTTGGAAGTCTTGGAATGATCTGTAAGATAAAGACAACCTGAAACACTAAGAGGTAGTCTAGAGCATGTCCTAAATTAATGAAGTAAGCAGAATTTAGTAAATGGAAAAGTTCTGCTATTTGATAAAACTGACACTTATTGGAATCACATAGTAAAGCCATCAGTTGGAAAAAATGAAATAGTCCACAGTTGCCTCTGGCATTTTTTGCATTGGATTGAAATGGTTCCTCAGAAAATTATAAAATACATTAGTGCATAGAAATGACCACACGCAGAAACTATTTTTCTTGGCATGTTGTTTAAAGGCTGAGAAAAAAAAAGAAAATTATGAGTTTGGTAAGCTAAGTGACATCTATATTTTAGATATTGCTGATTCTGTAACTTTTTTTTCTATTTGCCATGTTCCTTTGTCACTTAAAAGTAAACAGAAATGAATACTAATTAGGGGCCCAGAGAATATTTGATGTATACTATTCCTTTCCTTTTAAGACAGCTTCATCGTTTTTTTCTTTCAGATGTGATGTTTTCTCAGAGTGTCTTATATTGTTCCTTATGACTAAATAAATACAGATTTTTTGACAGTACCTGGCTTAAAAACAGGCTAACGCATATTGTCTTAATGAACCTCATAAGCCTTCTTCATTCACTTAGAAGATATTTTATCCTCTGATGGATATCTGAATGATCTCAAACAAAACAAACAAATGAAAGAACCCCAACAACAACAACAATTCAAACAAACAACAAGACCCCAAATCCATCTGAAAAATTGGTAAGAAATTCAGTAGTGACAAGTGAAGGGCAACACGCTTGGTTGAGATTAATCGACTTCAGAGATGTAGGGTGGGGAAGAACAACCCAGATAGTTCTGTGGGGGTTTTTGGCTCCTCCTTTCAGTAAGAAAAGCCTAAAACACAGTAGGATCTATCACAATGAAAAGGAAGATAACAGTTTTCATAATAGTGTGATAGTTAAATTTGGTGTTAATGTTTTCATTACAAAACCTTTTTTAGAGATTTATTCAGCCATGAAAATAAGGTGAATGTCTTCTACATGCCCTCAGCCTAGTAGTATTTAAATTAAAAAATACTAAAAATACCAGTTTAGCAGCATTGTGTGTTATTTTTTTTCTATGAAGCAACAACAATAATCAGAAGCTCCATTGCAGTTTGGACTCAGTGATGTCACAACATCACTGTGTGAAGAGGTTTAAGAGTCTGTGAAATAATATTCTGCTTGGAAAAATGGGGTTTACAGAATTTCTTGTTGCTGTGCACTCCCATAGACAAGTGGATTCCTTTGTGCACACTGGCTGTGTATGAGATTCTTGCAGGATGACAGTGGGAAGGAAGCTGCTGGCAGACACTGAGGTGCAAAAGTGAACTGCTGGGGGTGTTGTTCTCTTTAACCTGGACGTGGGTGGGAACATGGAAGAATATCAACACAGTTTGGGAGGGGCCTAAAGCTGCTTTGAGCATTTGAGCCTTCTAATTTTGGTAGCTATGAACTTTGATTTCTTGCTCTGGTTTGTGATATATGCTTAAGATGCACAGGTCATGTTCTGGTGGCTTCGCTCTGTGCCTTCTTTAGGAATAAAAGGGGAAAGGGCGATTATTGAGGCCATTCCTCCCTTCAGCCTGTTCCTAGTCTAATGTACAGAACTGTGAGAGATGGGAGAAGAAGGCAGGGTTGGGGTTATGTTGACCAATAATCACTTTCTAATGTGAAGTAAAATATTAGCATTGACTAATATTCTGATCAGCAATAAAAAATGAATTTGAAATAAAGAGGGCTGCTCTTACCTTGTATAGCAGTTATAACTTGTTTTTAAACTGTGCAATTGGGAAGTTGCAAGTTTTTCTTTAAGAAGCAGAAAAAATTAGTGGTGTTGATTCAGAAAATATATTTTGTAGTTGCTCCTATGTATTTCTCATTGTGCCATTGGTACTGGAAATCTTTATTGTTAACTCAGCTTTTTCAATTAATTTCTCAAGATATATTGGTATGAAGTATTGAGAGCACAGTTTGACTCTGAAGTCGCAGGATATCTGTATATATTTTGTCTCCCATAGTACACAGTGTAATATTAAAAGAGACAATTAATGTGGGATTTAAATATCTATTTTCAGTCTGCTGTATAAAAATATGAAGGTACCTCCTTTGTTTTTGTTCTGTTTAAAAGGGTGATTTTTTTTAAAGCACGATCAGGCTTCCTGCCTACCTTCAGTTACCTTTTTTAACCTGAAAATGGAACTTGAGGATGAACCAAAGGTATTTTTTAGAGGAAGCAAATGGTCTGAGATGATAGATACAGTTACACCTTGTACAGTGAAGTTTCACAATTCCCATAATCTTATCTTCACAATATAGGGAAATTCAAATGAACTGGCAGAGTTTGAAAAACAAATCCTCAGTATTTTCATCAGCTGGCAAAAGCAAATGTGCAAAAATATTAGATATGTCATAAAAGCTTATTTTGAATAGTGCACAGAAATATTAATTCATTCATTTAAATTTAGTCCTGCAGATTTTTTTGCGTCAAAGATCATATCTAGAACTCTGCATCACTGCACACTGTGCTGGGCAACTAAAGAATGTTTTAAGATGTTAAGTGCAGTGTATCATATCTTACTGTGGAAAAAAAAAATTAAATTCTACTGTTAAGAAATAAAAGGATGGGAAAGGGAAGTGAATGGTTCTAGTGACAAGATTAAACTGACAAAGAAATGCTATAATTAAAGTAGGTAGTTTAAGTATTATTCATAAACTAAATAATATAATCTTGTCCTGTAAATCACACAATGTATCCTACAAAAACCTAGGAATGCTCCCCAGAAGAAACCAATGATTCTTGAGTGATAATCCAGTAAATTACTTAAGATTTAGGATGCTTTGGGCAAAGGTTTGAGCATGTTACAGTGACAGGTATTTCCTATTGCAATTTTTCTGCATTTTTTCTGTAGACAGCCAGTTTGAATAAGGCTGTTGGAATACATTTTAAACTCATTAAAGCATCATTAAAAGTCATCATGAAGAATTAAATAAACATAGCCTGATTTTCTGTTGCATACATGAATAGAAGCTTTAATGTTCATCATACCTGAACCTCAAGTTCTTTCATTTCTGTAGATGTTTGTAGTGTCCAATGTATAAATTCCCCAGAACTTTGGTAGAGGCAAGTGGAGCTGTGGGGAAATCTGAGCAGAGAGCAGCCTTGCTGGCCGGCTGCGGGTCCCTGCTTTATTGCAGCCCCTAATGATGAAGCCACACTGTTTGGGAGGATCTGATGGGGTCTGTTCTCTTTGTTATCAGACACTGGGTTACTGTCGCTCCTCAGTGAGACTGAGGGTTTGTGTTAGAACGCTGCAGCTTGAGCGGTGTCACCCATGAATTGTCCATCTTTGCAGGACACCAGCACTGAGCAAAAGCAGAGTGTTCCAAAACTGACTTGAAACCAAACAGGAGCAGCCTTGTGTGGAGCTGCTGTTCACAGGTTGAATCAGCCCTGGAGACAGTGTGGAGTTCAGGGTAGAATCAACTCTTCCTTAGGGCAAACTCCCAAGCTTTTCCTTTCATTGGGTTGTTTTGTTCTGTTTGTTTCTTTGGGGGTTTTTTTTGTGGTAGTTATTTCTAGTGCTGTTGTAGTGCCATAACCTCTCCTTAACATGTATTCCTCAGTCTGTCTTTGTAGTTCAGTTCATCTTATTTTTTTTAATAACAAATTTATGTATGCCCACTGAGATGCAGTCCTCCCCACTGAATCCTTATAAACCCTTGCCTCACAAATAACAATATTATTTTTCTCTTTGCTTATGCCAATAAACCTTATCATATTTTTTCACTGAGGGGAAAAATCTGTATCAATTTTTACTATCTGTTCCCTCAGAAACTCTTTTCATGCTGATTAAGACCTTGAGATTTTAAACAGTGATGCATATTTTCGTGATGAAGAGGTGTATATTCTATGCTGATCACCTTCTTTCTTCCCTGGCCCTTATCAGTATCTGTGGGCTGTTCTCATGAGACAGGGAGGATTTAGGCTGATTAGAAGAGCTGATGCTGTAATACTTGCTTAGCTCTTCAAAATAAACGAAGAAAAATTTCAATCACTTTTGTGTTGAGGAGATGCTGTACTTATTTCTATTTATAAAATTGAAAATGAGAAAAGTTAAAGCTACAAGCTTTTGTTTTCAGGGTAGAAAAAAAACTACTTAAAATTGTATTAGCAGTTATGCAAATCTTAAAATTCTTTTGGAGTAGTGAAATAATATTGACTTACTAGAATGTGCGACACATTCTGTGGAGAAAAGTAATGCATGCATTTTCCTGACCAACCAAAAGACTATTTGGTCATCACACTTGGGAGGAACAGTTCCAAGGTTATCCATTCCTTATCCTTGGCACCATTTTTGTCACTGTGGGCAGTGTTGTTTTACCTCGCTCCCATCTCTCACCTCTACAGTGACCCCACAATGATGAAGTTCCATATGGAGGATGATGCTGTGAGGAATTATTAGCCAGGGTTCGTTCACGTAGCCCTGTGAACACATGGAGCTTTATGTGCTTTGAGATGACTCTCCCAGCTGTCTCAGTGCAGCTCTCAGGGGAGAGGTGTCTGCAGCCTGGAAATAGCAATGACTGGGCTTAATAAGCCATAACAATACATAAAGTGTTCTTCTCCAGCAAGAAGACCTTATTTAAGACAGGTGATCTGTTGATCAGTTTGTAGAAACTCAGAAGCACTCGTATGATTGTGCTTGATTTGTCCTTTAACTAGATTTTTTTGTTTCTGTTTGGGTTTTTCTCATACTGATGCAATAATTTTCAATTTAACCTTTTAATTGACAGCTGCTTTGCATTTTCAGAATTTAAGAATGTTAAGTTTCATGGTCTATGCGTCCTTAAGATTCTTGTTTTCATGCCATGTGTGTAAGGTGTCTTATAAAAGTATGTCTTTCTTGAAATTAAATTGATTAAAGATATACTCCTCCACCTATGGACAGCAACACTAAAATGCACCACAAAGTATTTATATGATCAGTTGTTTGCTGCCTTTAACCTATTGATGGAGGAAAAAAAGCACAGGCACTATAATTTCAAAAGTTTTGTGCATATACTTCTCCCCATTTCAGCAGGTCTGTGTGTAAATGAGTGGTGTACACTTGCAGTTTTTAGCATGGTGGTCTCTTCTGCCCCTAGATAAATAAATACCCTCACTGCCATCCTAGGGAACTGGTAACTACTCCACTGAGCTCCAGAGAACAGAGTAAATAGAGCAGCTGAAGGAGAGACAGATGAAGAATATAACCAGACAGAATAAGGTGTAGGACAGTCAGTGCCCTGGCACCACTTAGTACCTGTTCGGCTTGAACGACACCAGTTTCACCTGAAAATGTGGCTGTAGGTTTGCAAGTTCTGATATCTATTTTTGCCTAGAATAATGTGATTTAGTATAGTTTCCACAAATAGTTGCTGGATGTGTACAGTGCTTTGTGTGCATCACTTTATTGTGTGTGTGTGTGTTCTCAGTACTAGTCTGTGACAGGAGTCCTTTACAAGCAAACATAGTTTTCTGATTTTAAAGACCATCTCATATTCGCCTGTGAAATACTTTTGATTATTGTTATTATTGCCTAGCACTCTCAATTTCATTGTTCTGTAGTTTTCCTACTTCAGAAACTGAAATGATTCATACCTTTACATAAATGTTCTTATTAAAATCAGGGGGGCTTTGAAGATCAAGCTTTTAATTTCTAATGTGCAGTGTAATCAGGTGTGTGATTAAATGTTTGGAAGATAAAATATTGCAGTGTAAAAAAGCTTGTCTTGGAAGGGGCTGGAAAGTATGAGTTTTCCAAATAATAGGCATGATTTTAAAAACCTTTATTTCATCCCCAAAAGCAGAATTCTTCCTTAAAACCATTGTCTAGAATCATGTAGAGTTCTGGTGTTAGATATTTGCTTTTAAGGAGTGCTTTGAAAGTTTGCCCCCTTAGAGTGAAACTGGAATAAAACCCAGACTTTGTACTGATCAGAAAACGACTGAGGAAGTTTTCACAATTTTGTACTTTCATTCTGAAATGCATTCTAAACCCAGCAGGATGGCACCTGTTTCCAGCCAAATTTTCAGAGACATGCACTGTCACCTGAAGCTGGCACCTAAAAGCAAGTTTGTTCTTTGAAGGGACTGTAGAAAAGTTACTTTCTTAAGCAATGTGTTTGGAACTTCTCTGTGAAGTAAGGGAGATCATTTGAACTGCAGTTTTCATCTTTTATGGCTGTACCCCTTTGAAAAGGGGAAAAAACCCTCTTTGAGATGGAAAGGAAGGAAGGAAATGTACAGTCACATGTTTAAATTTAAAGAAGTTGCACTGCTCTGTCCCTACCCCACCTCATTGCATGTTTTATTTAGGGATTGTCTGATGTAAAATACATTTTAAAAGTTGCTACCAGAGGAACCAAACCAGTGTCCAAAAGAGTCATGAACGTTCATACTCACCTACTGTCAGTCCTGCTATTGCAGCTGGCAGAAAATGGAGAAGGTTTCGGACACACTCAGTCTTATCCTTGGAGATGTGTGTTTTTCTATGCTGGGGTACATGCATGAATTAAAGGCACTCTGACTTTTATTTATTTTATAGAGTGGATGTGTGAAACAAACAGTTTTTGCCTTTTTTTTTTTAACCTTTCCTTCCTACCCCCTACCGTGTAATTCTGAGAAAGTTTTGAGCAATTCAAGCAAATGATTGGGCAACTACAGAATTCTAGAGGAGTTCACTATGACAGGTTGATAGAACCTGACTGATCTTAAGCACTGAGTTATTTGCCCATGTCAGCATTTAAAGGTTTACAAAAAATACTGAGAAGAATAATTTTAGGTGCTAGCAGATATTTAAGACACATCTCTCAACTAAGTAATTTAGGTATCTCTAAGGCTTAAGCAGGAACTTGCAATTTTTTACTTAAGAGTTTAGATTCCCTTTTTAAGTGCTAAAATCCCATTATTGATTTTCGCAGAATATCTAGATAAGGGCTTCTATAATGTCTAGTTTTTACATTTATGCATTTACTGTAAAAGTAGTACAGCAGTAATGACTGCATCCCGTTCTACTGTTTGGATGATTTGTCCTTGAGCTGGAAACTATTGGTTTCTTGCTCCAGCAGAAAAAATTATTTGCTTCATTTTTATGGCCCTTTTATTTTTTTCACCAAACTGTGTTCTATTTGTGGAAGCAGAATTCCTGATAATACAGAAATTTATATTCTGTATATACAATTTAAAATCCAGGGAGGCGGTTTTTCATTTGACTTCAGCTGATTACTTTTGATCTGGTGCCACTCTTAGAAAACACTAACATTAATCAGGATTACATATTGGCAGCATTGAATTTGATAGGATTAGACTGGTAATCCTAAAACATAAACTGCCTGTTAGGAGATACCGTATAATGTACAAATTCTCAGCTGAGGGTGACTATATCAGTCTAACTGCAGCAGCACAGAGCAGAGCAATATAAATTAGCTCATAATGAGTTTCATGTTGCCCTGACCAGTTTATTGTCAGTGCCTGAAGTAAATAATTGAAAATGTGCTTTCAGTTAAAGCTTCTCTGTGGTTTGCCTCGGTCCCACTGATGATATCTAGCACAGACTAACTTGAATTTCTTTTAAAAATGCATTTTAAAATACTCTCCCCCAAAATGCTTTGAGTGTGTGGTGTTCAATTCTGGACCATCTCTGGGAGTCTTGAGGCTCAGCAGTGTCATTTCAGTAGCTGGCACATAAATGACTATGGAAATTAGTTGTGGTTAAAATACCCTGTCTTGCTCTTCTGCTCTCTCCACTTCCAGACTCTTTAAGTCATTATGATTATGAAACAGTTCCTTTAATTCGTTTTAGTATTTGTTTCACTTGATATGTGATACTTGATGTAAGATATTTTTACCCCTATGATTCCATTTTTGGAGGGACAAAATAATTACTAAAACTACATTTCTTGAACTGAATCATTTACACCATTTNTTTTTGGGCCCTGGTGGTTACACTCAGTCTCAGTGACACCTGTAATTACTTTAACTGACAAAACAAATACTGCCTTGATAGCAGGGAGGAAGCGTGTTCTCTGTTGCCACCACTGAAAAGTAATTACACAGCTAAATCAGGGAAGTTGAAAACTACAATGCAAAGAATTCTGAAAAATAAGTAGGACATTAGCTATTTGGAACATTAATTATGTGAAAATGCCAGGTTTTGGCTCGCTAAGGTACTCCCAGACTGTGATTGCAGTTTGATTTATAGCAGTGTAAATCAGGAGTAGCTGTGGTGCCAGAGTCAGTGGCATTGCAGCAGTGTAAAACAAATGGAACTCGCATATGCGCTTTGGATTATTCCCAGTTTTACCATTAGTCAAACACGACCATGAGTCACACCAATAAAACCAGGATTCTCTGCAGCTGAGTTTTACAGCACTGTAGAAAGCAGCACTGGCTGCCTCAGCTGCAGTTTCTATTGTGTCGTGATGCTGAAGGCGAGAGTTAAAGTGCATCCAAATTTTAGCTATTAACAAGGTATGACCACAAGAGTAGAATTAAAGATACCAGAAAAGTACAAATTTTGAAAGAAAACCACATTAGATGTGGAGGAATAAGAGTGTCTGTTTGAAAAGGCAGCTGTTTAGAGCTTATAGGCTTTTAAGCTTTAAGGGCTTACAATGAGAGTCAAGCACAGAAAATGGTGAGGGGACAATGATTTAAATGCTATTCCCAAAAGTGCTTGTACCAAGCTTAGTAACATCACCTACAGGAGCAGAATAAAGGATAAAAGTAACAAATGCACACACACATCTGTTACTCAGAAAAATAGTTATCCAAAACCCAGGGAATTTCCCTTTTGTTTTTCTTTATAATTACTGGGTTTTAGTCTGTAGCTTCTGGAGTTAAATCCCCCTGAAACAGTGCTTTTTCTCACTTTTCTCACCCTGCCCATTGTCAGAGTTTCTCATCTTGACTGGCATTTCTGACTTGTGCTGGTCATTATGTATACCCATGACTCTCTGGTGGTGTACAAGATTCCAGTTTGAATCATTTCAAGTGATTGTGAGCTCTCACTGAATTTAGATATCCGTACCCCCTCTCTAGCTTTGGAACTAGAAATATTTTGTTTATGGTCTTGATGGGCATTTGAAGTTCCTGTTTGGTTAAATATTTCTTAAGCTGGAGAAGCTTCTGTTGGTTCATCTGTGTGGATTCACTGCGTACATAAATGGTACATAACTGGGCATTATCACCCCCACCAAAATAAAAAAGTTGTGGGCAATAAAACATCGAGAAACTGGGATATGTTTTCCTTTGAATGCGCATACAACTGTATTTTTGTGCACATGTGCAACTTTGTTCTCATTAAAATCAGTAGCAGTACTGAACTAATAATTAGCTTTCATTGCATGCAGTATGTGCATGCTCAGTGATAAAGACTGTAGGCTTCTGTTGGTGTTTCTACCATAATTTATGACCTGAAGCATTTACATCAATTGACTGTTGAGGGCTCTGTTGGATAACATTCCCTGTCCCAGCATAGCTAAAGTTTAATGATTTACTGCATCAAATGCAGCAAGAGTTGTTTCATCAGCTGTGTAGAAGCAGATGATTAATTTCTGTTCTAGATCTTGCTGGTGTTTTTTTTTTTCTAAGGTTATTTTCCATATCATTTCATATAAACAACTTATGGCCTTGACCTTTCATACCTTCTGTTTGCATTTGTTGAAGAGGTGGAAATGTTAGTGCAAACCTCAGGATTGGAATTCAGTTTTAGAAATTGTTCAAACACATTACACTACAACTAAAGTTATAACCTGGGATTCCACTAAAGGCAGCAAAAGCCATTCCTTTTACCTCAGCCTACCGGTAAAATTTCTCTTTAGGCAGAACCAATTCCTAGAAGGGCTTGTTCTGCCAGTTTATGAAGAGTGTCCTTTTGAAACAGGAGTAAAACTTGTGTTCATTCAGTCGTGTCCAGTACTGTAGTAGTCAGGACTTGAAAAGTTTAACCTAATGGAATTAATGTTATCAATTTAGAAGCAGAAAAATAGAATAAAAATAGAAAAATGGAATAATCTGCAGGCATAACTGGCTCTCTTGGTATTTGTCTTGAGCAATATGAACAGGGAAAAAGAACCTACCTGTATTAAGATTTCCTTTAACTTTTTATCCTCTTGTATCTCTTAGACTCATTTCAGGAAGAAAATTAACTAATTCATGTCACAAATTGCCATAAAGGTATGAATACTCATAGCATTGACCACAGAAATCGCAGAGGATTTTCCAGTTCATTATCTTCATAAACAATATTGCATGAAATATGC
The DNA here is from genome assembly GCA_013399195.1 of Dicrurus megarhynchus. Taxonomy (NCBI): domain Eukaryota; kingdom Metazoa; phylum Chordata; class Aves; order Passeriformes; family Dicruridae; genus Dicrurus; species Dicrurus megarhynchus. The sequence goes on along the minus strand of VXAD01004603.1, from coordinate 3,939,052 downwards.
AATATTCAGAATACAGTGAAAGTATATCTAATATGCCTGTCTTTGAATACTCTCCATTCATCATAGTTTTCAAGAAATTGGAGTAATATGAGTTTCACCTGAAGTTAGTATTATCATCTAAAATCTGGTATTAAAGTTCTTATTAATCTATCATGGAGAGAAGGGAGACAGAATAAAAGGTGTTTAAAAAGTGCTGGAATTCTGAAGCTGCTTGGGCTTCTGAGGTCATTTTTATAAGTGTAATTATTCCCCTTATCATCTTTCACACATGTGAAATAATTTTTAGATAATTTTTCCTTCTTTTCATGTAACTTTGATCTCTATGAATGTTTTATACACCTTCTCAATTGTGAGAATTACCAATAATTTGAGATCCCGCCATTTAGGTCAAAATATTATCATGCTCAATTTCTTTTGGCATTGCACTTGTAAAATACTTTTTTAAAATTTAGATGATTGCCTAGAATATTTGAATTTTATTGGAAGGTTACATATTTGATGGCTGTTTTAATGGAGGCTTTGAAAGTCATCTTTAACACCCTTGTGAATTTACCCAGTAAGTGACTTGTAAACAGTGAGGTTTTTCTTTCTGATGTTTGGAATGGTTCCAGAACAAATCAATGCACTTTATAAGTCAGAAATGTATTTTAACTGCAGGGACTGTAAAGTTTTTTTTGTATATGAAATTGGAGCCCAATTTTCCACTTGCTATATCAAGAATTTAGAAAATCCTCATCCCCTGAAATAACTGCAAATTTGTACCTAAGATGTGCAGTGGAAGCTTATCTGCCCTGTAGAAAATGATAATATTTGCACAATCCTTAAGGTACAGCTTCCCTTGACAGGCCTCGTTGTGAATGCAGTGAAGAAAGAAGCAACCATAAAAATAAAATTCTGTTTATCATTCTTTTTAAAAAAGAAAACTTTAAGATGGAAACCACAGCTGCAAATCCTTTTTGTCTGCTAGCATGGTCCTGATTTTCAAAACCTATAAGTTCTCAATCTGTAACAATATCAGACTGTCAAGCAAACTTTCTTCTTGCCTTTCATTCTTTTGGTGTGTCTGATCCTGTGAAGATTGTGAAATTCTGGGGGGAATTCTCCCAGTTTAAAAACTTTCTTATTTTGAGAACACTTTTGCAAAGTGTCTCTTGCCCATTAATTTCATAGAATGGAGTCAGTTTCTCTCTGATGGGCTGTAATGCTGCCTGCTGTTCCAAGTGATGCATTAAGGCTCTTCTTTCGGTTTGTGTTTTGATCTTTGCCAACCAACTAAGTGTTTAGTCTCTGTAAGAAGTAAGTGGGATCTTGGCCTGTTTACAAGAATGTAATAAAGCAAGTCTGACAAGATGCATTTTCCACTTTTCCATCTTCTTTATAACTGGATTGAGAGAAATTTAAACTGCAATGAGGAAAAAAAATGCCCTGAGCTTTCCATGTGACATGCGCAGGAGTCAAACTCTGTTCAGGTTTATAAAAGGTGCTGAGAAACCAGAAACTGAACTGTAGACTTTGAGCATCATTAGCAACTGACGTCTTCAGATGTAAACACTTAACTAAATTCTTGTTTATTGCAGCAACAGGGTTGGTCAAGTTTTTCACCTGGCACTATTTGCAGGCTGACACAAGCTGGTGTGTGAGAGGTAGAAACACTGGCATAAACCACTTATCCAGACACAGCTCCCAGAGGTGTCATTTATTTGAGAAGTCCAATAGGAAAAAACAGAAGGCAATTTTTAGTGTTTTGATGTCCTCTTTGTGCCAGCTCTCCCTGTTTCACAGACAAGAAGTTACAGCCAGCCAAATCCTGGTGTGCCTGCCCAGGAAATGCTTCCACAGGAGGGGATTCACCTGCATCACTGGAGGAAGCACAACCACTGGGCAGCTGTAGAGTCTCTGTAATTTATACAAAGAATTTTGTTGGAGAGTCTCACTGAAACTCTCTTCTTTTCTTGTGGGTTGCTGGTCTTTTGTTTTTCATACAGTAGCACAGACATTTTGGAGCGTGACTGCCTAGAGGGTGTTTCTGTTAGGATGCAGGTGCTTGTGATTTAAAATCCTGGTGCTAGTTGCTATAGGGAAGATATTAGGGTGATAATTTTGGAATAAGAATGTGATGTGGTTGTGATTTCTATGTCTGCAGGGTTTTAAACAGAAAATTGAATAACATCATACATTATTTTTAATTCCTGGTTTTGGCAAAGGTGACAATAGGATGTAGAAGTGAGAAATGCTCTTCCTTATGTAGAGTATGACAAATGCTGAGCCTTTGAGGTCCAGTTTTGTAGAGAACAGCAATGCATTTTGGCATTTGCTTGTTCATTTTTATATCCCATGAATTTACCTAATTTTGGAAGCAGATTTTAATTGTGAGTTTTTTACTTGTTGATGTTTTTCAGTTATTCACTTTCTCCTTGTGAGCTTTCCTTCACAGTGTGTTTACATGAGAAAGCATTTTCAAGTAGTCATGTTTTTAAATCCTTTTCACTTTTTCCTGTGTGGGATGCTGTGGGTCTTTTTTTCCATAATCTTGAAAATCCTGCCTGCTTTGATCCTTCCATTTCCCTGCAGGAACACATGAAATGTCTGTTAAGCTCTTTATGAAGCTCCTGACAAGAGAAGAAAGAGCTGGGACCCCCAGCCTCTTCACAAAGGTTTTTGTTTGTTTGATTTTTGAAATTTCTCAAATGTTTAATTTAGTTTTAAAAATTGAAGAGGATGGAATGATGAGCAGTCATCAGAGTAACCAGAGTCCTTTGGCAAAAAGGTAGCTAAGGTCTCAATTTTTGTTTCTTCTAAGATAACAGCTGGCTGAGTTTCTAGGAAAATGAGATCTGATCTCAGAGCAGCCAGTTTTATCATTGTTAGCATGACAGATGTGCCAGAATCTATAGTCTATTAGATCTGAGATTTTGAAGCTGAAACTCGATTTTTTTTTCTCTGAGACAGTTAAAGTTAGACACAATATGTGCAATTCTTAGAGCCTGAGGAAGGTAGATCACACTGAAACAAAAATGTTACCATCTTTAGACCTCACAAAACCCTCAAAGTGCAACCTAAATCTATTTTTATACAAGTGACTACTGCTTCCACTTTGCTCATCTCCTGGAACCTCAGTTTTGGTTTTGCCATTGATGGGGGGATGTTGATGATTATGGTGAGATACTGATTTTGGCTATTAGTTGCCAGCTGTGCAAGTCTTCCTGAATGCATACACACAAATAATAAAAAAAGTTTTTTCAGTGTTTTAATCCCTTCAGAAAAATGTTGTGCTCTCATCGTAGTGCCTGCTTCCAAAAACTTGGAAAGTAATTTGAAGTATTGAAATTTATGAAAAGTATATAAATTCAAACCAAATAATGAGAAGAAATTGCCATTAATCACATATCAGTATCTTCACATTGCTTTTTAGGATCTGTATCATAACATTATTATAATGAACATAAAGTAATGACAATAATTGTGCCGCTGTTTTATAATACTAAGTTAGTATTTGTGGTTAGCTCATTGTTTCACATCTCTGGTATAGTAATATGTTTGCTTGTATACCTTCAGAAGAAACCTGCAGGGGACAAAACTAAAGAGCTGCATAAACACTGATTGTGCTGACTAGTTTTTAATGCCTTCAACAATTGTGCATTCTGTGGTGCAATAATGTTCCATTTTACGCAAAAATTGCATGTTAGAAGCAGTTCCTGGTTGTTACACTGTCCTAGTTCCTGATAAGTGCTTTGCTCTCCAGTACTGTAATGTAGAGATTTCTTCCAGAAATCACTCTTTGCTTTAGAACACATCTATAGTTCAGTCTCGAGTAGCAGCTGCTGATAGGGGTGAGAAGCTGGACACACCCAGTGTGGTTCTCTTTGCTGTTTCTCTGCTGAGTACTTTGAAGAGAGCTGTGGCCTGCTAGGAGCAGTTACGTGGTCAGGCTGGTACAATGGCAAACCTCTTTTTTGTGGTGAAACAACAGGAAATGGACTTGTGAGTCACTATCAAGGTCTGACTTTGCATAGCCCTTCAACTTGCTGCTCTTTGCTGCTGATTTAGCCCCTGTCTCATGTGTGTTAAGTGTATCACAGTTAATCCCATTCCTGCTCCTGCCACTCTGGAGTGCATCTGCATCGGCAGCAAGACCAAAACTGCTTTGAGATGCTCTAATTCTTAGCCTGCAAAATCTTTTCTGCTGCTCTGGGCATGGTGCAGTTGTCTGTCAGAAGCATCCAGTGCCATTTCAGAAGTGCTAGGCTGCCTTCAGCTCCTCTGGAAAAGGGCACGGTCTTGTCGTGTCCGTGAGCTGCACACAGACCTCTTTGAGCCCCAAGGCAACACTCAGTGCTCGTGCTGGAGCAGCTGAACCCTGACCCTGCAGCATCAGGATTTATCTGACAAAATGCTGTGCCTGCTTCTGATAGCTTTTGACTCGTGTCTAAATGACTGAGAACAGCTCTGCATTGCCCAGCTGAGTATCTGAACAGCCTGGAAAATTCATGGCAGAGCAGAACGCATTGGCATGACATGAGCTTTCACATAAAAATTATATATTTTTTTTATCTATATATATATGTATATACACACATATATATATATGCATACACCTACTGGATCTGAGCCAATAACCAATGACTCTCAACAGTGCAAGATGGTTTGCACTTCTGCAGGCAACTCTTTTGCTGTCCAGTCCAGAAACACACTTTCAGAAAATCTGTCTGCTTGGTTGTGCCCTGATAGTGTCTGGCAGCTGTAAGGAGCAAAAATGTCAGCTCCAGAGAGTTTCCCAGCATTCATTAATGCCTTGTTTCCTACCACAGAACAGCAAAACTGTTGATGGCTTTCCAATCCTGTTTTTGGAGGGGAAGCTTCTTTTTGAGATTTAAGATGCTTTCCCTTTTGTTTGTTTGTTTGTTTTTAATTTAGGATGATGACATTGTTAAATATTTTAAGAATGTTAAGTCATATTTGTGTTCATTAACTTTAGTGCTTAAGAGATTCTTTTAATGGAGCAAAATCATAGTTTACTTTCAATTTTGTGACAGGTTTTTACCTATTTAACCTAGGAACGTTTTCTTTAAACAAAGCCAATCAATTTTGTACACGACATGCCCAATCTAAGGTTATCTTGTCCTTGGTAAAGATGGCATAGATCTGAGAGTGGCTCATTTCTGTAGGGCATTCCAATGTCATGTAATTTAAGATTCTTTTGATTAACCTATTGATCTGGGAGGACAAAGGGTAAACTGTGTTTCATTTTCTTGTCTTTTTTCCCCATGAGTTTTCTTTCTTCTCAAGAGTAAAAGAAGAAAAAGAAATATCCAACATCATTTTTTTGCCACTGCTGTTCATGTTTGAATGGGGTTTTTACTCACTAGCTAAAAATGTTTAGGTAATAACAAATTCGTGAATCCTTAAAAAGCCAGTAATGAATTCACTAGAAATGTTTTCCATAAATACTGAGAATATGCAAGTATTATGCTATATCATATATTTTTAATAATCTTTTGCCAAAAATTACCAATTTTCCTCAGAAAGAGCACAGTGTTAGAGACATAAGGGGTTTTGAACATGCTGCTGAAAAGCCTCTAATGGAAAGAACTGTTGTGTTCCTTTAATGTCCATGGAGAGCACCTCAGTATTACTGAAAACCAAGGGAGCACTTCAAAGACTGGAGGAAACGGTTCGAAGTCCTGGCTCAGGATGCCACAGGTCTTGCTGTATTAAAATTCAGCTTGTAGGGTCCAGACTCTCAGAAAATCTCTTTGACCTCTAACAATATCTCTATGTTTTAAACACCATCTTCAGAGTTTCTGGATATTGTAACTCTGCTGTAGAGCAGATAAACTGCATTAATTTAACAACTGCATGGAACTTTGAGCTAGGTGACGTTTTATTGTTAATTGCTTAATCTGAAGATTGTTTCCAGGTTGTTTTGCCCATACAGAAATCATAATTCAGAATACAGCCAGAGTGCACCCCAACCAGAATGCAGTTACAGTAGGGTATATATCCTCAATGATTAGGAATGAGCAGAATTAATATTTCTCAAAGGTTACACTTCTGAAATTTTTCCTGATTGTCAACATACAACAGTGTAATTCAACTGTCATTAACCATAAAAAAACATGGCATAAATGAATAGAGAAAACAAAGTATTAAACAGAAACAAAATTTAAAGGATTGTTTTGGGTTTTTTGTTGTTGTTGTTTTGTTTTTTGAAGTAGGACAGACACATAAAATAATTTGTCTAAGGGAGATGGGAGCAGATGTAGGAATGGGCAGTAGTCATTTGTCAATGTAAGACAACCATAATGGTGGCATCAAGGAGAAAATTATGCTAATAAAAAAGTCATGCCTCATGGTACCATTATTAGTTGTCTGTGATACATGAATGATAATGAGAATTACATCACTTCTTGATTTCTAAATTGCTCTGCAAGCTGTTTGTTTATATGGTACATTCTGCTTCACGGTTGGCTAATTTTCAGCGTTTTGCCAAGATTTTAGATTGTAGCATTGTACATCCTTTGCCTTAATTACACATGCAGATATTGTTCCATATTTCCGTAAAATTTATAAACCTTTTCCCTGAGAGTTATCCCCTTTGTTCAGCTACAGGGACTAGGAATCCCACCATTTCTGTGCTTTGGTTTTCATCCTCTGTGAGCCCAGAACTGGCGTTTTCTTTCATTTGGGTCACAGCAGAAGTAGTGATAAGAGATGTATTTCAAAATCCACCTTGTAACTCCAAAGCTGCACACAAATTATTTTATTAACTCTGACCCAAATCTGTAAATTCCCCAATGAAGTTTTTCTGGATTGTATCACAGGATCCAAAATGGTTTTGAAAATGAGCCTAACAAAAAAAAAAAAAAAAAATTGGAAAATTGGCAGATCCCAAATAAGTATCTGTTTACTTTAATACTGGTAATCATAAACCCTCAAATTTGTCCTATGACCAAATAACTCAACTTAGACTACTTGACTAAAACTTTGCTAGATTTATTTTTAAATATTTTTCTCATTTTAGCTAATCTGTTCCTTAACACTCACAATATGTACATAACTGGCATAGTTCCAGGTAGGCAATTTTAATAATTCACTGTAAATTTAGAGTAGCTGAAGTTCATTTCTAGCCTATCATATGGCATTCCTGGTAATTCCAGAATGAGAGATTTGAGGTGATTTCTTCTCAGAAACTGATATTAGGAGATTTAGAGGGGGGGTTAGTTTATTTGGTTGGGTTTTGTTTGTTTCTTTGTTTAGAGTTTTCTCCCCAAGCTGTTTTTCTTACCTGGTAGGTGTAGTGCCCATTGTTCATTGCCCATCCAAGCTGATTCTGACTTGAAGTTGTTCCATTTCTGTAGTTCCACATGACTGTGAAGTGCTGGTTTGCTTTGTTAGTACTGTCTCTGAAAAATAACAGTTTCAAACTGAATCAGTGTCAATTTTCTGGATTACTGGGATTTATCTTGGAGATCCTTGATTTTCATCTTCTGTTGCTTCAGAATTTGGCCACCTGTCTTTTTCCTCTTTGATCATTTGGAATGATCTGACAGTCAATTTTAGTGAGGCAAAACCACTTCAGCTACTAAAAATTATAAATTAAAATGGAGGACCTGTCAAGAATATTCACTGGTTTTGCTCAGCTTCTGGAGAAGCTCACTATGGAAAGTGCAGAAAACCCTGAATATTTGTCTAGAAAGGAAGGGGTTCTGGAAAATTAAACTACTTGGATAACCTTACTTATCCTTCTAAAATTTGTAAAATAAAAATACTGAAAAATTATTGACCAATAATCTTTTAATAATTTTTTGCACCATACAAGAAAGATTAAAGCTAGGTTTTAGCACTTCCTTTCCCTTTGTGTCATTTATAAATTAAATTATCTGTAGATTAAGAGGCATGAAAAGCTCTTTCAGTGAGAGCAATCTGTTCGTCTCAAATCCTGACAAAATTAAAAACCTTTCACACTGAATCTAATCAAATGATTAATTTCAATTGAATAGTTCATCTTAAACATGTTTAATATGTGCAAACCCTGTCTCAAAACAGGTATTTACTAAATCTTGATATTGCTGAGAAATGATAGTAACAAATAAAGAGGTGACAGGGGAGATTCTTCCCCTGTGTGAATTGGCACAGGTCCATTTAGAGTCAGTACAATGTGGTTGGTTTCTCTGAGCCTGTGGAAAGCCCTGGACTTGAAACCTGGTGATTTGGTGATAGGCAGGAAAATACACCCGTGCTAGATGGATATACTCTGTTGCAATAAAAAATGCATCTTAGTTTTGAATATACTTTTCCTTGTGTTTTTCAAAGTGTAACATGTTCTTGCTAGGACATGCTGCACATCATGTGGTAACGCCTTTGTTTTCTGTTCTGAGGCACAAATTCAGAGAGGAACTTTTTGAGTAGAGTGACTTTGGAACTTTAGATCAAGTGAAGACTTGGTTATGAAGAGGCTGTACGGAGCCAGTTGTGAATTTAGCATTCTCTGCATGCTCCTCAGTGGTGCCTAGCAGATATTTTGAGTTTTCACCAGGAGTGCATTCCTGTGCTGCAGCTGCCTGCATGAGTGAAATTACTCAGTGTGTTACTGATTCATAGCCTGGCTTGTTGTGTGCTGTCTTGCTATTGACAAGTCCCAGGTTTCACCTTTTCTTTAAAGAACTTGCATCAGTTTGAAAAGAGAAGTCAAACTACTGGATTTTATTGCTAAACATTTTGCAATAAACTGTATTCTTTACCAACCTGATTTATTAATTTTTATTGTTTACCTCTGGACAGTTAAGATGGTTCCATAAAACACAAATATAAAAGATTTCTTTTCTCACATTAACTGCAGGCAAAAGCTGCATTCACCAAAGTTGGTGTTGAAAGAGCTCACCTGTCTTTACAATACATGTGAAGAGCATGTATAACTGTTCAGTTTAAATTATGAATAGCAAATTTATGTCATAACAGCTTTATAAATCCACAATATCCTGTTAATTATGTTTTATGGCTCTCTGAGGCATTTCATAATCCTTGCTGTAGCACAATATAGTTTTCTTTATTACAATATGTTGCTTAGTAATGCACAAATCTCTCTTATAGTGCAGCTGCCTGTGTTTTTTAATGGGTGTGTGTCTTTGCTCAGAGGATGGCAGCAGTGATGTGTCTGCCCCTCCGTCTGTGATGCACTGAGAGCCACGGCTTCATATCCTGCCTGTCAAAGTTGCCACCACTAAAAGGATGATTGCTCTCATTAGATGTCTTTTCAGATACTGGAAATTATTAATTTAAAAAAGCCCACATACACAGAGGGAGAGGGGAAGCATTCACATCCTCTGGGGAGCTACAGGGGAAAACAAAATAGCAGAGGGCAATCTACATTTGTCTTTAAGGATCTGCACCTGGATTCGGCCATGCTTTGAGGCCAACCTCTGGCATACCAGGATGCAGTTCCACAGCTGGAGCAAAGCTCTGTGTCTCCCCAAGACAAACTCATCAGGGGGGTGAGAAAGGACTTCTATGTTTTTAGGGTTGAAATGCTCAGTTCACAGTAAGTTTTCTATTTGAAAAAGTCCTGGTAAAGAATGTAAATGCAAATGAAAGCATTATGTGATTTTTTTTTAATGGGACCCCATGAAAAAGTGCAAACACAAGCAATACTATCCACATACAAGCTACTCACAGGAATTGTGATATTATTTTTTCCAACCAAATTAACCCCTTTTCTTCAAGGTCCTTGAGTTCTTCTCCTCTGATTATTTCCAGACCAGTGCTAGAAATCTGTATGGTAGTTCATTGCATGAAATAAAGTTTGATTCTGCTAATAGGTTTCTGACACAAACCTTCCTGGCTGGCTGCTGTGACCTAAGCCATGGTTTACTACAGTGGGAGAAGAACTGAATTGCTGCCACCCTGGCTGTTTTCTACAGCAATGCGGGAGCTCAGTGTGCCCCTAGCTTGAAACTCAACTTTTAAGCAAAGTTTGTAGGAAAGGGGGAAAGAATGTAAAGAATGATGGCAAGTTGTGGGAGGAACGTTGCTTAAATCTGGGGTTAGGACAGAGAACATAAAAGAAAAGGTCTTCAGTTGCTTTGCTCTGCCTCAGAGTGGGTGTGACAGCATTACTGATCTGTGCTGTTGCTGTGACAAGGGTCGCTGCTTCGTGCACCTCCCAACCTGCTCCTGCAGAGTTGTTGGTGTAAAACTGCTCAGGTCTGAGGAGTTTATGAGGAAACCATATTGACAAGTTTAGTTGTAGCTCGTCAGAGACTTTGAGAGCAAATGGTTGGAGGTAATGGCCTGAATCGTCACTAATATAGTAATAAGCATCTTTTGACCATGACAAAAGAGGAAATGTTTTCTTTGTGTGTCTGATCAGCTCAACTAGAGGGTATATTGGTGCCTCAATCAGTAGTGCAGTATGAGGAGGAACTTTAAATAAATGGATCAAACCTTCTATGCAGAAATACTCAAAGTTTGAAAAGAACCTGTGAATCTGTTCAGACTTTGGGTATGTATTAAGATCCATGAAGGTTTGGAGCATCAGCTTCATAGTCCTGGAATGCTTTATTCAGTCACAGGTGGCAGTCAGCTATGCTGTAGTCTTTGTTAGTGACCCCAGACTTCCATGTGAAGTTTGTTTCCAGGTATTTGCCAGCAACACGAACAGCCCCACATCTTCTGAGTGTTCTGGCTCCTGTGGCATCACAGTGCTCTGTCAGCAGATACCCCTTTGTAATCTGCAGAAACATTTTTAGAACACAGGCCCATGCTGCCCAGGGAATGCACACACCCTTCCACAGATGGGTTTTTATTCTGCTTTCTCCTCTTTGCAATGAGTAAAACCATGTCACTTGTCTAGTCATGGGCAAGAGAAGAAATTGGTGACAAAAGCAATGTTTCATATTAAAAAAGACTCCGCCTTTGAAATGGCTCCCAATTTTCAGGGTGAAGATTTTGTCCTATATGTGGTAAACAGGGGGATTACTATTTGAATATTCCTTGAGTAAAATTCTATGAAAAGTTTACATAAGCACGTAATTTTCCTTTATAGTTTTTGTATTCAGTGGTGAAAATACAAGTAATTAAATGAGAATAATTAGATTGAATCTCAGGAGTTTTTTCTGTTTACTTGCAAAAATGAAGGAACTGAGTTTGTTTATCTCAAAGAAGTTAATAGCAAGAGGAAATATTCAATTTTATATATATTTCTGCAATAGTTACCTTTGTTTGACAGTAATCTGTGCTTTTTTGTTCACAGCATAACTATTCTCAGAAAAAAAATTACATTACTATCTGGAACTTAGAAAATCTTTTTGCCTGTCCTATAGTTTTTATGAAAATGTGTGCTTGTGCATAGCATGAAAAAATACCTCAAATTCCTGTTTGGGCTAAAATGTTACTTAAAACCAATTACATGCACTGATTGGAATGTGTGTCAGGTGCCGTATTTAATTTCAACCCCATTAAAATTATAGTTGATCATTAATAATTAAAATAACCAGTGGAAAATCATTGGCTTTGAAGGTTGAAAAAGCATATTGTCTGCAAAAATCTCTTTGTGCTCCACTTTGAAATTATCTCCTGATGTAAGAAAGCACAAAATTAAATTCATTTCTCTTCTCCTTTAAAATTCATAGTAAAAAATATGCGAAATATATTTAAATAATGTTTAGACAAATTCACTTTGTAGTTCAGTGCAGGCTACAGGCTAAATTGGTAGAACTACATCAAGTTAATTGCTATTGAATGAAAGCTCATTACCTGTTCTCAAAGCCTGTGCATTTACCCAGTTTCAATTTGTGCAACTCAAATTTGAAAAGACATTATTGTAATTATGAACAATATTTTCATTTTAAACAATTTATTTTTTTTTTAAACAGTTATGTCTCTGGAGTTCAGTAACTCTCCAAATTTACGTAATGAAAATTGTTTCCCCTCCTTCATTGTCATAGTATGTGGATACTGTTAATAGTTTGAGGAACAGAGTCTGTCCTTTTCTGCCCTACATGAATGTTTTCTTTATCTGTTTGACTTTTGTAAAACAGAATTTATTATGGACCTATTTATGCAGTTGTTAATGGTGTGGATCACTGTTAATGAAGTTAATTGGGTGAAAAATATAAGAAATATATCCAACAAAATTTGCATTTTCTTCTCCTCAGCTATAAGGTTTTTTTACTATCTACAAAGAGATTTGCTAATATGTGTCAGCTTTTGTTGTTGTGGAGGTGGTTTTGGGGTTTTTTAGCTGCCTAAAAGCTCTCAGAATGACAATTTGTCTTGCTCTTCACAACAAACCCTCCTGTAGCACCTGAACACAGTGGTGAGCTTAAAGCACAGCTGAGTGAGAGAACATGATCAAGATAATTGATCATGCTGGGATAATTGATGTCACTGTTGGAAAGACACCTTGGATAAATTGTTACCTAAATCCTTCTTACACTCTTCAGTACTTTCTTCGTGTTGTTCTTTGATTATGAAGTAACGACCAAAAAGTATCTGGCGTAAAATCATGTTGTAGGTAGGGAAGGCAGCTCGAATTAAGAAAAGGTACCACATTTTTACACAATTAAAAGTGTTGGTCACCAAAAATTCATAAAAAGATAAGTGATTGATCTCTCTCTCTGCACTGAGGAAATCATCTGTTGTTTGACTTTTCAATCAGGGCCTTCTAATACTTTGCCTTTTAAATTTGAGAGAAATACTATATTAGTGTGCAAGTTGGCCAAGGTTTGTTGTCTGTTCCTCTTACTGTGCATATTATGCTCTTTCTCAAATGCATCTTATTTTCTTTTGTTTACTTTTTAAAAACTCTATTCATACCAAAAGACAACCTTTTAAAGGATTTCCTTTGACTTATGACTTCCTTCACTTGACAGGAATAAGTGTTTCTGTTAGTGACGTGTAATGAAAGTATTCACAGTAGTGCAAATGGGGATTGATCACTGTATGGTGAATAGCAATAAATTATCAAAAGAGGTAAATTATGGGAACAAGGATCTCTTCTGATGTCCCAAAAACTCTAGCTTGTTCTTGTTTGATAGTTCACGTTGAGTAATCCGAAGGATAGAAAACTGACATGAATGAACAATTATATTCTTATACAAATGTTGATCTATAATAAAATGAGAATCTTTTGTCTAATTATAGATACCTTGTCTGGGTTTTCAGCACGTCTTGCTGGAACTAAACTTGTTTAGATTTAAATACAGCTGTTTAGATTTAGATACAGCTGATGTAAATGAAAATCTTGACAGTCAGTAGAACTAAATAAATTTATAGCAGGTGAAACTTTGCTCTTCTGCTGGGCATACCACCGTATACAGCTTTTTATGGTAGAAATACCTATCTGCTGCTGACTACTACAGCCATTTAGAAGAATGAATTTTTCAGCTGTTGTGAGCTGAACAAAACTTTTTTTTTTTAAAGAGAGAAGGTTCTTGATTCAAGAAGTTTAAGATACCTGTCACTGCAACTACCTCCCCAAAGTGAAATTTTATCTTGGTAGCTTTCTACCTATACAGTGTGTCTTTTATATTTGACTCTGGCAGCTTCTTCAAAATGATGTAAAGGTGTTCCTTTCTTGCTATTCTGAATGTCATGTAGCAGTGCTGTCACAAGTAATTGTTCTGCTCAGGTGCCGAGTTTCCTTCTTTTGTTAATTATGTCTATGGGAACTTTGCTACTTGGGAGAGCATTATTATCTAAAGAGTGGAAAGAAGGGAGATTGAGCTTCTGGAAGAAAAGTAATCCTTGAGCTTTTGAAAGAGTTATGTAGTAAGTTGATACAGGCATGGACTCTGTAGCCCCACCGGTTGACTTTGACACGCGTTTTTGATTCCAAAAGCAGGAGGTTCATTCCTGAGATATTTTGCAGCTCCTCCTGCCTGGGAAAGCCTGACCAGTCTGTTCTGCCCTGGCTCTGCTGGAGGATGATCCAGTCGGCAGTGCACGGGTCACAATCCTCAGCATGGCTCCAGTTCTTTATGGCAGTCCAGGATCTCCTTTCGAGGACTTAGCCAGTACTGACAGAAAGAGAGGGAGGCAAGGATTGCCCGTGGAAAGGATCAGCTTGCCTTTGGAATATATAAATATCACCTTTCTTATGACTTTTCTTATAGCAAGTCAGAACAGCAGGAGATTGAACTGTTGAAAATTGCTTCAGATGAATTCTGGAGAAGGATAAAAAGTAAAAGGAATAGCACATTCACTTTGTTGCTTCCCCTTCCATTACATTCTCTCTTATCCAATATTTTTTGATTTTTCAAAAATGTTCAAAGTAAACCTGAGATCTTTTACATTACCCTTTGGGGAAAAGCTATTTGTTTTTAACAGGATTCAATATTTCTTATAATTTATTATTAATTTCTTTCAGTGATCATAACTTTTCAAAGTAGCCATAGAGAAATCATTTCAAAAGGTGTTGAAACTACTTAGATCACATCAGAGGAGGTGAGCAAATGGCTGTTAGCCTTTCCTCCTCTTATCCAGAGAGTAACTGTGACTGTACTTCATCAGCTGAACCAAAATAGAATTGTTTTCTGTTAAAACAGATTTTATCTTCCTCATATCATTGTCACCTACTCTAATTTTTTAATGAAAAGATAATTTGGAATGCTGCTCAGCTGTTTTTCTAAGCTCCAAACTATAAGTCTTTGACATGTGTTCTCTGTTGCCATAGCTCTCACCAAATAAAATGCTTTAGGTACATGGGAGGGCTTCTGAGGTGTTTGACTAGAAAGACTCAGGGTTTGCCCCAAAGCTGACTGAAACCGGGTGGGCAGGGATTTTTTGTTTATACTTATTCTTTTTATTCATCAATAGAGAGCAGAAAAGCACAAGAATTCTCAAAAAAAAAAAAAGCCTAGATTTTCTTTCCATTCTTCCATGAAAATAAACTTGCTTTGCCCAAAGCAACTGAACTTATGTTCAGTATTTGGCATGTTTTATCTCCAGTATTACATCACATAGTTCAGAATGGGAGGAAAATGATTAATGTGTTTTGCCATATGTTTTGGCATGAAAGTATCCAGTAAAAATAATAATGCTTATTTTTCAACTTCAATAGAAATTCCTAAAATATTTCTAAAATATAATTATTCTATTTTAATGCAGTGGTAAACCACCATAAATTCTTTGGACATAGGAAAAATATTAATTTTATTACTGCTCCACTGATTTTGAAGTGGAGTTTGCATTTACAATAAAGTCCTACTACCTAAATAGTGATTTTAAAAAGTGTATATATTTGGATGCTAATTTCTTAATTTAACATTTTTATATACTAGAACTGTGCACTACAGGAGTTCTCATTTTTCTGAATAACAGAAAGCCTCTGCTTGCTACCACTATGCCAATTATAGTTCACAATAAATAGTGTCAGAGCTGGTCAGAATTGTGTGCCCTGTTAAGATGTCATTAGTCTGTGTCTCAGCAAGTGAGGAATGGGTTTTAGGTGACTGTTGGTTGACAAGATACTAAAACTCTTCAGTAACAAGGTTCTCGTGCATTTTCTGAAATTCTACATTAATTCAGTGGATGAATTTTAACAGTTCAGTCTGAATCTGAGGTAATAATTCATATATGCAGCAGTTTTCAAGGTGCAAGAAGGAATTTCCAGTTGAGGACATGAGGAACACCATATATGTGAGGAATTAGTTAAGGCCTGAGATTACAAGATTAAGGGGCAAAATTAAATCTAATGAAACAATTTTGATGTTTTAAGATTAAAGACCTAAAAAATGAAAGCATGATTCAGTGGATAGTATTTAAGAAGCTGCCCTCTTTAAATCTTTGAGCAATTACAAGGCTGAGGAAGTGGTGGGTGGAAGAGGAGACATGTATGGGGATTTTCCACCTCTGCCTTTTCAAAGGAAATGAGATATGAACTCCATATGAAAAGCTAAAAGTCCCTCTCCTAAAACTGGAAGAGACTAAGCTTTGTAAAAGCTAATATTTAATTTTCACTTAGAGAGTGCTTTAAAAACATGACAGATGCAACATAACTGCAATGAGTTTGTGAGTTGCTGAACTTCCTGCTCTGAGATGGGCAGTGGTAACTCTATTTGTTGTGTGGTATGTGGGAACTCTCATAGTAATGCCATTGCAGTTGGGTTGCTTCCCAAGAGCATGTATTTGGGACATTTCCTGAATTTACAGGTTATTCTTGCAAATTCTCACACCTTGATGTATTTCTATTTGTTTCAGTGAAATTTGGAACAGGATATGGGGGAAAAAATAATATTTTTATTATTTTTTCACTCTCTATGCTGAAGTCAGAAACATTGATGATCAGGAGCTTTCTTGTTCCATATGCAATCTGTTTCCTCAACAGACAGCAGGAATCTGATCACTTCTAGAAAAAGATATTTTAGCCTACAATTTTTTTCTAAGATGTGAATTATTACAGTGGCTGATTTCTACAGTGAAAACACAGTCTCGTATAGTAGATTGCAGTCTATAGCACAAATAGATTATCTTGTGCACTAAAATATGCTTTTGTTCACATTTTTCATGCTTTTATGGCAAGTCAGTCCTGCAAATTTCAAGAATTTCTTGAATTCAAGTTCTAACCATTCTTTTAATGTATTGCTCATCTGGTCATGAACCAGATCTAGGCATGCAGACTTAATCTGTGACTATTTGGTAGAATTCTTTGTTATCCTACTGTGCCCTTCAAGGGTCTTAGCAGCTATAAATCCAGATTAAAAAAAATTTTAAAAAACAAAAGAGAAAGTATTTCAATTTATTTTACATACAGGTACCACATCTCTCATCTGTTACAGCGTGACTGAGTGCTACAATATCTGACATTTTGCAAAGGAGATTATCACATGAAAGATCAAGTTATGGAAAACCCAGTAACTTCTAAAGCAAAAAATCCTTCTTAGTTTCAGTGGCTCAAATGGGATAATATTATAACATCATTTCATGTAGACTGAGGATGTTGTGGTGTTTTTGTCTTGAAGAGTTTTCAAGTATTTGTTGCAGGTGAGATTTCCAGGTTCAAAGCTCTGTATTCCGCTTTTGGTAATCCAGATACCTAAACATCTACTCCTCAAGGAAATGCATCTGCCATGTACTCTGTAATGTGGCACACTACAAAAGCCTTTGAAATTCAAAATAAAAAATCATTGTAGTGTAACCTGCTATTTGTTGGGAAATGCATAGGAAAGCAGTAATTCTTCATGAAGCTTTCAGCCAGCCATCCCCTCAGGAGCTGTGAATTTCGGTAGAGTGTGTGATGATATTGTTTATTCAGGTTACATATCAGCATTCTTTACACCACTACTTCTTTAGGCAGCTGGGACTTTGTATAATTGGTTCTGTAAATTCATTTCACTTGTCAGTAAACTTATTTCACTTGCCATGTGGAAATGGTTCTCTTTAATGTATTGCCACATCTCACCATGGACCAAAGGATTTGTACAATGACAGTTTCTTGTGGGTCACACAAGTTTACCTTTGCCATTGCAGGCATGGCAAGTCAGCTTGAAATTCAGAGTGCCAGGAGGGAAGTCCAAAATTATTTTGCTGATGAAGGTTCTGCTGTTTCACTGATCTGAAAAGTCCTGTGCATCCCTTGGTGGGTTCACCTTCCACTGAGGTTTGAACAGAGCCAACTTTATCCTTTCACGTGTAATAAGAAAATGTTATAGTGGTCAAGAGTGACTCCTCATCTTTCATAAAGGCTGATGCTATCAAGTTACTTGTCACCTGTGCTCTGATCCACTTGTAGTTACCAGCTCTGGAAGGATTTTTCTTTTGAAGGAATAAGTTTGGGGGTTTTTCTTAAGAGCATTTTGAACTACTCAGAGTTTTTGACCTCTGGAAAGAAATTCACAGCTGACAGGCTGTTTATTAAGGACTGCACATCCCACGTAGTAACCCACCAGGAAAAAAAGGTTACAAGTCTCTCTAGACTCAGAAAGTATCAATTTTAACTTTGAACATTGTATTTTGAATAAAACTAAATATGGCACCAACTGGCATGATTATCATGAGGTAATTGGACCCAGGGGATTAGAAGCATTTGGCTACAAGGTGTACCTGCAACAACCCAGAATGTAAATTATAATAATTACTTCACAATAAAAGCCTGCAGAGCTGCACCTTATTTCCCAAGTAGCTTGAGGGTAACAAAATGCTTTTGGATACTTTCAGCAATTTCATTTCCTTCATACCCTAAGGTTACTTCTATTAACATCAGTTTGATTAAGGAGTGAAATGAACAAATGCAAATATAACTGAATTTGGTTCTACAGGTTCGGTGTTGGTTTGTAAAGAAAGTGTTTATGCCCAGTATTGTTTAAATATTTCTAATTTTTTTTTCAAAGCCAATTCTGCAGATGCCTTGTGCAAGCGTTCAGCTTACGTGTAAAGTCATATTTCACTGAGAATTTTAAGCAAGCCAAAGAATTTTGGTACATTTTGGTCAGAAGATGAAGGGGATAGGAATAATCTACGAGATAGCTTTAAACACTTCAGCCTTTTACCTGAGCTTGGATATTTTACTATGGTTAATATTCCTCTGCTTTTCATACCCACGTAGCCTCAACTGCTGACAGTGACACTTTCTGTGCTAGAAACTCCTCACATCACTCAGACTGGCAAACGCCTGACAAGGGGAAGGGAGAAATCTCCAGGGTCATAAAAAATGAGAAGGGTGGTTCATAGCTTATGTGGTGAAGCAGGCAGTTCTAGCAATGCTTACATGGTCTAGTAGGAGAAAATAGCACATTAAAATTTTACATGTGTTCTCTTCCATATATCAGAGCTGCTTCTATAGTAGCAAGGTAAGGAGCAAATATCTTTCACCTGTATTCAGCTCATAATTGGTAAGGACTGTGTATGCTCTGTGCATCTTTGGGGCCTAAAATTTTCATTTATTTTCCATTAACAAGCAAACTTTTAACTCTTGGACTGCCTTGAGTTGAAAAAAACAGGCTGCCCTCTCATGGGCTGTATGAATTTGCAATCTGCACCTTGGAACTGACTTGGCCTTTACTCTGTGTGTCCCAAGCTTAGTTTATGTGCAAGTCCCAAGCTTTTATTTATCTGCAAGTGTTTTGCGGTTTTTTCTGTGATTATAAATTGAAGTATTTCCCTTGTAAAGTCATTGGAAAAGTTAGATGCCTGGATTCATACTACCTGTAGGTTTAAGGCTTTAGTGGAGCAAATGAAGCTGCAACCGATGGGGAGGGGAGTATGGGGGAGCCAAGAAGGGAGAAAAAACCTCCAAACCTTTGATCATTGTGTTTTCTCTTTCTTTTGGTACTTAAGAACAGCTTCATCCAGTTAATCTCCTTCACAGGATGCTGTTCAACTCAGTAGGTGATGGCACAGCTCTGCAGCAGTAGCTGTGAGTGAAAGAACTTCTCTACCTTCATCTTTTCTCAGAAATTAAATGCTTCTCTGGCTGCACTTCTTTATGACTAAAGTAGTAACTGAACCTAATTTTTAAACAGATCTGAAAAGTAAAACTTGTTTTTTCTGCCCAGGTATAAGACCTGTGAATATGCAGGAATGTGAGATATGTTTTCTTTGCTACTTTCAGAAAATAAAGGTTGAATTTGACTTGCCCTCTAAAACTTATCCATGTGTAAGAGTACAACTGAACAGTGTTTGCCAGAACAGAGCTGACCAAAGCTGCCCAGTCATTAATTATTTCCACCACAGAAATATATAATGCCATTAGAAAAAAAGCAGAGTATCTTTGTAACTCCAGGAAATCAAACATCAGCCACCCAAAACTAATAGCCTGTCATTACATTTGTGTTTATCAGAGAAGAAAATTTTGTTCTTGCTGACTTGAAAAAGATCCCTGGAGTAAATGCTTCTATAACATACATAAATCATGTTCTCCATCAAATAACCTAATGATGTTTTGGGGGTGGCATCATTAGCCTTCCACATAATATTTTGTCTGACAAGGGATGAAAACTCTGTTCTAATTATCCAGGAACTGAATAACAGGGACAAATAAATAATATTGAATTAGGGGGGTTTTATTATCTTTTCAGGAAAAAACTAGCTAATAAAACAAACACCACCATTCTGCAGTCTGATTTTTACTAAAATCCCAGTCCCAAAGAGCATACTCTTGTTTTCAGTAGAACTAGAGCTAGATTTTTTAATTTCATTTTTTGCTTGCCATTCTTATTGTCTGTTCTCATAGACAGGGTGGATAAATACTTGGGATATTGTTCTTATAGACAGGGTGGATAAATATTTGGGATATTGTTGTTGTGGGTGGATTGCTGATTTGTCTTCATACTTCTTGAAAAACTGTTGAGGATGTTGATCAAAATCTAATTGATTTTTGTGCTTACTGCACCTGCAATATTGTTTCCTTGAAAACACTTTTTCTTGTCTAGGTGAGTATGCAGGGTCTTTCCATTCAAGAAATCTAACGAGACATATTGTTTCCATACTTTACTTTTATAAGTCAAAGCACCAAATCTTAAATGCTTTTAACACAGCTAGAACTGCTAATCTGTATAAAAAGTATTAAGCCCATTAATAGTAACCAACTGGTCTAAAAGTACTGCTATGAGAGAACCTATACTAAATTTTGGATGTCATAGAATATGGTACTTCAGTTTCTTCCACAGAATTATGGTTGCCAGTCTTGCCACTTCTGCTATAGGAAGGGAGAACAATTAAATGTCCCTTGATCACTTTTAAGCTGCCCCATTGCACTGATAAGGGAATATTTCCTTGCAGGAAGGATGACTTCTGTATCCTTTAAGACTGCTTTCCATAGAATCTACCTGCAATTGGAATTCAGTGTCCTCTGAAAAAAATGACTGAAATACCCATCTTAAGAAAGAAAAAATATGAACAAGTGCCTGTCAGATCACTGTTTTTCTGACACCACTCTGTATAGGCAGACTGACCCCCTCACATGGAGAAGGTGGGATTCAGGAAAGATGGAAAGTTTGGGCTACTGATATGAATCTCATGTCTGAATTATTCATCTTCCAAGTTGACCCTAATTTTTCCATTGCTGAAGCATATTCGTGCTTAACTGTAGTACTACTGTGAATTTTGACTCATCCTTTTAGTGCCTTGAAATGCACCATATATGCCTTCCTATTAGGGCTTGCACAAACTGAGCATTCTTATTTTCAAAAGTAGATTTTGGGTTAAAGTCCTGCTAAAAGCACATGAAGCACTTCCACTGTCTTGATAAATCTTTGTGTCCTATCCATAAACCACAGAGCTCAGGCAGCAGAGTCCATAATCACAACATCGTGAATCATTTTCTGCAGTGGGGCCTGACTGGGATGATTTGAGGATGTTGGGAACCTGTACACACACATTGCTGTGTTTCTGCATGTATCTCAACACCAGCCAGTTTTACAGAATTGTATGGAATCAGAACCACCCTAACACTCTATTAGCCCCTAATGACAGCTATTCATGCTTTGTTATCCTCTGTTCCACCAGCTCTCAATCTTCAGTTATAAAATTAATGAAATTGCTGATATTTAAATGTCTTCTCATCCATACTCCAGATAATTACCTGTATATACTTTAATGATTTCCCCACACACTCCATGCAATTAAAGACATAAGCAATTTGTCTTTCTTCTAAAACATTTTGAGGAAGCATACATCTTAGGGCTATTTGTGTCAAAATGTTACTGTCCCCTCTAATTTGGAAAGATTCCTAATATCTTTAAAATATCTAGGATTAATTTAGCTATTAAAAAAATGGCTTAAATTTGCCTAAGTTTTCTTTTGAATGCTGATTTTCTGTGAAGCTGTTCATCTATATCAGCAGAGTGCATATTTTTTCAAGCTTAGAAGGAAAATTTTTGATGCTCATTGAGATAAAGTAATTTGATGGATTTTTAGATACCTTCACCTAGACTCTAGCAGGAAATAGAAGGTGTTTAGATATTTTGAGGACTATAACTTCAGCTATGAGTGGCTGTTCTGCCAGCAGGCAGACATTTTTATACATTTTGTGTGTGTGGCTCTCTGAGCTGTCTGGACTGACAGACTACCTTGTTATCACTTCGTAGTTCTCTCCATGGAGTATCCAGGTTTCTGTCACTGCATAGCTTACCCTATTTGTGCTTTTTGTCTTGGTTGTTACTTACCCTCCTCTCCTGTCATACAAGAGTGGCCATGCTGAAGCAATTCTCATCATAGATGACCACGTAGTTAAACTATGCCCAAAGTTAGGATGAAGTTTAACTCCCTGTGATGCTGTTTGTCCTTAATGCCTGATAGAGTAGGGGCTGTTCTAGACTGCAGTACTTGGTAATAGCATTTCCGTAATAACACTATTTGGTTTTCATTTCTTCTAAAGAGATGAAAGACACCATATATAAGAGCCATTAAATCAGAGATTCATTTATTTCATAGCATTTCTGCTTTTAATGGACCACTGTGACTAGGCAGGAAGCCAAGTAGATCACAGTTTTTTGCTTCCATTACAGAATTATTCTATTTCTACAACTTAAGGCTAATGGTTGATAATCACAATTGTTACCGATTTTTTTTTTTTTGAATGAATGCTGTGCAGAAAATTTTGTTCTATTACTGCAAATAGAAGCTAGAAGTTTGTATTTTACAATTTCTGTTGCATTTTCAAGTCTTATAAATCAAACTATTGTACATGGTTATACATTTTTTTTTTTATAATTTCAAGTTTAAAGTTCTTTAAACTTGTGTCAATTCTATTAAAATTCAGAACAAGACTAGTGGCAACTAGGTTGTGATATTTAGTAGGGAGAACTGTCTGTTTTCCATCATAAATCAATAGCTAACACCTATTCATTTCACACAGTCCATCAAAGAGCCCCTGCATGATTGTTTTTCCCTGTGAATTTTAAGCAGTGAACTGAACATTTCACATTCAAAATACCTTTGCCAGTCCCAGCTTCCTTATACAAAACAAGTTTTACGTCATCCTGTGTTTCGTTACCTGTGTTTGAGTGTCAGCTGACAAACTACTGAAGCTGGTCAGTTTTCTCGATCGTTCAGATGGAAAAGAAAATGTTGAAGGGATTTACTTATTTTTGGATATTGGCAGATATCACAGCAAAATCCCCCCCTTCCCATTCACATTTGGTTGGCTCATGTAGTGAATTCTGCTAATGCTTCTAGAGTACTTTGGAGTTATGTTGTCCAAGTGTGTTTGAGCAGGTGTCGAACAGCAGCTCTTTTATACGGAGGGGCTGCTTTGTGTCTTGGTATATCGAGGTCAGGGTGCCCTGGGACAGGCTGGAAGGATGGGCCAAGGTCAGCTCTATGGAGTTCAGCAAGGCCAGGTGCCAGGTCCTGCACCTGAGTCACCACCACCCCATGGGTTCTTCTCCCAGATTTCTGCACCAAAAGGGGTGCCAAGCACTGGGGCAGGGAAGTGCCGGAGTCACCCTTCTGGAGGTGTTAAAAGAGGTGCAGCTGTGGCACTGAGGGATATGGTTTGGTGGTGGACAGGGCAGTGCTGGGGGAATGATTGGCCTCAATGATCTGAAAGTTCTTTTCTGACCTAAATGTGCCTGTGTTTCTGTGATAGCCTGAGTGAGTATCACACTATAGACAACACCACAGCTTTCACTTGGTGAACAAAGTCAACATTACAGGATTCCACATCAAAATCTTTCCATTAATTCGGGAACCAGCAGACCCATATAATGCTGTGCAGATGGAGCTGCAGCATTTCCTAGCCTGGAGATATAAAGAGCCATTAGCATAGTACACTGTCTGGAAATTTTCTTTATACTTCGAAAGGGAAATGGAGATGAAAAAGCACAGAGATGAAACACAAGTTTTCCCCATTCCTCAGTTGCTGGAAATACAAAAGGTCACAATTGAAAGCTAAACTTAGGTTGATTCCTGGTGAAGAAAAGCTGTTTCATCTCTTCCATCTTAGAGGAACTTAGATATTTAGGAAAACATTCTGGTACCATCTGCAGCACCAAGTGGTTTAGTGGCAAGCTGTTAAGAAGAGATGTGGATTTCTGTTTTGATGTATGTACATCACTGCTGAAGTTCAGAGAGCCATGCCAAAAGCATTTTGATATAAACATAGTGAATTTTTTTAAACATTAAATCCTTATTTAATTCAAAAACAAATTTCCTAGCCATTTGTATAATAAGGTTTATTTCTGAGTTTCAATCGAAACCTTTAAACAGAGGGATACTCCATTTCCTGTTACTTTACAGGTTTTAGAAATGTTTGGAATCCTAAATGAGCACCTTGTGTCAGAAATTTCCATAGACACATCACTCTCAGCTAACTTTTTATTCTGTGAAAGTAGATGTAAGTTAGGTATAACTGGGAGACTGCATCAAAGTTCAAAGGCAGAAATCCTCACTTTTCCAGATTAAATCAGTCTGGCATTTCAGGCTTTGTTCTGGTTCTGTTCCTATCATTGCAGTTTTTGGAGACCCTGTGACTAGAAAATTTAAATGCATTTTCTAAATACATCTGGTTATTTATTGAGACTTAAATATTTAATTTTTTATTTATAACGCCTAATTGTTGTAAATGGCTCTGACTTGGGTATTTCATGGGTATGCAGAAGAGGATTTCTGAAACAACATGTAATAAGAACCTACCCTTGGAAATAGAGTATATCTGCAATGAAATGGAATTTTTGAATGGTTTCATTATCCTAAGGATTTTTCCTTACACAGGCCTGTTGGAATATGCACTGTAGCAAATGCAAATTAAGACACTTATTTGTCATAACCCTATGACTACAAAATAAATGCAGAATTTTGCTGCCCCCCCAGAACAGAAAATCAGGTTTAGGTCTCCACAGTTTGCAGGAAACCACTCCATTTCACATTTTGGAAGTGAGATGTTAACAGGAATTTTTCTAGAATATCTGAGCCTTTGACTATGGCTTCTCTAAGGTTTTGACATCCACAGTGTGTAAGTTCTTAGGCATAACTGCATAACACCACCCTTAGGTCAGTCCTTGGCAGCAGTTAGGGGAAAAGGGTTGTAATGCTGAATTTCAGGTCACTGGAGCTTCTGATTTTAGGGGGCTTCACTCCCCCCTCCCAGCAGCCAGTAATGCTTTAGACAAATTTTCTGTAGCCCCCAAGTGCACAGTGATGATCAGAAATGTGTTTATCCTCTAACATTTTATTCTTTGATGAGCATAAGAAAGCCTGACCCTTCATCCCTAGTCTGTTAGCAAAACCCAACATTCTTACAAAACAAGCTTAAAATACCAAGAGGATGACATTTGGGAGATGTGTAATTAATTGATTCTTGCTCATCCTGGTAAAGTAATGTATGGGTTTCCACAAAAATTCTTTGCTCCTTTTAGCATGTTGTTCTCAGATTTACTTCTAGTGCTGGCCTGAGTTATGAAATTATCTCATTCAGTTGGGTGAGATGAGCTTAGGTGAAGCCTGCTGCAAAGATCCTAAAGTCTTTAGCAGGCTTACAAGTGTTGAGGTTTGCAGGATTGACGCTTTATCATCTGTAAAGCACATAAGATTCAACATGAAACCTGCTCCAGGTGACCTTGCTTGAGCAGGGTGTTCTTCCAGCCTCAACTATTCTCCCATTCTGGGTCCTCTTATTGTACTGAGCTTTCTTTTTTTTCTTTTTTTTTTTTAACAATAATTCTGTGTAGCTAGTGAGAACAGGCAGACTTGGTTAGCTACATTTCTTTCACTACATTTCTTCTGAATTCTGCCCGGCTTTTGAGGACAACTTTCCTAAACAGTGTCCAACCACGGCATTGGCTTAAATCCTTAGAGATGATAAATGCTGAAGGAAAAGTCACTGCTTGCTTTCATTCTGTTTCCTTTGTACTGTGCAGAAAAGCCTGATTTCCTACAGAGGTGTTTCAGCTGTGCTGTAGGGAATGTCTGGCTGGGGAGCCTCATAAGATCCCCTGGAAAGTGATGGATTTACAGTGTGCTGGAGAGAGGTTAAAGAGCTCTGAAATGGAAAATACTGTCGTTTTACAGACCTGGTCCTTAAACAACAGTAGGCCATTTGAGGGAGGCCAGAAAGGTTCCTTAAAACTGACTAAACTCATTGAGGTCTGAGGAAACTGTGATCCACCTCTTAGCAGTAAAGTAGAAAATCCCAGTGTGTCCCAAACAAAGCATTTACAGGCAAATTAAGAGCCTGCAGGATTGGAGTGTAAGTGCATGATGCCGTAAATACTAATGGCAGTGCTATCACTTAACTCAGCTATTAGGTCTAATTAACTTGATGTAACTATTTGGTAATAATAAGTTAATGTTATATTCCTCAGGACTGGAACACGAGATTACACCCCTGTTGATAAAAATGACAGAATTATGTTCAATTACCTGTGGGGAGATATATTTGTTATTAAATCCTGCTATCTATGAAACACAAACCCACACGTGTCCTTAGAAATAAATTGCTTCATCAATAACAGCTTCACCCCCCATTACAGCAAGGCTGCTGTGTGTGCTGATGTGTTGGATCTTTGCCTCACTTTGTTTTTAATGTAGCAGATGTGCTGCTTCCTCTTATTGTACACTGAGCAAATCCAGAAACCACTTGATTTTCCTGCTGATACGTAATTTCCACACTCCTCCAATTTTGAGTGGACTGCTGAAAAGTCTTCCCAAATACCTTTTTCTAAACTAGCCGAGGTCAAGTTCATAGCAAGTGTTTTAAAGGAAAGCATTCTTTGAAAATGCTGTGTTCAGAACGTGGATTTGGTTGATAGGTTCAGAACATGGATCTGGTTGTGTTGTATGCAGTGGCACAGGATTATGCTGTGGATGGCATGAATTTATTTTGACTACTGATTCTTTTAAGAACTAATAGGAACTTTAAAATCTCTTCCTGTTGAATATTACATGCTGCTATGTATAATCAAGGTTTGATCCTACAAAGCTCCACTCTTGTCAACACACTGAAGATTTCAGGATCTCTGTGGCAAACCACCTGAGCTCGTCATCCAATCATTTCCTGAGTAAGATGCCTTATAATTCAATAATACAAATGAAAAATTCCCTATTAATTATTGAAGGAGACAGAGATATGTGAAACTTGCAGGAAAAAACCCTGCTTGGTACCTCTCTATCTAACATGTTGATATTCTGAGGCCATACCATCACAAATGCATTAGGAAGTTATTTTTTAGAACACTTTTGGGACTCTGCAGTGCTGGTAGCTTAACTACAGGGTAACCCTGTTATATGGCACTAATAAAGTTACAAAATAAATCTGGGAAAATGCAAAGATTTAGGGACAAAGATTTAAGTGTCTTCCAGTTTGTGAGTGTGCATGCCGTTTACCTTCTCAGGGATAACAGGTTTATTGTACACAGCAGAAACTGCCACAGAAATCACATTCCACAAAATTATTGCCAACTGGAAACTGAGACCTAAATTTGGAAATCCATTCAGTTTTCCTGTTAATCAATTGTGCTTCATAAAATGGGCAGTAGTAAATTAAAATTACATATTAGTGAAGTTGCAGTTATCTATTGCTGTATAAAGATAGCACTGGTAAAAATCAATCTTTTGCCATCTTTAATTAGCCTTGTTCTATATTACAAATGTAATTAAAATGCCATTAGTGGCATATTTCTAAAGAAATCTATTCAATTCATAAAATATTTCTTACAGGAAAAAATAAAACAAAAACCCAAGCTAAAACAACAAACCAAAACCTAACTGCATGAGGTTGATTTTAGGAAGTTATGCTTTAAAAGACAATTATATTGCTCCCATTTTTTCTGTATTTCCTGTTTGTTTATAGAAATGTCAGAAGGCCATCAGAGCAGCTGTTTAAATGCCTAATGAAAGTAGAGATGAATTTCTACATTAAAAACAAGATGCAAACTGATTTTCTTGGTATCCTTTATCTTTCTCTCTAAATTCTTGCTCAATTAGAGTTTTATTGGCTAGTTGGACCTAATCTGTCAGGCTTTCAATGTAGGGCTTTATTTTTAATTATTTTTGGGAGGATTTCGTAGTACCAGCACCTAGAAAAACAGCCTCTGATCAGCTGATCTGAATTATCCCCACCTGTGCATGTAGAATTCCAATAACATTACTGGAAATGCTCAAAGAAAGGCTGCTCATGGGGCACCTGGGAACTCCAGCCTGTGTTTTGTTGGGAGATTAAAAATACCACTTTGTCAGTATTGCTTAATATGTAAAGCATGTCATGCAAATGCCAGTGCTCAGGGGAAGAACATACATTTTGCTTTTATATCCCCATTGTGCCAGGAGCTTTGCCAGCTCATAAGCAAAAATACTATTTTGTGTGAATTCTTTGAATTTAAAACAGGCAGTAGACTTGAAAAAAAATCACCTCTAGAGTTGTGTGACCTTTGGGGTTGAGTGTTTAATTAATGAAAGAATTTGTGAAAGGCAAAAGAATCCTCCACTCCTGTTAAGGCTTGGGGGTCTTTATTAGGACCTGGCATGTCTGAGATTTCTTTTGCATTCAGAACTGGTGATTCAGTTAGTTTTCCCTACCTGCTCCAGATCTGTGATGCTGTATGCAGAAATAAAATCTCATTGGTGAAAAATAATGTGATATTTTCCCAGTTAGATCATTGGGAACTGATTAGCAAGAGAGAGAAGATGAATGGGAAAAATCTAGAAGGTAGAATTTCCCACCTCTTTCATCTTCTGAATGTATAAAAATACAGATGAAAATGATGCATATCTAAGGAAATACATATAAAGGAATTTATTATCCATGAATATACTCAAGCCTGATTTACAGTTTGTTGAAACTGATGAGAGTTTTTTCAATTATCTGTGGATCATTGCCAGGAGATTTATTGTTCTGAATCCAGATTTATGGACTTTGGCTTTTCTATTACCATTTTAAAACATTCTTTAGATAAAAATGTGAAAATCAAGGTTTTCGTTGTTTAATACTAATAAATTTCCTTTTCCATGGATCTCATTTTCTTTCAACCTTAAATTTTGTGGCACAGCGTGAAGCATCCTCTGTGGATTATGAAAGATTCAAAGAAATTTGTTTTATTTCACCTGGGGTTTTGTAACAGTCTGCAAGTACACAACTGGACAGTTTTGTGGCCATGGGACTAAAACCCCAATATTCAGTGGTGTGCAATCCAAAGTTTGTTTGTACTTCAGAATGAAAATAGCAATTCCTGCTTTATGTCACTCCCTTATCACAGAATTTTTAGTATTACCATCAGTCTTTCTTTTCTGTCTGACCAGTTTCTTTCTGGAGCTGTTTGGGGTGTTTATTTGTCTGTTTTGTGAGTTTGGGTTTTTAGTTTGTTGGTTGGATTGGGTTTTTTGTTTGAGTTTTTTTTCCTCTTGGCTGATTGGGCTTTTTGTGGGGTTTTTTTGTTGTTTGTTTTTAAAGCAATCCAAACACCCACTTGGAGTTGTGTGAAACCAGTAGTTTCATCTCAGGATTGTCAGATGTGACAATTAACCAGTGTCTAGATGTTGAGGGGTGCAGCACTTGCCCAGTTGTCACACTGTATTTTGGTGTTAAGCTGACTAAATATGATTTGAAGGCAGTCAGTGATATCCTCACTGCAGGGAGTAGCTGTTAGTGCTAGGGCTGGCCCATCAGGAGCACACAGCAGGTTTTGGTGGTATCAGCACTTTAAACTCTGGCTTCCACTTAGTAACTGCCTTCCCACACTGGTGTAGTTCTGTTTGTGTCTCTGTAGGTGTCTTTGAGGGTTAGGACCCTATCCCATGAAGTCATGGACAGAGTCGGCTGGCCATTACTGAAAAATATCCAACACTAATATTCATGTTCAAAAAATGGGACTTATGGTTCCTTCTGTAGTCAAAAGATTTTGGGTTTTACTTTAATGTTTGGGGACAGGCAAGTTGTCACTCCTTGTCCTATATTGACTGTAATTTCTTGTAATTGTGCTACACCTTAATAAAAAATGATGGGGAATATCAGCATTGCCTGGTATAGAACAGAGAGATGTCAGTGCTGGAGCTTGATCTGAGGCAAGGACAATTGTTGCATGGGACTCCTTTTCCAGCTTTCAGCAATTGACTGTTTCCAACTCTGTCCCATTTGGAATGGTGGTGCTGGGTTTTTTCACCCCCTCACTGGCAGAGGCTCCTCATGCTGGGCAGAGTGGGGGGCACTCCTCTGCTGCAGCTTTGCTGCCCAGGCTGAAGTGCTGATCCTGCAAGGCAGCACTACCTTGTAAAACACTCCTTGCTGAGTGGAGCAGGTGGGAAATCTCCACCAGGGTGTGCTGATGCTGCACGTGTGGCTTCACCTTCCTGGGCTTTCGGTTTAGCTCCTCACTCTGTCTGAAATTTGCATGGGGATTTTTTTATCGCAGGGGCTCATCTCGTACAAAGCCTCAGCTCTGGGCATTCCAAGCAGTACTGAAACCCTGCTGCTTTGTTCTCTGGAGTATTTATAATGCACAGATCAGGGTAAAAAGTCCCTGACTGGAAACAAAGGGATTTTGTGCCTTGGAAACTCAGATCATGAACTGTTGACAGGATTCTTTTAATGTGTCTCATGTCTGTTCACACTGTATCTGACAACAGCACATGCATTAGTTGTTGATAGATTTTCCAGTGCTTCTGGCAGTGAATGACAACTGGCAACACATTCACCCCACCCTCAGTTTAGGGGAAGAAAGAAAACCTAAGCCTGACTCAGATACTACTATGTACCAAATGATATTACTAAATAACAAAGTCATCATATTGCTGTAATTTATCCTCTCTGTGCTTCCCAAGGCTAGTAGGCACTTCCCTGCATTGCACACTTCTGTGTTCATTTTTTAAGCTATCACTGTTTTAATGCACAAAAGTACTTCAGTCTTGCTGGGATTTGAGGAGGATGGCAGGTTCTGAAGCTCTTGCCTGTTTAGATGCTGCAGCCTTAGTGATGCCTTTCCCTTGTAGATGTAAGTTGCTACTTTATTGGGACTGTTTCCTTCTCAGCTGCTTTTTTTTCTGTGGGTGTTTTTTTCAGAGTAATGTTTCCATTCAACTATCTTTTAAAACAAAATCACACAGTTAATTATCAGAGAACCCAGTCCACCGTGTCCGCTAAAGGCTCATAAAACAGTGGCATATTTTCCCTCTGCTGTCTCAATGATGATCTCCAAGACTGCATTATATAATGTGGTAAATTACAGAAGTTATAACTAAATACTGCATGATGCAGTGCGGGGGGAAAATCCTTATATGTTATAACTCTTCTCAAAGAAGGATCCTCAAGTATTATTTGCATCTCAGAAGAGTTAAGATGGCTCCGCTGGGAGAGAGCTGCCCTACCTCAATCAGGAAGAATAATATTCTTTCACTTCTATAGTTTCTAATTACATATTATATTTGAATTAATTACATGGAAACTCAACTAGAGATGTGACACTAGTTTGCAGATTTCGCATTAACTATATCCAATGTACATTAGAAAAAAAAAAATTGTAAAAGGCTTTACTGAACACAGTTTTACATAATGCAATAGTCACTGTGAATCTTCTGTGGAAGTGGTAATCAGGAAGGCAAACAGCAAAATCATCTCCACTGCTATAAACAATTAACACTGTGCCCTCACGATGTGCTAAATATACCACACAGCTTTTAGCTGTGGAGAGTCTTTTTATACTAATGAGTTGGTTTGACAGAAATTTTTGGGGTTAGGTTTCAAAGGGAAAAAAGAGAGTTTATAAAAAGGTTTGATTTCTATAGGGCTGCTCTTGCAAGTGTCTGGTATAATAAGGAATAGGGAATAGAGTGTTTCATGCATTGTGATGTTAGGCATTGGTTAATGTTCAGAAAATACTTCTAAGAAGCTGCTGAAACTTTTCATTTGTTTTCCAAGCCTGAAGTTTTTCAAGTTCTTGTTTGATAATAGAAGTGAGGAATGGCTTCTCTGCTCTCTTGGTTCAGCAAAGACAGTACAGCTGGGGAAAAAAGTGTACTGGAGTCTCCTTTGGCCTGTGCATCAAAGGTTCTCCTGTGTGAGATGTAGTTCTAAAGTTCTGGTCAGGGTCATTATCTTTGATATGATTTAACCTGGGTATTCCTCAGTTTTGTAGGCACTTGTAAAATAATTAGATATGATTACACTGATAACTTGTGAGCACAGCCTGCTTGAGGCCAAATTGATCTGTAGGGCACAGATGAGGTCTCTGCTTGCTAAATGAGGAGTACTGCGTGTAAAAGGGGGACCTACAGTATTCGACTGAATTTTAAACCTGCAAACCCAGATGTTTCATGACAGCAGCTAGCTTTAGCTATTTTATTTTTAAGTCACTAGTTAAGTAAAGTCCCACGACACTTCAACAAACTGGTAGAGAATATTTTTCTCTGTAACTGCATATTTGTAGGAAGTGGGAGGCAAAGGGCTTAAAAGATATGGGAAGTGTCTTTCTGTTGGAACCTGCCTCAAATAGTCGGCAATTAATAATGCTGCATCATTCAGACATAACGTTTCCACATCCTGCCTGGACATGCTCTCTCATTTTAGAACACGTTACTCATTATATGTAGTAGGTCAGAGGATAATGTTACACTCTAAATCAGCTTCTTCTCTCATCTTTCTAAACCTTTAAAGCCTTCTTTCACACAGAAATGCAATTGTCAGCCATTCAGTGTCACAATTTGCAGCAACAGGATGAACAGTATCTTTTCACCCTTTGCTTGTAATCATGAAAGAAGAAATATCTGTCACCAATATTTTTCCAATCCAAATGGATTATTACACCCAGTGAGAAGTGAGGGATGTGTGTTGGGACCTCATTAGAACTACTTGCTACTACCACCATCAGCTGCACATTTCTCAGCACCAGCTTCTTATGGACAGAGTTTCATTAGCAGCTTTCATCTGTGGATTTTTAAGAGGTTTAATTACTTAGTAATGGTTGTGAGTTAAATTAATGAGTTAACCCATATTATATACCTTTGAGGAAGACCAAAACCTTTAATCTTAGATAAGGAGAAAAACTGTCACAGAGATTAGCACTTCTCTCACAAAGCGTGTGTGATAAACTGGGATCTGGGCACTTCACATGACTGACCTGATTTTCATGGGTGTTGCATACGTGAAATCTAAATTGGCTGTCTGATTTAATGACTTGGGGAAGGCTGTTCTAAATGATTTGCTCACAGCTGCTCGATGACCCTGATCATTTAGCTCTCAGTCCCTTGCTTTAATGATACAGCACACTTTGCTCTAATGTGGAAAAAAATATGGTTTTCATTGCCATTAAGACATTTCTGTCACATAGAAAAGAATCCAGCAGTTCTCTTCATAGAAGAGAATCCAGCAATATCTGAATAGAAAATCCAGTGAACCATGCTTCATTGGTGAAAATGAATAAAAATAGGGAATAAACACAGTGTAAATTTTTAAAAGTATGAATTTCAATTCCAGAAAACATGTTGCTGTAAGAGAATTGGTCAAATTAGAGGAAAGGGACCTGTGTTTTCCAGTCTTTCTCAGCTAAGATAGAGGTGAATTTGGCAGAAGTTGGTCCAGTAAAATCTGCTTTAGAATAAATGCATTGCTACTGAAGCTAATGAAAAAAACCTTATGTTTTTACCAGAGCTAATGAAAAGCCCTTTTACTTAAGTCAATGTACCCTCTCTTTTATCTGCAGTTTTTGCACTGCTTTATCTGTGGTTTTCCCACTTTATTTTTTTTTTCCATAAAAGAAAGGGTTGACAAATGGCTGCACCGATCAGATCTCCAGTATATAGCAGATGATACAGAGAAGCATGGCTGATACTGGCAGTAGCATCAACCCAGGGCAGCTCCCTCTGTTAATTATTGGGCCTGGCTTACAGCAGAAAGTCTCTTACCGTATCTTGGGAGAGGCCTTTTCAGTAATAGATAATGAATTAACTAGAGGGAGGTTAACAAAACAGTACACATCAGCATACAAACCTCTTCCATTAAGCACTAACTGCATGAATTGCCCCCCTCTCTTTTTCTTTTAGGGATAAGAATAGATTCATTAAAGTAGTTCTAAATATTTTATCACCTTTAATGTACTCGCACAGACAAGGCTTTGCAATACAGCCTCAGACATAATTCCTAAATGAGCTCTCTCCTTCATAAAAACTCTCATTAATCTGTCTAAAAGAAGATGTGTGTCTTGTCTGCTCAGTGCAACCAGTGTCAAACCTGTGATGTGTTGGTTTATGTGAAATAAAATAAAGCAGCCTAAACTCTGTAGATAAAAACATTAATGACAGAATTGGAATTCCTGGAGCTAATAGAACACTTGCCTTGTTTTCTGCAGAGAAATAAAATTCTTGGGGTTTTGAAGCAATGAGTGCCTCTCATAATTAAGATGAGTGGTCATGGAGTGCACTCATTGTCCTGAAAGAGAGGGAAATTCTTGCCCTAAGTAGTGGAAAACTGGACCTTATTAAAACCATTCTGAAATTGCTTCTAACTCCGAGGATGTAGCTGATGAGCCATTCTCTTTGGAGTGCCTAATCACTACTTAAATTACAGGTGTTACCTCGATAACTGAAAATTATCTTCACTTTGACAGAATTGGTCACACTGTGACATCTTGTGGAACAAATCATTCCTAGTACAGTTGGTTACATATTCCACCCAGCAAATGGCTTCTGTTTTGTGACAGACACGAGAGAGCTCCACAGAGAGACCTTTTTCAAAGGCTCCTAATCATTCACTTTAGGACAGTAATACGGTATCAAGACTTGTCTTGGCACAGCAGAACACTTTGCAAAAATGCAAGACATTTCAGGCAGAATGGAGAACATTCCTAAAGTGCAATACAGCAGCCAAATGACAAAGGAGCTTGTATTTCTGGAGAAGGGGTAGGCAGGCATGTGAAGAGGATTATATGGACAGATAGAAGTAAGTGCACTAGGTAGAAACAGTGATTTTAATGAAAAAAAAAAAAATTGTCTTGGAAGAACAGTGGAAGTAGAGAATGTGATCCTGGGACTGAATGTCCATCTTTGTCAGGTGCCTGCACATGGAAACATAGCATCCTCTGTCTCCAGGTTGCTGTGGATAAAGAAGTAAACATTTAAAAGCTGCTGTGGGGAGCTGTCCCTTTATAGACTGTCTTCAGACTCTCTTTAGTGGCCCATTATAAATCTTTACTTTATGTGAAGGGCAGTGAAAGAAGGAAAGGTTTTATGGTAGAATCTCCAAGTATTTAATTTTTCAAGGATGGATCTTATCCTCTACTGATGTAAAGATTGTGCCCTGAGAGGCAGAACAACTGATACTAGCAAAGTACCAATGGCTTCAAAAAAAAAAGCCAAAGCAATGGAATAATTAAGCTGGATTTCCTGTTGGCACTCCATGCATGGCCAGCTTTAGACAGACCTGAAGGAGGACATGTAGGTTGCTGCTGCAATATGTAAGATTTGGTGTATGGCACTGGGAGAACTGTGATCTTTGGGATATTCCCAAGGGCAGGTTGCACACAGTTAGTGAGCACTTCCTGGGAGAAGAAGGATGCTTAATCATCATTTGAAAAAAGTGGGTTTGTTGTTTTACTCCAAGTTTGTAACCTCCTAATTTCCTTCTCATGTATAATTCTAAAGCAAACAGATGAGTGTGTTATTGCACAGAACATGCATTTTATTTCCCTGTGTCCTTGGATTAGGGTTCGAGCTGGTGCTTTTGTACAGAACCAAGCTGTTTCCTACAGTCCTTTATCCTGGACTTACTGAGTTTGCACAAGGTTTACAAATAAATAGAAAGTGTAGCATGCCTGAGTGCAGTGGTGTTGGAGCACAGTAAATGTAAGTGTACATACATCAGTGCCTGATGCTCCCTGCACAGTAGTCAAAGAATCCGAGATGGTTTTTGAAAGGGTAAGTATAGATATTTTTAAAATATCTAGTTTATACATAAATATTTATGAGTTCCACTAAACAAACCATTAAAATGCTTTAAATGCATTAAGATATCTTATTGAAAAACCATTCCATTATCAATATCTTTGTGCTGGTTATGCTTTTGTATTAAGTCAGACAAGGAACATTGTGAGGGAGAAGGACTTGTCACTCAGAAGTGTGTGTGAAGTGTAATGTTTGAAACATGAAGGAATTGAAGTGATTTCCGAAACAGAGGAAATTGGGAAAAAAAATCAATGTAGTAACAGCACTGTGTGGAATAGACAAACATTTTTCTTGTTGCACTTTGCTTTGACATTCACACAGTGATACCTCCAGAATATTTAAGAATCATTTGAAAGAACTGACAGTAACTTTGTCCACATGAAGGTTGTAAGGCTGGTTCTATGACTTGTTCTAAGTGAAAGCCTCTCCAGGGATCCCATACCTGGGAATTCTTGCAGGACATCTGAATTCAGACAGATCATAGGATTTTTTTTAAGGGTGCACCTAGGTTTCTCATAAGAAATCTGGAAATCATCCCAATCTGGCAGGTGACAACTGCACATCTGGTGTGGCTGTGTCTGTACAGCCCACCCTAAACTGGACACTTCACTGCACCAACCCCACAGTGGCAAGAGTTGCTCACTGAGGCTGGTAGGAAATGCATCACAGTTATTTCTGTGAGGCTCAAATTAAATCAAAATCCTCCATTAAAAACAGGGGTTTGTTCTTAGAACGGTGTTTAAAAAAAAATAAATAAACATTAAAAGTAGGAAAAGGGCCTGGAAACTTCAGGTTATTCTATGTTAAAACATGTTAGAAACAGTATAACTTTTTTTTAGAACAAGTTTTAATCTTTTTTTATTTTTAGGTTGTAGTACCAATACTATATATTTCCTATATATTATATATAGTAAAATATTATATAGGATAAGTTTTGTGTTATAATACCAAATATAAGGTTAAAAAATCAATTGCTTGGAGCAAAACAAATTGTCTTCAGCTAAATGTGTTTCCTTTATGGAGTTTCTAATGTTTTCTTGTAGAATCAGAGCAAAACCATATTTTAAATTCTCAGAATCTTAGTCAAGTGGGATTCTCCTTCTGCAAACATCTCTGAGGAAAAATCTGGAAATAGGAATAGCATTTGGAGAGGAAGATGGGATACAACTCTTAAGGTAATTGCGAGTAAGGCAGAGGTACTTCTCCAGAAAAAAAATAAATAAAATGTTTGTTGCTGCCAGCAATTGAAAACTCTTAACCAAAGTCTCTGAGGCTTTTTAAAATTTTTTCTATTGATTTGGGACTTTTATATTTTTTTGGTTTATCTCTGAATGTCATTCAAAAAATAATTGTTGCAAATGTTTAGCTGAAGTGGCTGTTTCAGTGGTGCATTCGAGACTGAGTAATTTCACTGTTTCAGACAAAATGATGTGTACTGAAGTGGCTGTTACATTTGTGAGACACTGAAAGCTCTTTTCTTCATAAATTATGAGTAAGCCGAGAATGAAGTTATGCACCAGGAGAATGTGTGCTCCTTAAATACCTTTTTTCCATAGGTTTGTATTGATGAGTTTATAGAGATGAACACACGGGTATTTTTGTCCTAGTTGGAAAAAAATGGGAAGAAATGCAAAATAACTTTTTCATCTTTTCAAACTTTACATTTGATTTCTTTAAAAAATAAAACTTTTAATGTCAGTTGCTTATGATATTTTTATAATGAAGTGGTTTGAAAAGCTTACAATATTACAAAAAGAAACTTTATTTTGAGCAGATAGTTTAAGTGGTTGTTTTTTAGTTTCCTTCAATTTTACACCTGAACAAGTACATGGTACCAAGTAGAAGCCAATTTGAACTCTTTTGGTTTGTTTAATGTAGCAAAAATAGACAATAAAAATAACTTGATTAAAAATTTTCACTTGCACCTGGAAGCTGGACAGGACAGCAGCACATATTTCCCTTCTCAGGATTACTCTTTCCTTCTAAATATTTACATATCTTGTGCAGAAATTAGTAACTCCCAAGAGAAGTAACTTAACTACATCTACTGGGGGATTGGAGGATCTGATTTAAATCTCTGGTTTGGTGCAAGGGCAGAGCAGATTTGGAGAGGAGAGGCAGCATCAGCTCTGAGGATGCTTTAATGTGTCAGACTTGTGACTGGAGCCATCAAGAATGTGGTGTTTATGAAGTGATCCTTTTTCCACAGGCTTGGTAAATGGGAACCAGGTGTCCCTGATGCCAAATAGGCTGAAGTCTATTTTGTCATCCTGTAGCAGGCCACAGAAGACATCCTTTTTTTAAAGGATTTCTTGAGGAAGGAGTCCAAAGTGCATCCTTTCTTCCTTGGCTGTGTTTGTTACGGTGGCAGCTGGAAGCTACTGCAGCCAGAAGCGCCCCTGAGGTGACTTCTGGGGGATATTCCCCCCACTGGATCCCATCACAGCTGGCTTCTGCCTGGTTTGCAATAAAAAACCCCAAACCTCTAAAGCACTGGGGAATCAAAGCCGTTAATTCCTACACACCACAGTAACTTCTTGAAGCTGCTCTCAAAGATGATCAGTGAACCAGGGAAGGATTTAATGGATAAGTGAGGAGATAAGCAGAGATTTCCACTGACACCCACAGCCTCATGAAACAGGAGCCCTAATAGGAACTGTGTTATCAGACCTCCATCTCCCCACCTTATGGCCTCTCAAAGGCTCACCAGAAAAATTCAGGCCTCCCTGGTGCTGCTCCAGAGCATTGCTTTGCTGTTACAGCAAATCTTTGCAAGATTTCCTCAAG
Organism: Dicrurus megarhynchus; assembly: GCA_013399195.1. Classification (NCBI taxonomy): domain Eukaryota; kingdom Metazoa; phylum Chordata; class Aves; order Passeriformes; family Dicruridae; genus Dicrurus; species Dicrurus megarhynchus. Next base: position 3,900,469 of record VXAD01004603.1, on the reverse strand, counting down.
AATGAGAACAAGGTATGTTTTCCCCCTTGTTCTTGCCAAAATAATAATGAAATACCTTGAACAGGTTCTGTTACTAGTGAATCTTGAATAGGGAATTCCACTTTCCTCATCCCTACCCCTTACAAAGTTAATTTCCTTCAGGGATGAATGGGTTTGCATAGGAATTCATCATTTTCTCTTTTCACAAAAAAAATCCGAACACAGAGGAAAATTCATTCTCTGGGGATTTTTGAAGAACGCAATTCTTACTGCTTGAAATCTTTATCAGACCCTCTCATTAGATGGCTCAATCTACTGCAGAATGATCTTTAAGCAGCTGCTGCACAGACTAAGGGAACTCTTCGTTGCAGGGTTTCAAACGCTTTGCTTAATCACGTCTCGTAATGAGTGCTTAATGATGGAAGAGGGAAGCAGAGAGGCATTCATATTCTATTTCTTCTTTGAAATAGTTTCACCTGACCTTTCCTAAATGACCCTCAGATTAGGTTCCTAATAACTTCTAATTAACACTTTCCACATGCTGCTCTACATAGGAAATCTGATTTCTTACTCCTTTCCAATCCCAGAAATTATTGGTTTTGGACACAATTGTGACATGATCTTGACGTCAGCAGTGTCTGTGAGGCCATCCCAAATTTATTTTTTTTAAGATGTGCAATACAAGTGCAAAATACAACTCTAGAAAAAATGAATTTGTAAATCGGTGTTAGATGTGCAAAGCGTATTTAAAATATTCTTTTCTATGACAGACTAATTTTTAGCAGATTTTTGTTGGAGCATATTAAAGGTTATTATGAATGAGTCACGCTGCAAAATCTGTAGAGATAAATCTCATGCTGTCTTTCATAATCATTGCATGTTGAGTTTAAAAGCTGTGTTTTTTACATTGGCAAAGCCTTTATCAGTATTGATGTTGTTTATTATACAGTCATAATCGTAATTTTGTGTGGATTTTACATCTAAAAGTAGGTAACTGGAATAGCAAATTCTTTTTCAAGATTTAAGGAAGAGAGAGTTATATCTGGATATAAAATAGGTTTTTCCCTAATATTATTCTATGCGAGTGCAAGCATTCCCTTTATTAACAGGCAAATCTATGATTTAATCTACTCTGACTTTCAGCTGTTTCTGATGAATCTTTTATTCTAAAATCCATTATATATGTAGGTAGTGGAGGACTGAGATGTAGTGATAGATCATTTTCCTGAGGTTCGAGCAGCAATGACATGCAAAAGCCCTCTAAGCACAAACGGAGGGTTTGGACAAAAAAAAATGCGAGTAGAATTAATAAATTGGAAAGTGTGAGCTGTAAAAAAATGACACTCATAAAATGTGAATGGAGAAGGACTTAGAAGTGCAATTTTGAGCATAGTGAGAGATTTTACAGAAATTCCTTCCTACAGTTTGGGCATTAGGAGATTATAGTGCATGACACAAGAAGCTGGCAAGTTTGATGGCTTTGTGATATTTTGTAATAAATGGTGTTACAAAATGGTACCACTACAATTCAGAGACAGTTATATTGAGGCAATGGTTGCTCTTTTTTGCAATATTTACAGGATGCATTAATTCAGCAAAACACTAAAATTTCTATATGGAATTACAAGTGACCTACTTGTAATTCCATATAGAAATTACATGGAATATAATTTCTATATGGAATATATGGAAACTTAAAGATGTTTCTTCATGTGCTAAAAATACTTTTGAACTTCTTTGCATTTATTTTAGAACTGACTTCACAGTTCTTACCTGAATGCAGCACTACTTTGGAAGTTCAGAGACCCCCAGTGCTCACCCCACCAGTGCCACTTATAGCTCATTGGAGTATGAATGGCAAACTGCTCAAATGCTTCCTTTTCTATTACAAAATTATCAATATTTTAACACTGCTCTGAAGTGTGTGTGCCAGCAGTATCACAATTCACACCGTTCCAGCAGGAAGCTGGTGTGTTCCCTGCATGGCACTAATGAACAGATGGCAGACTCTGCAACAAAGCGCTGACTTCAGGCTTTGATCAAACAACTCCTTTTCACCTCTTGTCAATTGCTGGGATTTTTTGAATCATGATCAAGATGCTTTAGGAGCTGAGTGGAGTCATTTAAACCTCAGACTAAGGCAAGTGTGGACTACTTTCTTGTTCTGTGTTCTCTATTGCCACTTTTTTTCTGAAAGTGTGGAATTAATCCATTGGAAGTCATGATTGGAGTAGGAGGGAGCTGTACATCCAGGTGAGAAAATATCTCTTTTTATTTGTGTATTCAGAAACCAATGATTTAAAATACACAGCTCTCACACGGGCTCATGCTGAAGTCATTGTCCAGGACAAGTTCTGAGTGTATTTCAGACTTCCTGTTCTATCCCAAAGATACAATTTACGTTTTCTTATCCCAGGAGTATTAAAGCACAAGTTGTGGGTTGTTCACTTTTTCCAGTTGTCACCAGTCTCTGAAAAAATCTTATGTCATTGCAACAAAATTGTCTCATTTGTGTTGGATATCTTCTCTGCCTTTTCTGGGATTAGTAATGATTCATTCTGGAAGTTGTCCTGTGTCTCTTGTGCTACCTATAACAAAGTTTCCATTCCCACAACTTCCCAGTGGATGTCTGGTTCTTCCTGCTTTTACTTCATATGCAGCACACAGGGAAACCGTGACTATTTTTGCCTTTGTGGCACTATCACTGCAGTTATTATAATATATATTATAATATATATATTATATGCACTGCCTTGGCTTACTTTATCAAGTACCTACATACAATAGGCTAATTTTTATTTCTTTTTTGTCTACACACAGTGATTTGTTGGCTAAGTATTAATTGCTTAGCTGGTTTTTAGTTCTACTCCTTCTGATTATTGTAGCTTCACATTTCATGCCGCTTCCAATGGAACCCTTTGAGCAATGAGATGTGGTTTAATGTCTGTCCTGTTAGAAAACCTAAAGAGCTTGATGTTCTGTGTCCAGTCCCATTTTCTAGGCAGTATAAGCTAAACTGGTGCACTCTCTTTGATTGTCGAAGTCTGGGGATTAAAAATCTGCTGGGATACACATGAATAGGCCCATGGGAAGAGGAACAGATATTCTTTCTAGAGGAGAATTCTTCCTCAAATTTCACAACAGATAAGTTATGATAACACCTTCAAATGTCAAAACACCTATTGAAGTTATGAAAGAACTCAAATGTCTTCAAAGCGATTCTGATAATCTTTTTTAAATATCACCAAAATCCATTTCTCTCTAGCTGTGTTTTGGGAATGGTTCATTAAATGCCAACGGGTACCTGTTAAGAGGATCTACCAGAAATACTGCTGTGGAAATAGTCACAAAATCTACTTCCTAGGCAAAAACCCTAATAGTGGGAATGCCTTTAGGTTTGACTAGACTGGTCACTATAAACAAATTCAGTTCCAAACAATAATGAAGATTTCCAAATTTTCAGTTAAAGCTGTTTATCACTTGTTGCTCAAGTAGGTCATTTGCAAAATCAAATCTCAAGCATCAAGTTAAAAAAAAAAGATATTTCTGAGTCTGACTCACAGAAAATCTGTGACCTTTGAAGTCTTCAATTACTTCCTAGAACCTGAATTTTCACCTCCGAATTTCTTTACTGAGCTTACTAAAGAACTTAGAGCAATCCCTCAGCTAAAGGTCACGGTGTTGTGTGGTGTTACCTGGGGTTTTATTATTTCCTCATAAACTATGACATTTATAAAATGTCAGCAGCTGAAGAAATCAGGGCTGTATGAACATGGAGGAAGAGTTTAAAAAAAACAAACTTGTTTACTTTGGCAATTCCATCAGTGGTGGTTCAGAGTTAAAAATGTAATCAAAACAAATATTATTGTTTACAGATACTATTACTTACTGTCCTGGCTTGCCAGACGTTCACTTTGGTACACTTAGGAGTAAAAATTCAGTCATATCATACTTTCTTTAATAGAGTGACCACAGAAAGCTCTCTTCTGTCCAAACTTGCAGTGCATTCCACTTTCTCATCCCAGCTAGGGGTGATCCACACTCGGGTTCTCATATTCAGATAAGCCAGAGTTTCTTTTGGGGTAAAAGAGTGATAGTCATAATGACAGATATAAATAATGAAGATAGCAAGATGCAGTATGGGAGATGATAAAAAAGGGACAGAGGAGCACAAGTGAGTAACACCCCTGACTGCAGCAAGCTGTTTTCTCTTCCTCCTGCTGTCATCTGCTCCTCTGGTGCTCTCAGCCCGCTGCCCCTTCAGCCTTGATTGCCCAGTGACCCTCCATCCCAAATGCCAATTTATGTTTCTGTGAGGTGAAACACAACCCTCCTGTTTGCTGACCTCTATGCACAGGCATGAAGTCATCACACACTGTGATACCAGTGAGGCACTGGGTGCTCGAGACCAAATCCACCAGTATAAAGCGATGGAAATCCTCTGTCCTCAGTTTTATTTATTTATTGTTTATTTTGATTTACAGCAAGATTGGGATTGGATTGGGATCGGCTCAGGTTATTAACCTGTAACTGGTTTTCCTACTTCAACCTGGTTAATTTACACTAACGCTTGATTGCCCATCCTCTAACCCCTGATAAATACCTAGTGAAGTCAGAGAAAAAAAAATTCTATTTTTCTTTCTAATTTTTATAATCATCATTTTGTCACTGCAGCAAGTCAGAGAAAGGAACAGCGGCTGTTACATCCATGCTCCTTATTTCTGGATTCTAGAAAGATGCGCTGCCTGCATGCCTGGAGCAAGGCAGGAGGATAAAAGGTTTTGGTTAGAACCAGGCAGAGACCTGGGCACAGCTGAGGGGAAGCTCCTGACAAGAAATATTTACATCTCCTCAAAACTATTGATTTTCACGTTTTTCTGTTGAGTTACAAGTGAAACCTGGCAGCCCCGCTGAGAGCAGGTACACACCTTCCCTCAGGTGTGTTTCAAGTCAGGCAGGAATAGACACAGTCCTGGGGCATCTGATTGAAATTTTGGAAAGAGATATGTAATCTGATTGAGAATTAAGAGTTTCTAGTGGCCTTTACCAGAGGCAGAAGCTGATTGGAATTTAGGAGACAGAGTGGATAAAAAAGGTGGAAAGGGGGCGAAAAGGTAGCACGTAGTAGGGATGGAGAAGTAATTGAAAAGTAGAGAAGTGAAAATAGGGGCTTACAGGGCATATGTGGCACTGTCTGATAATGATTCAGATGGCAGAGATGGCAGCCAAACAAACAAACACCCAGGATTAAGCTTGCTGGAGCATCTGGAGTCCCTTTGGCACAGGGCATTTGGTGGACTGGGGAATATCACCCATTGTGACTGGAGCCCAGTTCCCACAAAATGACAGAGTTAATCAAGGTTGATGTCACAGTGATAGCTGAAAATCCCAAGGACTTGTGATACATTTTCAAACAAAATTTTGTTTAATACATAGGATTCTTTTGTCACCTACAATAATAACTAGAAAAAAATCAGGCCTTAGGCTTATCCTCCTGTAAAGTTTTTGCTGACTGGTTTGTTACTCGAATTCCAAAACATTTTTCTGATCACATATGTTTATTATGCAAAATATATGAAAATATATGAGCAAAATATATCCTTTTGCTCTCCCCCTCCCCCCACAAATTATCATACGGATCAACAAAACAAAAACCCCTCATAAGTTATCTATTTTCAGTTAGAATCAGACCTGTACCTTACACACAGCAATGTAACTGATACTTCAGTTACATCAATGCAAATTAATATCTCTGTAGACATTCTCATTTATTTCTGGGTATTACTATGTTATATGTAATTAAAGAGTTATTTGACATTAAATAAAAGGTGGAAAGTACATTTTAACATTTTAGAGCATTGCTGAGTTTATACCTAACTGCAGACTTTCTGTTACAGTACAGATAATAAGCATAAATAATTGTGAGATCACAATGGAAAAAAATGCTGACCATAACAAGAGGAAGGAGCATGAGTAAGTCATCAGTGAAGAGAAGGCTGGGAAGGGATGGGATCTATTTCAAAAAATATCATGGATACATTTATCCACATCCACACTTGTTCTCTTGACTCCTCTTATTGTCAGTGGAGAGAAACATGGCAGAGATTTACACTTTTTTCTAGAATTGGTATCTAAGCTAGGATGCTCTTTGTCTTTTTAAAATGTGTTCATTATTCTATTTGCCAGCTAAAATTGATAACTTGTGTTGAGAAGCTGATCCAGGTGTTTGGGTCCTGAAAAGACAGATGAGCCAGAAGAAAACAAACTCAGTTATCTGTTGACAGTGAAAGGCGACTAAACATCCTCCAGGAAACATGGGCTTCATTTTCTTCACACTTTGCTAATTCAACAGACTTGTGGCTACAATTTGGTGATTTTATGCCCTCTAAATTGCATTTTATGGCTTTCATCACTTTGGATGTTTTTGGTTTTTTGGTTTTTTTTTTAGGAAGTGAGATTCTGATCTCATTATCAGTGTAAAATCCTTGGAATTAGAGTCACACAAGTGAGGAAATAGGGTGTGAGCAGTAAGTACTGGCTTTGAACAGTTGGGTTATTATGGAGTTATATTCTGTCTGCTAGGTCATCATTGTAATGAGATATTAGACAAGCATGGATTTTGCTGAGATACTGATGAGGATGGAGTAGTTTTGCACCTTTCCCCAAATATATCTATTTTTTTCTTGTGTATTGCAGTGGTCATACTGGTATTTTTGACCAGTCTTCCATGGCTTCTGCTAAGTGCACTAGTTCTTTTCCTCATAGAGCATTCTCACTTGTTGTTCTTGAACTGGTAAGGCAACTTCACCTGCAGAGGAAGCAGGTCCGGGAGAGAACATGTGGTTTTTGAAAGGAGAGTTGATTGCCAGCCATTTCTTTACATTAGTAGATGTGTACAGGAGAGGAAATAATTCATCATTTTCAATACAATAGCAAAGTTCAGAAGTGTTTGAAGTAGACAAAGTATGATCATGAAACATGTTGGAAATATTTCAGTATTTATTACTAATGTCAATGATCACTCTGAGCCTTTTTTATTAATCTGGTTGCACTACTCTTGAATTTGCAGTTTATAGATCCTCTTTACTTAGGGTCTAAAATCACATATAACCTATGGGATCAAGGGTTGATTTTGTGTAATTGACAGCATTCATCACACAGTGCTGGTTTTGCTCTCTGCTTCAGAACCTTTAAAAGTGGAAAATATCATATTCAGCAATTCATGATACGTTGAAGATATGATTTATATCACCAGGTTTAAAGATTCATTACTTGATTCCATAAATCACACTAAAAAGATTGGTTCACCGAGTCAGCCCTTGTCAAATGTTCTTTGAACTGAGAAAAAAGGGTTAGAAAAATAAAACCTTCATGGCCTCACAAAGAAAAAATGAATTAATATCAGCTCTGTGCCTCCAGCTCTACTGTCCCTTCATACACAGCAAGTTGGTACAGCTGCCTCTGTCAGCACTTTTCTGTCTGTGTCCCCTTCTTGCTCACACTGCTTCACCTGTGAGCTGAATACTCATGAGCACAGTGTTCCATGAATCTTCTGCTGCAAAGGCAGAAGCTCTTTGAAATCTGTTTGTCCAGCTTCTTAAAAAAATGCAAATAATTATTAGCTTTTCTGAAACTTTGTCAAGTTTCACTGAAATAATTCACTCTTTTTTTGCTTCATCTCGATGCTGCTGGGATTTGCTAAGATAGAGGAAATCATCCCAGATAAATGCAATGTCACAGAACGACCAGGAAATGACAAAAAAAAAAATAGATTGAAGTCAAAAGTTCTGGAACATAAAGTATGTTGTGGGCACAGCCCTTTTCTCAAGACAAGAAACACACCGTATAAAGTATGAAAAATATGAAAGTCAGTATAATAACATAATCAACTTCCTGTGAAAAAAGAATTACCACTTGACTGAATCCAAAAGAGGGTGCAACTAAGAGGAAGCAGAGATTGTATAAGCTAAATCTCCAAATAGCTGGAAGATCTAGCTAAGGTGTAACTTGATAATGAAAGTGGGAAAGGGAAGTAATAGGCAGCCAGCTGAACACTTTCAGTCAGACTCAATTTCTCCCACAACATCATAAGCTTCATATGATTAAAGAAAATGAAAGCTGAAGTTTGGCTTTCAACAATGTGCATAAAGAGGGCATATATGAAAAGTTTCCTGAATTAATTCTTACTGTGCTGTTTGAAACCTTTTCCACAGCCCTGGACTTCCCTCTGCCCTCTACAAAGGTAAGTTGGAATATTTTTTATTTGATTTTCATTAATCAAAGACACTGTTTGCCTCTCTTCCAGGATAGTACTTCAATCATGCTGTCTGTCTTGCAGCTACAAAATACTGTTACCACAGGCTCAGAAGAGATGCAGAGGAGATCAGCCCAGGTTAAGGTAGTCATGGACTTGAATTCTCTTTCTCTCCTCTCTCCTGCCTCGTCACTCCTTGTAGCTTACCCCAAACCTGGGCTACTCTTCTTTGGGCATAGCCTATGTGATAGAGTCTTGGATATAAAAAACTCTTTCCAGCCTCTTTTTGCTGCTGTATCAATTCTTAATTATTATCTTACTCATATTATGTTGATGCTGTTACACCATTGATATTATTATATAAATTATTTCAAATATGCCTTTTTATCTTTTCCAAACTTGCGCACTAGAGACAAATTGAGCGCTTCTTGAAGACAGAGAAGTTCCTCTTGACATTACTCCTTATCTATAACCCCCTGCTGACCTCCACCACACATAAGCCTGTAAAGAACAAATAACAGCATAACACTGATCCTTGTCCCCACAGCAAGGGAAAAATAAACAGCAGCAGCAAAACCTCAAACCCAGTGACCTATTGTAATTCAAGTGAAATTGTTTTAGAACTTATGATCCCTCTGTCCTTAGGTGTTCATAGAGGGATGCCTTTGATATATAGCACTGATAAGAGGCTTATTCCATTAAGCTGTAGTGATTCTCGCTTTCACGCATCATTTGACAGAGAAAATGAGAATTTGCAGAAATAATAGCTAATGTAAAGTATATCATGTCGCAGTGCAGTTAGACAGGTAGGAGATAAAGTTTATGTATTATGTTATAGAGTACTTTGCACATTTTATTGTATGTGCACAAAGATCTTTTGGGGTTGGATTTTTTCTATACCAAATTTAAAATTGATAAGAAGATTGGGTTTGGGTCAGGATGTATCCTCTGAACAGAGGGTAGGGTTTCAGTTTCAAATAAATATTCTTGCACAAATCATAAAGGTTTAATTAAAACTGGATGAAGAAAAGGAAAGCTGGAAACAGAAGCAAGAGGGAAGTAAAATGGTACTTGACTCAAATAACAGTTTTATGGTTCCATACTCTACCTCATACCTTCAGACACACACAGAAACCACCCTAATGCTGAAGTAATGCTTCTGGGACATTTTTCTGGGGCTATTTAAAAAGCTTGTCAAACCAGTTCTTACCCTGCTTGCTGAAGTTCACACTGAAGGGGTGTCGCTGTTATCACCGTGGAACGGAGAAACGACACAGACTCCAAGTTCAGGGTAGAGAGAAGGCCGAAGCGCTTTATTAGCTTCGTGAAGGGTTTTTATATGTTAGTTCGCAAAAAGTGCACTATATGGCATAAAGTAATTGGTTCTTTCGGCCATCCACCCCTTAGGGTGATTGGCCAAGTTGTAAGACACCCATCTCTAAATATTTTTCTAGTTGGGAACATAACAAGGGTGAACAGCAACCTTGCAGGTGCAGAGATTTACAAAACTGTAACATTGTTTTGAATTACTTGCATGGGAAAGGCAGAGTTCTTACAAACTACTGCTGAGAACTGAAGAAATTCTTTGCTGGAGCTTTTTCAGCATCCACAAAGGGGGGTTTCTTCTCCATGCATTTCTACTTATGGGAGGATGGCATTGCAAATATCAAGGAAGTGCATTTTAATTAATGCCTATGATTCCCAAGGACAGGTTGGCAATGGTTAAATCATTTCTTGCACAGCAAGTTGTGAAAGTCACTTGCAGTGGCAAAATATATCACAGCCTATTAAAATTTCCAAGATTTTTGGACACATCATAAGCTCTAAGGTGGTGGATATTTTATTTTTGCTGCACTTTAGTGCATCCATAACTTGATGGCCCTTGTGAGCAATAATCTGAATTGTCTAGCATAAGAACCATTTACTGTTATTTACAAAAAAGGGAACAAATAATTTAGGATTTAACTGTTTCTATAAGGAACTAAAGTGACTGTGGCAGCTTCTATAATGAAGGAAGTCGTAAGCACTATTTTAAATTGTGATATTTGCATAGCGGTGCATAAGAAATTAGGAAGGGTGGTGTTAGGAATTTGATCATTTCCCACAGTTCAGAAACAAGGTATGAAGGAAAGGAGGGACAAAAGCTGCATTCCTTCATACCATGCTCTTAGAGGAAATTTAGCTTAACAGGGTTTTGTGAACACACCTCAAGTATTTTTACTAGTGCTGACAGTTTCCTGGAAACTTTCCTACTTTTAAAATGTTTCAACTGCACCAATAAACAATCAAAACCTTTTAAATTTATTTGAAAATTGATGGTTTTCCCCTCTGCAGCCCGTAAATAGAAGATATAAATGAGAAAAAGCCCCGTAAGAGTATGTGTGTTTGTTCAGTAAGTGAAGAAATATTCTGGGATGTGTGAAACCCAGCTTCATTTCACTGGTCAGTTTTGTTTGAATGGAAAGATTATTTTCTAAGACCATGGAGATAGCACCAAACCAGACAAATTAAGGGACTCTCCTACGTGCACAGGCAAAGTGAACAACCAGCCTGTAAAAAGCATACACTTTTTTCATCAAAATTTAGTTAGAAGAATACTTTGTTACTTCTGTAAGACTTTAATCATAACGAACAAACCTGTTTGTATTAAAATATTGTCAGATTTTTCATCTTGGTCTTTTGCTTACAATGATCTGCTTATCTCTAAACTTAGGACACATTACTGTTATTTCAGCTCTCAGTTCTCTGTTCCCTTCCTATTACCACACTATGTTGTATTTCTGATGGTCATGCAAAGACAAAATATCTCATTGCTTTCACACTAATTAAGACATTTGGAAGTGGTCACAGCGTTCTAGAGTTGGAGCCTTTGCTTTTTAGATTACTTTATCCTGAGGATAGCAGAGAGCAGCTGCTCTTTCTTCCTTGGGGATCTTTTGATTATGAGGAAAATACCCAACAAAGTGCTATTCTGAGAGCTGGGAAAGTCTCTGTGCAGCATCACTAATTCTGCTTTCCCTTTTGCTGCTACTTCCATGTTATGACAACTCCTACAGTTCAAAACTATGATTCTTGTTATATGTGACAGTGTTCTGCAGTACAAAACTGACTTATAGACCATGTAAACAAAATATAGGAACTCAAGGTGTGGAAGAAAATGGAAAAACGTTAGAACACAGTGAAAAAAAAAATTGTGCATGTCTAAATACTTCTTACTGTACTTGCCTTGAGACAATTTCTAACTACATTTTTTCAGCTGCTACGTTATTTGGTGTAGCTGAAATCACTAAGAGAAATAGGGAGAGTATAACTGAAGAAGAATACGAGTCATCACAGAAGTCATAGGTTTTTACCATTTCCTATACTAATTTTAGAACATTGCAGGTATCATTGCTTTCCTAGGTCAGCCATAGGCATTAAATATGCTGTAATAAATTTTTCAGAACTTCCAATTTCTGTTGCTCACAGAATTTCCTAGTAGCCTTCATAGACTTGTCTTTAAAACATAACAGTGTAATCCAGAACTGTGATGAAAACATTCTGAGTATTTGACAAGGAAGTAACAGTTTAACTTCATGTTTGAAAGCCAAATATTTTTAGTGGCTGATCTTTTGCTTTTCTATTTATTGTCTTCAGGGAAAAAGGTTTGTTTTTAGGACATTATGTAGCTGTTTATCTTGATTTCACAAGTTCTTTCTATGTTACGTGGCACTGATATATATCCGTTTTCAGGACTGTGATTACTTGATATTTGGTTTGCTTCAGCAGCACAGAACCCAAGGTATTTACAGATTATAGGAATAACATCTATCATTCTAAAAGCATTGAATCTGCCTTCTAGATACAAACAGAGTGACTTTTGCAGGTAATGTTTTGTGTTTGAGAAACCTGTGGATTAAATCCTCTTCATTTGTTCACGAATGACGTGAACTAACTACGCTTGTATAAACAAGGTCACACAATTCCTGTGATGTGAATTCCCATCCAATCAAGAGGATCCCACAAAACAGTGTGCTAGGAACCTACTCCATGGCACATACCATGACATAAAGGAAAATGTATTTTATCCTTCATTTCAGAATTCAGTCTGAGAAGTGATCAAAGAACTGAAAAATATCTCATTATGTTATGTACAATGTACTGAGTACAGTGTCTTGATAAAGGTTCAGTCTATGCCTGTGCTCTCCATAATGACCAGGAAAGTACAATTTCTTCAAGTTTTGTAGAAAGGATTTTGAAAATTGAGTTTTCTAACTCAGAAACTCTGTCCACAGGAAGTGAAACTTCTTTTGAATCAAAAAATAACCATTAAATCATTTCAATGCAATCAGCTCAGTCATCATAACCCATTGTTTAAGATAGAAGACATGTTCATTTTTCTTGGAAGTTTATGCCTAAGTTCATTCTGAACGGATGAAGTTTATTGGTAAATACTCCAAATTTACTTTCTTGTTCTGCTCTTGATGTTTAAAGTACTACAAAAGTATGTACTGAAAAGACTGCCTGATACATTCTAAGAATTTTTTTCTCCCATAAGGCTACTTTTTTAAACACTGCTGACGTAAAAGTAATGTTTGTTTAGGTACCAGACTAAAATGACAATTCTAATTTTTTTTCCTAGAGGAACATAAAAATTTCTTATTTTATTACAGTGGGGTGTTTTCTGTGCAATCTGTTCTAGGAGGTAATGATTTGGTTGTTGTGGACAATAAGAAGGCAAACTCAGATGCTGTAAACCAGACAGTTTTCCAATAAAACCTGAACTGGTACTACCAGCTAGTTTTATGGAGACTGATAACACATGGATTTTATGACTACTCTGTAACAAGAGCTGGGTATTGGCCAGTGACAAAAATGAATATCTTCATATTCCACTACTATTATTAGTGGCGTTACACCACCATCTACAGGCCCAGCTAAGACTAAGCCACGATAAAGGAATACCAGTTATACCCACAAAATAGTTGTTAGTTCCTCTTTGAGCTAATACATACAAATACTTGAACTAGTTAGGTAAAACCACAGTACAGCTTGTAGAGCATTCCATACCACTGAAAACTGTTCTGTCTGCTGTGTAACCTGAACATTTGCATGAGTGCCAGAAAAGCGAGTCCTGTTTGTACTCATCCTTCAGTCCACTATGATTAATATGATCATTTCAGTGCATCTCTGTTCTTAGACTAATGGAGGATTTAAGACACAGCAAAAAATCACATTTCCCTTAAAATGTAAAGTGAGAAAAATCTTCCTTCCCGGAATTTCTTAAACAAATCAGCTCAGAAGATATTTTGTCTTACAAGATATTAAAAATACGTGTAAGAAGTTCCTGTTTTGAAATGCCTTTTGCACACCAAAACCTTTTACGGCCCATTTTGCTGAAAGTTGTCCAAATGTGACAGTGCAACTGCCTGACAGTGACAACCACGACAACTTGCTAAATAGCTCCTAAAGGAATCCTTCTTGACTGTCGGGACTGAGAGTAAGTCCCTGGGGGTCTAGCAGAAAGGTGAAGGGTATAGTTTAGATATTCTCACTCAGGAAAGTAAAGGTGCTTTTAAATTTTATTTAACCCTGCTCTTTGCATCTTCTCATTATTTTAGAACTGAAACATGATGCTGGGGTTTTGAAACAGTTATGCTGGAGGACCAAACACCCTCACATCTGGATTTGCAGCTGTCTTTGGCCAAGTTAGATGATTAGAGGTAAGTAGACCACTATGCTGGTATTTCTTTAGAATTGTCTGAAAATGAGGATTTAATCTGTGTGGAATTCATGGCATAGTTTCCTCAGTAAGATATAATTATTTATACAAGCAAATTTTTCTTAACAAGCCCTCAATGAAGATGATTTCCCCCCTCATTTACGGCAGCTTGTCTTTAAAGGTTTGGAAAAGAACCATAGACCTAAAAATATAGATGGTAAAACCCGTGCCTGGATCAGGTAGCCCTCAACATTCTGGAGAGCTCCAATGGTCAACATCACCTTGGGTCTCCTTGAAATACACTGCGGCTTTAGATAGTGAAATTATTTACCAAATGCAGCAGAAAATTATTTCCTAAATGCAATGGACCTCATAAAGGAAGATCAGTGTGAAATTCAGATATATACAGTGAAAACTGAAAGTCTCAACTAAATTCCAATCTATCCCCACAGCACCTAAAAATCACCTAGTGTCTGTGTTTTCACTAGGGGGGTTTCTTAGGGTCTCTGTGTAGCACCTCTGCACATGCTCACAGCAGCAGCTGTGTGGGAAAGGCTGCCAGCTTCTCCCCATCTCCCCCTAACCTCACTTCTGAGTCGGAATAGTCAAATGAGGACACATTTTGATTTCATCTTTTGGAGATCTGAGGAGCATTCATTGCTCATGCCTGATGCATAAGAGTGACATTAAAATACGTGGCAGCAAGCAGAGGGAGGTGAAGGTAGCACTCCATCCAGGAGAGGACACAGCTGGTTCAGTGCCTTTCCCAGCTGGAGAGGGTTCTGCTTTTCCTGTCCTGTGTTTTGACTTCCTGTGGTGAGCCCATGCACAGAAGCACACGAGACCCACACAGTTCTGCTGGTAAAGGAACATTCCCGGTCCCTGCAGTGAACAAGTCCCTTGAATGACAGCCAGTGACAGCTGAACAGAAATGCTCAGGACTTTCCATGTGCATATCCCCCTGTGGAGACAGAACTAGGAGCTCGTGTTCCAGCAAATAATGAAGCTTTCTAAATGTAATTTTTAGCTGAATTAAATTACACAAGTTCATGACTAACCAAGAGATGAGGCAAGAAAGACTTCAGCATCCTGCAGCTTTTATAGGACTCCACATAAGGCATCAGGAGACGCTAATCCTGCAGTCTAGTTGTTTATGAACTACCCACACATAAACACCCATAATTAAATTTATGTTAATTTTTGTTGTAACTGATCTAAGAAACTCCTTGTTGTAGGAACTTTTAATTATAAAATATAAATTAGCCAAACATCTCTAATACAAATAGCTATTCTAATTTATTATAATTCCTATAAAAACCTAGCCAAGTACTAAAGTTAATAAAGAAAAGTGATGCAGTTCTGGTCCCTGTGCCCATGATAAATTTAGTTAAGAATCCAGACACAGCTGCAGCAAACAAGCAAATACTGAGTCTCATGTTTCCGACCTCTGTCTAAGCTACTTTTTTTGTTTGTTTTAAAACATAAACTCTCTCCTTGCTGATTCCAGATCTTAAATTTCCCTATCTACACGTTAATTCTAGTTAATCATAGTAAAATGCAGATACTGAAGATGGCTGTGTGCAGTGAAGTAGTAGTATCCTTGCAAAGACCCACTTTTTCTGTTAAAATGATATGTTTAAATTCCTAAATGAATCTGGATAGAAGGCTCTGTATGAGGTATAATTTTCAAAGAAAATTCTAGAGCCAGTTCCATATATGCAGCAACCCCCAAGTGTGTGGGGGTTTTAACACTCACAAACTATGGGGAGCTGTGTTTGGCACCTTCTGTTTGGATTATCTGTTGATGAAAAGCTAACCACGGGAAAACAGTTTGGGTCAAACAAAGAAAAGGGACAAAGGCTGATAGGTACCCGATGCCATCAGTTTGATGCTGATGTTGTGTGTTCACTCACTGCCTGAGCCTCAAGTAGCTAAAATGAAATACTGCTGTATTTGTAGACAGCATCATTTTGGCCATGATCACAAGGTGGCATCATTACAAAACCCTTCCCATCAAAAACCCCACACTTCTATAGGCAGGAAAGTTTTATCTATTTTGCCTTTGCTTAGATATATAAGACTATTTATAGCTTGAATACAAGCACCTCTTTTTGCCTTTAAATTATTATATGCAAATAATTTATTAAACTATTAAATTATTACATTATTATTTAAATGATGCATTTCTGAATATCTTTAAAAAGTCAAATATTTTCTGTGACATAGTATATAGATAAGAAATATTCAACAGCGTGGTCAGTGCTCTGTCTGCAGTGACAATGGCTGACACAGAGATCATACAGCTTTCTAAAGCCACACTCAGGAAAGGGTCTAAAGTGATTCTAATGGAAGGTACAACAGTTCCATAATCTATGTAGAAGCACCGTGAGCTCACTGAAGACACTTATTGCTTTGTCAGAAATAAGTGGATCATCACACAGCAGGTCATGTGGATCACCAATCTAATGGTTAAATAAAAAGAAAAAAAAAAGAAAAAGCTCTCTCAAACTGTGTAAACAGGGAGAAAGCCTGGAGGACACATAAAGTAATCATTCTATTCTCCTTTCCCAGGGAAAGGCTTCACCTGAGGTAATGAGTCCCCTTTGTCCTTTCAGGTAGATGTGGATCCACTGGAGAGAACTGAGAAGGAGGAATGAGAGTGGTTGGAAGTTCAGCAAACATGTCAAGTGAAGTCTGAGAAGGGACAAGGGAGAAGCTATCACAGAGAAAAAGTGTATTTTTTTTCAATGCTCCAAGAGGTAATGAATTCAAGTAGCATGGGAATATCAATTGGGATTAAGGAAATAGAGTAATGAGGCATTACATTAAACTGATGCTTTGGAAGATCACAGGGTTTAAATTATTTAAATACACATTAGAAAGGTACAAGCAGACGTTTGTCAGAAACGACATGGTTAAAACTGATACTGTTTTGGGGTGACTTGTGGTCCAAAAGCCATGCTAAAGTCTCTGTTTAGTTCCCTATGGACATCTGTGGGCCAACGGTTCATTCTCAACCTCACATTTTGTTTATCTCAATGAATAATTATATTCTGTTTTTATCTGCCAAAGAACCTAAAACTGTGGAGGATGTTATCCTTCAGAAGTACTGCTCCATAATGCTCAGCTGGTAAGAAAGTGTCATTCTCCTTTCCACTAGAATGGTATTTTCTAGGGGAGACTGGTCACCTGGCACCTTTCATAAATTCCCACATCATCCCTGTCTATATGAACCAATGTTCTCTTATCTGTATATTGCTAACGATTGCCAACTATGCAGTTTAATTTAATTAAAAGAAAAACAAAACAAACACAAACCCAGACAGGAGACAGCAAATTGCTGTAGCATTGCTAGATTACTCTCTGTACTATGCTCCCAAGCACAGTCTTGCTTATAGTTCACATAGATTCTGTTTCTTTCTTCAGGTCAGTTAACAGGATGGGGCCTGGAGCTTGGTTCTAGCTTTTTAAAGCTGGGACAACAAATTGTGTAGTGAATTAGTTCCTGTTACTTGATTACTTTGGCTTTCCACAACTGTGTGGCACAACATCAGTGAGTTATTTGTCCTTATTTCTGCAGCAAATAGCTATTCTGTGTTGAGTACCTGTTCACGGCCCTGAGAAGGAAGTATAGGGTAATACAGGGGAATGTAGATATGGGATGATAACCAAGGGAAGTGTGACCTGTATCTAATTACTTACTGCTAGAATGCACTGTTGGCAGCTGGATAAAGCTGGATTTAGTCAGAGTCATTTAGCCAAAGAACACAAGGAGAAAATACCCAAAGTCAACAGAGCACGTGTAATAAAATCAGGCTTCACGTACTGAGAACCAAGAAAGAAAAAGTGTTGTCTTGCTAAACACATGGAAATTAGCACTGCTGAGTCCTTGGGTAGCAAAGACACTGCCATCAACATCAGGATGTTCCTCCTGGTAGAGACTGTGAGGCACTGGCAATTTGCCATAAATTGCTCTCCTTGTCCATCTCCTTCTTGAGAAAATCTGGTGTCACTGACTCATCAGAGGAGCATTAAACAAGGTGAGTGTGACATGAGAGAAAAGGGGGAGATATACCAGGGACTGTGTGTAGAACTATTTTCCCCACCTTCTTCACTCCCCCTTTTGCTAATAATAATTAAATTAAACCAGTAGATATTTTCTGATAGGACACTTTTGTTAGACTAACAAGAAATTCTTGGCTCCTCTCAGGCGGTGTGCTCTCCTTTTGTCCCCTGACAAATTTTATTGCACTTCACTTGCATAAAAACAGGAAGGGAATTGTGCTGTTTATATGTCATTAAGTATTTAGCATCCATATTTTTGTGTGTACGTTAAGAAAAAATTACATAGCAGCTAACTAGAGACAAGCAAATTCTGGGATAGCTTTTGCTGTTCAATTCTCTTTGGAAACTATTTTTAAATCCAGAGTGCACTTATGTAAAGGAAAAAAGGAACCTAAAATTCTTCTTTAGTTTTTCCATGTATTTCTGGTTTAAAAAAAAAAAAAAATATTCCAGTGGGGGGAAAAAAGTGCTATTCCTGTAGAAGTAGCATTTTTATGAAAGTAGCTCAGTCTAGGCATAATTTAAATCAGAAAAGGACATAAGCAAAGATTTTACACTACCCTAGCAGATAAATACTTTATACATTTCTTAAATTAATTCCATATGCTCCTTTAAATATGTGCAATTGTTATTCATATACTTCTTCAGTGTTTTATGCAAAGTGCTTCATTCTCTTCACAGTTAATTAAGCCATTTGCTGTTCAAATTGTTGTAATCATTGTAACAGACAGTGGTTTTAAAGATCACGTACCATGTCTTTCACTCTTAAAAAAATCCTATTTCAAATTTTTAAAAACTGAATGTAGACCTTTCCAACAATGCATATCAAGATAATTGTATTTCCTCACTCTCTTGTCTCCAGCACTGATCCATATCATGCCTCAGCAGTGCATGTTTAGATGAGTTTATATGTGCAAACCATAGAAGGGTTACCTGGGTTCTCCGGGAAGACAAACAGTGCAGGTAAAAAGGAGTACAAGCAGCTCTCTGCTCCTTGTGTGGTTTTAAGACAGCTTTTTTTCACCTGTAACCCAACAATAAACTAGTACAGACAGAAACTGCAATCTCTGCTTCTCTTTATAGCCAACGAGAAAAAGTTTCGCTGAGATGCCCAAGTTAATCCTCCAAACGCTGTGGTACATGGGTTTGAAATTCAGTGCAGGTTTCAAAAAAGAGGGGTTGAGCAGTTATTGGTTCATCTCACTGACTCCAGGGCCGTCCCTGGGAGGTCCTACAGAGCCAGCAGGATGTGGGGCCAGGACTTTGCACATCCTGCTCTTCGCAAGGGACTGGTGAGTCTGTGCTGAGCCAGAAGGGCTGCAGGACCGGGCGGCGCCCTGACAGAGCCGCTGTCCAGGAGACGCTGCCTTTAGTTTAGGTGGGTGCATCTCCTGCTCTTTGCTTGCTCCCCAGCTCATCCTTTTATGGACATTTAGTCAATATGCATAAAGCTGGCTTAACTAAACCAAGACTAAGGAGTCAAGATGCTCTGATGTGTTTGTCAATTGGCAGTTTGGGATTAAATCAGCTTTATCTAGTGCTTTCTGCCAGCCTGCTGTTTGCACCTTCAAACACACCTGACATTCCCCCAAAAGATTACTTGGAAATTTGCCGCTTGTGGGAGCACCTTGAATGGCCTGACTTCAAAACTCATTACTTCAAGAAGCTGGGAAAATATCAAAGCATTACAACAATGTGAGGAGTTGGTTTTTATTTTTAAATCTTTCCAAAATCTGTGATGAGATAGGGTAGAATTAGAACCTAGTGAGGTAGATTTTCACTCATGAGCTGTCAAATCTGTCTTTTTTGAATAAATAAGGAAAAGATAACATAAACAGGAGTGTAAAGAAACAGTGCCATATGAATTTTCCTTTTTTTCTAATTCCTTTCCTGTTTTTCTCTCCTCCTTTTCAGTCATCTTCTTCCTTTTTATTATTTTAATAAGGCCTAATTATGGGCAGTTTTTAGCACATATGAAGTAATTTTAAAATCTGAAGGTAGTTAAATGTGTTTGCGTCTGAATAATCAGTGTATCCCACGGCAACCTAATACACACTGCCTTTTGCTACACAGTTGGTTTTAGAAAAATAATTTTCATAATTATAATTGTTTTGGTTTAATGGTATGGATAATTATTGTGGGTAAGCATTTATGTCTAAAGTATTTTTCTTTTTTTCTGTGAAAAATTGTAATAGAAAAGGAGTATTGTATTTTGAGAGCTTCTTGGCATTTTAAAAAGTCCATAAGCAAGATAAACTATAATTATTTTTGAAGACATAGGTACCGTTTGCTCTTTAGCAGCATGACTTTTCTACTAATCTTGTAATAACTCAAACTCGAAACAATAAATCTTCTAGCTGCCTCTTAGAAAAGTCTTCTTAGAAGTTCTGTTCTTTTCACAGTGGAACCAGGATTTCACCTAATGGAATTGCGCTGTCAAAACAAACAGAAGTCAAGGACTTTGACAAAATATTTTTAGCTTAATCAAGAAAACTTAGAATATTGAATGCACTTAGAACATTGAAAATTACCTTCTGCTCTTTTATTTTCATGTGCTGAAGTTCTTATATTTCAATAATAGTAAAGCAATTAATGGGTACAGAAATGCCTCTTGACTTCTGATGTTGTACTGCCCATGTTCTTTCCTACGTTACTTTGTTTTTTGGATCCTGGATGTTTAATAACGTATGATGCCAAAACATACAGTTTCTGAAGAGCTAAAAAAGTAAATGGAAGATTGCTAGAGCTAAGCTATTACTTGCTGTGTTCTTAATGTTATATAGGTGTGTGATAGATGTGAGCTGCATCGAACTACCGACCAGTTTATCACAGAATATCCTAATGCCCTTTTCCTCTCAAGCTACAGCAGCCGGACATTCCCTGAAGATACCATGGCCCTTGGAGAGCTCTCACTGGAGCAGATTTGTTTGAACATGAGGATGAGGGAAGGACCTTAATCCCCAACCCACTTCTGCTGCTGAAGGGGCAAGAAAAGAAGTTGAGTTGAGCCCAGGAAAAGATGGGGAAGATGTACTGGTTTTTGTCTCCGTTTCTCACTATCCAAATAGCAATACATTTATATTCATCTTGGCCAGGTTTTTTCTGTCCTAGATGGTATTCAGTAAGTGATCTTCCTGTCCTTTATCTTGACCCATGAACTCTTTCATCCAATTTTCTACCCTTGTCATCCTGAAGAGAGGGAAAGTGGGGTGAGCACGTGGGTGAGTATTTGAATGCTGGCCAATGGTTATCCACCACACATTTACATTCCGATTATACAATATCTATTTTATCCAGTTTAAATTATAGTTGAGCATAAATTAATTTCTTATTTTGCATTTCTGTTGCCTATTCTAAAATCATTAAATCCAATCTCATTTTACAGACTGTCTCTTCATTGCTACAAGCAACAGAGTATTTTTACATTATCAAACAGAAAGGTGAAGGCTGCTGCATTTTCCTTTGTGTTAATACACAATTCCTCTGGAAAAGACTTAGAACAGAAATCCAAGGACCTGTGAGCTTGTCCTCAGATTCTCCGTGGGAACAGAGGTAGGACTCCTGATTGTTTCAGTCTTCCTAAATCTGTCATTTCTTTGTGAAGCAGCAAGAAACTACTAAAGAATCCATCAAAAAATACCAGTTGTATGACCGGGATGAACCTACACTTTCAAAGATGATAAGTATTTAATTTTGCTGTTTGATTGGGAGCTACGCACTGCATCTGTTATGTAGTGTTTTGGCACAAAAAATCTGAAAAAACCCGATTTATCGTACTTCTGCAGCTCCCTTTCAAATAAATGTAGAGAACCCTTCAGAGACCAGAAAAGCACTTTAACACATTTAACTTGCACTTCCCTCCAGGTAGCATTCTTGTGTGTTACCAGTTCATAGTGTGAGGGATACATGTGATTATCTCCTTCTCCCTGCAAACTGTGGAGCATCTCCAAGGCTTAGATAAATTTCTGCATTGTTTCATTGAAGGAAGCCAGAATTTGAAACTGGCTATTATGGGAATCCCAAAGAACTACCCAAAGTTACAGTATTTTCAGAGTTCCAGTGCAAATACTTTATGTGTCCTTGCAGTCTGGGAGGATGGGACCCTTCAGCTGAAGCCATTTAAAATGTATGGATCTAGATTATGCCAGTTGTTTCAAGCGTTCTTTGCAGAGTTTGTTGCTGGCAGGGGGCACTTCATTTCAAAGTCTCTCTGCATGAATGTTTTATACAGCCTAGACAATCACTTTCAGCCCTGTATCAAATTTTTGATTTATCATGATAGCCTCCAACAATGTGAATCCATAATCAATCATAATATTTCATTAACTTTGGATTATTCAGTTATGTGATAACTTTTTGTAAAGCCTACAGGAAGTTAAGCTGTCTTTATGTTTGACATATATTTCAATATTTAAATATAGATTTGAATAATTTCTGTCTGATGAAATTATTAATTTTAATAGTGTCTGTATTTAGTTTCATTTATTTCTTACTGTTTTTATCATACTGTATTTCTCTTAGGAAGAAAAGCCTGAAAACTAAATAATGAAATTTTAGGGGTTTTTTTTTGGTTGTTGATGAACATTTTTACAATTCATTCTAAAACCAAATAATAGGATATTTTTAACAGTAACAAAATGAAAGGAATCCTGAAGAACCAGAATCCTGAAGGCGACTTTTATCTTCTTGTGTCACAGAGGAAAACAATGACAAATTAGCTGCTCTTCTGACAAAATGTGCTTTTTGTGCATCCTCTCATGGCTGCCAACATGAGCTACTGTAGTGGATTATTGTCTTCTATGAAATGCACCAAGAGAAATCTTTTCCTGGTTTTTGCCATCTCTTTTACAGTAATATATTTGACTTCCTATTTTCATACTGCTGCTCGCCTTGCTGCTCTAGCTAAAAGTGATGATCTTCACGTGGAAAGTGAAAGCAGTTTACTTAAAAAAGTGTTTACAAATTTCAAACAAATCTTAGGGAAAGAAAATGGAGAACTACCACCTGAAAATGAGAAATCGGGGAATAAAAACACATCCACTTCGACACAGTCATTTACATTCATTATTAATGAAGAAGAGAAGTGCAAAGATAAAGCACCTTTCTTGGTATTGCTGATATCAACAACCACAGCTGAACTTCAGCACAGAAATGCCATCCGGAAGACCTGGGGGAATGAAACTGCGGTTCCAGGTGTTGACATAGTTCGGCTGTTCCTGCTTGGCATCAAGACCCAGCATGCAAATGAGGATGCGCTGCTGAGAGAAAGCGAGCAATATCACGATATTATCCAACAGGACTTCCTGGACACTTACAACAACTTAACTCTTAAAACTCTGATGGGCATGAGGTGGGTGGCCTCTTACTGCAGTAGCACGAGGTTTGCTATGAAGACAGACAGTGACGTTTTTGTCAATACAGTGCACCTGATTGAAAAGCTCCTCAGGCCTCTCCCGCCTCCCACACAGAACTATTTCACAGGGTATTTAATGACAGGGCACAGGCCTATTCGGAATAAAGCCAGTAAATGGTACATATCAGAAGAAGAATTCCCAGGTAACAGATACCACCCTTTTTGTTCAGGAACTGGCTATGTCTTTTCTGGAGACCTGGCTGCAAAAATCGTCAACGCTTCTTTAACAATTAAATTTATACATTTGGAAGACGTTTACGTAGGGTTTTGTCTTAATGCAAATGGTGTAAAAATAGTATCTCCACCTCGTTCACTGTTTAACATACACAAGGTCCCATTTTCTCCTTGTGTGTACAATAAAATAATTACATCTCATCACATTCAGCCACATGAGCACATACTCTACTGGGAAACGCTGCAAGAGAAGAAACACACATGTTAGAAGAGAAAGCTCCATCCTGGAGGATCCTAGGAACTTTCTTTGACAATGGACAAAACTGCAGATGTTTTCTTAGTAGGAACAAAACATCTATGTAGTGATAACCTTCAAGGTCCAGGGACATCCTTAATCAGGTGCCTAGGTTTTATATTAGGTTGAATTCAAAGGATTTTTCCTTCATAAAGAAGCCTTTCTCTGTTGAGTGAATACTGCTTGGTACCTTATTTAGTTTTGGATGAAGCATCAATTAATTTTTATACCATTTTAAAATACAGCAAGAGGCCACATCAACCCTACTGAAGAGAAGGCAAAGAAGATGCAATGAAACTTATTTTTTCATCTTGTATAGCTGACACCTTTACCTTACATTAACAACAAATAAATTAATGTGTTAATTTTATACTGCTCGGATGTAATTTGCCTATGTACCATTAAATGTACTCATGTGGCATTCCAGTTTGACTGAAGAAGAAAGCAGACATGATATCCTGTGCTGGATTACTTGATAGTAGCCATGACATCTTGTATAGCTGACACCTTTGCCTTACATTAAATGTAGTGAGCTGAACTCTGAAGTCCATTCCCTTTCCCTGGGTGGGGAACACCACGTCATGGTTGTGCAATAACAACCCATGAAGGTGAGCAAAACCAAGCAAACCCAACCCTCACATGTTCTCCTATTACCTGAATGGCAATAAAGTTCTCCAGGTTATTCAGTAATTACTGAAGGTGGGGGCCCAACAGAAAAGGACCTGGGGGTGCTGGCTGACAGCAGCTGACCAAGAGCCAGCCAAGAAGGCCAAGGGCATCCTGGCTTTTATCAGAGATTGTGTGGCAGCAGAACCAGGGCAGGGACTGTCCCTCTGTACCCAGCACTGATGAGGCCTTACCTCAAATCCTGTGTCCAGTTCTGAGCCCCCCAGTCCAAGGGAGACTTTGAGATGTTGCAGTGAGTCCAGAGAAGGACTGGTGAAGGACCTGGAGCAC
Organism: Dicrurus megarhynchus; assembly: GCA_013399195.1. Classification (NCBI taxonomy): domain Eukaryota; kingdom Metazoa; phylum Chordata; class Aves; order Passeriformes; family Dicruridae; genus Dicrurus; species Dicrurus megarhynchus. The sequence continues at coordinate 3,875,631 of VXAD01004603.1, read as the reverse complement.
AAGTCTGATGAGGAGTCTGGAGAACAGGAGGCTCAGGGGAGACCTTATCATTCTCTACAATTCCTTGAAAGGTGGTTGGTTTCTTCTCCCAGGCAACTAGTGGCAGGATGAGAGGAAATGGCCTCAAGCTGCACCAGGGGAGGTTCAGGTCAGCCATCAGGAAGAATTTCTTCATGGAAGGAGTTGTCAAGCACTTGAACAGGCTTTCCAGGGAAGTGGTGGAGTCACCATTGTTGGAGGTATCCAAGAAATGACTAGATGTGGCACTCAGTGCTGTGGTTTAGTTGGGATGGAGGTGCTTGGTGAAAGGTTGGGGTAAATGATCTTGGAGGTGTTTTCCAACCCTAATGATTCCATGATTGTATAAGATAAGGTGATAGAGGCGTCATCATAGCCTGAAGCCTTCACTATAGCCTGTGCACAAGCAGCACAAATAACAGGCTATAAAGATACAAATTCCCCAATTTTATTTGGAGTCTGTGGAGTCTGCCACACCACAGTACAGTTATGGAAGCAGTGAGAGTTTATGACTCCTAGCAGGAATAAATACCAAAGCTAAATCTATTAAAAGCTATGGAATTGCCAGCGAAATGAACCAGTTCAGCAGCCAGCCCATACTGGTGAAAGGATAGAAGAAATAGGAAATGATCTAGAGAAGTTTTCCTATGATCAGTAATTGGTAGTGTGGGTGTTACGGATTAGTCAAAGCACTCATGTGGTATCTGTGTGCTTTAAAGGTACCAGAGCCCTGTGCAGAGCCCCATTCAGGGTGCCCCAACTTGTCTGAGATACCTCGTGCACATGAAGCAGTACTTACTCTTTCATGTCTGTACTTTGCCTCCCAGTCTCTCTCCTGGTTGGCATGGGCCAGTCGCAAATCGTAACAGTTTAAAGTCTAGATTTTGCAGAACATTTCGTTCACAGAAATGTCAAATCCTTGTTTTCAACTTAGTGAAGTAGAAATATTTGCCTTTTTAAGCCTGTCAGGAGCTTATGCTTGTGTTGAATTACCATTACTGACATCCTTGCATTGGCAGTGGAGGCAATAATTAAGTATATAACAACATTATCATTAATATTTTCAGTTAACTTCAGAAGATGAAAAGAAACAAAGTCTGGGTCATCTCTCATAACTTAATATGAATTAGTAACGCTTTTCCTATATCCCTGCAGTGCATATTCCGTACCAAGCACAAGGAACAGTGGCTGAACATTTGAAGTGCTATTCTTTAGACATTTATTCATTGTACATCTGTTTCAATAATAGAATATCAAGAATATGTAACCATATTTTATGCATATTGCTTTGTTTTATAAATTCTGCATTTATAGCACAGCCTTGAAAAAGTATTTTTATAACCTTGATGTACCTGCATAGAACTGCTTCATGTAATTAATTCATTTCCAGATTGTAGTGACTGGTTTCCACTGGATATCAACTGGAATTCAATGCTGCAAAATCCCATGTGTCAGTGTTCCAAAATTACAGAGTGGTTGCCCTCTAGAAGCTACAGAATCGTGTGTTACTTCTGCTGCATTTGATGTCATTTCAGTTCTCCTCCACTGCTGAAGCCTAAAATTTACTTGCTCTTTAGCTTATTTTTTGGTGCATTGGTAAACAAAGATGTGTAATATTCAGTAATATGTATTTGTATACTTGGAAGTTGTTAAAGTGTAGTTGTAGGACAAAGTTGTTTCTGAGAGGAAAAAATATCGATGCTGGGAAATAACTGCTCTTTTAATTTCTGAGACTAAATACCACAACTTCACTAATTCATTCCACTGCAGGTTTTAAAAACTCAAAAACTTTGTTTTTTCCTTTGTATATGAATTCACGTGTGTTGTGGAATTGGAGTGACACAGTTAAGGAAACACACTGCATGCCATTGAAACAGTTCTTGTGACATTTTTATTGCAGACTAGGTAACACATTTTCATAGGTAGGCCTGGCTTTGCTGGACATTCCCTTGAGAATGAAGCAATTATTATCAGCTAGCACTTCCTTCTCTGGGTCTGTGACTCTGGGTACCAAACCGCTAGGACTGTGCTAAGGCAGTGTTGGAGAAAATGGGCATCTTTGAGTTGTTGATAGAAGTGAGCCAGGAGGAGAAATACATACAGTTAAGCACAGATAGAAATAATCTTTTTTTCACAGCTCCACATTTCTCTCTACTGAGTGAACTGTTGCCAGCTCGAACTCCTCTGTTCAACAGTCATTTGACCCTGCTTGTTCTAGAACTTCATCATCCCTTCTCCAGCACTGAGATTCTCCCTTCTCTGAGCCTTGAGATTCCTGTTCCTCAGTCTGGTCTCCAGTCCACTTAGGCTTGTGTTACATTTCTGATAATGATGATGAGAAAAAAGTGTGTGAACACAAGATTGCCTGTAGGATGAGCACTAAAGAATCACATCCGTGGCCACTGAGAGAGACTGTGCATACTGTCTCATTCAGGGTTAATGTAGTGGTGCTTAGGGTGGTCTTGGAAGACCAAAATCTCACTAGATGCAGTCTGTCTGTGAAGATATTCCAGAGGAAGCAAACCTGTTCTGCTTTCAACATGAAAGACAGTATTATTCTGAATAGCTGAACTTTGTGATATATTATTCATGGATTATTAGAACTTCTGCTTCATCAGAAGCTGTTAGTTTTTATTATCTTGCTTGTCTTCCAGCAGATTTTGAAGAGAACTAATTGTTTTGTTCACAAAGATTGCCTTGCATTCATTTTAGGGACTCCAAGTGTCTCCAGCTGTCTTTGTGTTTGCTTTAGCAAATCTTCTGGGGCTAATGAGCAATTAGAAATTCATTAAGCCTGGAGAAATACCAGGTCACATTAGATGCCACTATTCCAATCTAGCTGAGCAGCAATTCTGCTGAGTTAAGTGGGGAAATGGTCACACCTGACTGCTTGTTTCTGCTGCTTTATGGGCTGTTAAATGTGAGGACTCAAGCCCTTGCTATGGATCCTTCTGGCAGAGAGTCCTTAAATCAGTGGTGTGTACTATACACACACACACAGGTAATTCCTGTAAACCTTGACTCCCACTAAAAGCAGAGTATCCAGCTTGCCTGCTGAAGGATAGCCATGGTTCTGGAATCCTCTCTGCCTCGTAGATACTCCATTAGAAAAGCCTTCAGATCATCCTAATATTTTGGAATGAACATTTTTAAGAAACTTGTATTTTTTAAAAAAATATTCAACTGGAATAGAGTCTTCTCCCTGAAGGTATTAAAAATAGAAAAGTTATTCACACTGCACATGCAAATTCTTCTGGGTAACTTTTATGACAGGTCTTGGACAAGATCCTTTACCATATACTGCTTCTTGAAAAAAATGAAGACTTCAGTCTGTGCAGCTGCTTCAATTGTTTCTTTGTTTCCCACAGTGCCCATTTGAAATACTTTACCTGTGAATAATCTGATGAATGCCTAGTGTGTGGAAAAGCACTGAACAATAATGGACTCTAAGCAAAACCACTGAATTGTTAAACCTTGGAATCATTAAGAGGAAGGCAGGAAGTAAGAGCAGATTTGTTGTCGTTCCTAAAATGAACATGACTTGATTTCAATATCTTTACAATGCTGATAAACATGCTCACATCCAGGAGCTGCTCACTGGGCAACTTGGTTGTGGTTTTGGTTTCAGAAATGGAATGTACTTCTACCAATTAATATAGAAGAGGACATAAACAGTTTTGACTGATTTTTTTTTTTTTTTGTACAGGTAGTCCTACTTGTACTGGGGAGTTCAGAGAATAATCAATTTTTCCATATCAGACTACTTGCCAAATTTCTTTTACCAGTTCTTTGTGGATAATTGTAACAGTAGGGGGTTTAAAAACTTAAGTATGTTCTTCTCCATTTGTGGCAGTGATCTTGGAAGATCATGGACAGACCTGCTTAATTCTCTAGAGAGCTTGACCATTTGTGGCTGCTTCCTATACAAGCAGATGCTTTCTTATGTAGTTCATGCCAAAGTAGTTTTTGGATCCATAATGCTTTTACACACTATATGGAATTACATTCATTTTGTGGAATGGGTTATAAATTACTTTAATTTTCAATGAGATACATAATTTCATGTAAAAATGTATCACTTTTGGGTAATCTGGATGACTGGGCATGAAACGCTTTGGACAACTGCAGTTCTGGCATATTCATGAAAAAGTTAAGGGCTTGCTGTAGGAATCATTCCCTAGAGGGATGCTCTCACTTTTGGGTTTATAGTCTCTTCAGGCTTCTATAGAAAAACTCACCAAGGTTCAAAGGGTTATGTTCCACCTGAGCTACCACTGTATGCAGCTTCACATAGGAACTTCCCAGTTTTCTGCCAGTGTGGGGGCTGCCTGTGTGAGATGAGAGGGACTTTCCTGTAGCTGGGATCCTCTTCCATTGATGGGTCTCAATCTCAACCGCTGCGGTGTGACCAGGTTGTGTCATTCAACCTGGTCTGTGTAAGCCCAAGGAACAAAAACTCAGGTCCTGGAGGCTACGATAGGACTGAAACTAATCTGTACTAATGCAAATGGGTGACAGGCTGAGATTGAAAATTATTTCAAAGACTGAGTTTTTGACATGCAAAGCCTTGTTGGCAGCTTTAGGTATTAACATATTTGCTACTACAAATTAGGCATTGTCTCTCTATGGGCACCAGATAATCTGATGTAGGTCAGAAGCTCAGTCACTGACATGCTGCCAGCTGCATAAATACGCTTAGGAGCATCTAAGCAAAACATGGTGGAATCTGACATTTGTTCATATGGGTTAAATAGCAATGGGTGTCATCATTCTGTTAGGCTGACAAAGTTCAACTACCATACCGAACAGGCCACAAACCTGAAAATCCCTGAAATCAGAGTTTCTAGGCACCACATTTCTGCATTTGGTCACTTACCCACTGTCATTTTGTTTCCAAAATCTGAATAAAATGTACCGCTCAGTTTGCAAAATGGTTAGTGGAAACAAGAAGTGTATAAAATTGTCTCTGAATTGTGTGGTGAGTTACATATCAAAGTTGTGTCTCCTCCCTGGTGTCCTGTCCCACTGTATTGCAGAAGCTGTCCTTTCGGCTGGGCGCAGCATTTGGAACATAAGTCAATGGATCGGGTCGGATCAAGTATCTACAAAAAGAAATTACAGCTGTTACTAAAACAAGGTGGTGCAAGCCAGGGTAAGTGCATAGAGCTGTAATGTTGAAGAGATCTGGGGAAGACTTAGAGACTTACTTTGAAGGCACTTTAGTTCTGTGGTGGCATTGGTTAGATTTTTTTCAATTTAAAATACAGAGTAATAGGAAGATGATAGGTTTAAAACATTACAAATATATGTATTATATATTTGTATGTATATTTTAAATATGTACATAAATAGTATACTTAGATGTCTCTTTACATAGAAGTCTCCATATATTTTTTTGCAGGTCTTGTGAATTAATTTTTTTGTGTGTGCTTTAACTTACACTATATCATTCAGCTCTAATCTTGTGTCTGGAGAAGGGTTGATCAGGATGTAAGAAAGGGTGTTCTGATGATCATTCATTTCATCTAGAGAACAAGGAAACACAAAGTACCAAATAAATTACATTCAAAAGTGAATTGTGAAAAGCCTTATTTCTGACCAATCAATTTGGTGAAAGTTCATAGAGCTGTAAAAAAAGTGTCTGGTGTCAGAGTGATTTCAAATAAGTTTAGCAATCTGTTTTCAACTGTACTTGAATTGAAACTACCTGGCATTATTATCTTTTGAGTTATCAGCTCTGAAACATCCTGTTTTCTAAAGTTTTAAAAATCTTCTGTTTTTTTTCAGTCATAGCAATTTTGAATGTAACCCAGTTTCAGTGTGATTTACCAATCTGTCCTGCAGCTAAGTTTTTGGTGAGTAGGGACTCCTGTGCTTGGCTGGCATCAAGTTCAAATGATGACCAAGGTTAAATGCAGGCGTATGACATTCTCATCCATCTCCAGATTTGGTCAACACAAACCTTTTTCCTCCCTTTTTCTATTTATCTGGGAAGCACTTTCCTTTTATCACTGTGTCAAGGGCTTGAAACGTGAAGGCTGTATAAATGGAAATTGGTATGTCTTTCTTCCATTTTTAACTATTCTCCTAATGATGTGTTGAGATGAAGGCTGATAATTTTTTTTCAAGGTTTGAGCTACACTTTCGTAGCTGCCATTGCAGTATCTTTGTATCATTTTCCCTTGGCATACTCCTTGGGCTGCTGCAGTGAGACAGGTTTTAATCTGATCAGACTAAAGAGGAGAGGCAAAACGAGAGGCAGTGCTTCTGTGTTAAATCTTTTTTAGCTTTTTAGGAAAATGTATAACTCAGAATCAGACAAATGTAATCAGGTAGAGCATTTAACAATCAAGATTTTGCTGCTCTATAGATGGTATCCAATAGTCCTAAATTTGAGTAATGAAATGAATATTTACTTTTGGCTTTTAACTAGGATTTGAAAAGAAAAGCAGGAATGCAATAGTTTTGTTGTTACTAGTATAAATACAAATTAAATTTACAAAACATTTTTGTGTTTAATCAAATGTTATTGTGGCCTGTGAAACCCCTGGAAAATATTTAGCCCTGAATCATTCTGCAGAGAATTGTGTAGAAACATCAAAGACAGAAGGCACAGAAATTATCCATATGGGGTGTGGAATAAAGAGCCTGTATTTACATATCTAGAAATTCCTGGTGTTTCTAGGAAATTAGAACCCACAGTCCTGAGGTTTCCACCCAACATGCTACACAGCCAAGGCCAGAGAAAGGCAACCCAGCCAGCTGTGGTGCATGTGTTAAAAAGTGTTACAGAGCTCTTGTCCATAGCTTAAACAACCCCAGAACAATCCTGCAAAATAAAAAGCAACGCAACATCAGCCTTGCTGGAGAATGATTTGATGGATAAAAATGGCATCTAAAGACCTAGTGAAACAAGCGTTCTAAAAATGACTTTAATGTGATAATTTGTCATTATTTTTGAAAACTGTGGGGAAAAGGCAATATCCTTCACATATAAACTGCCTGCCTTGACATATGAGTGAACTTCACAACAGCCCTGTCTTCATCTTTATTTCAAGAGGTTTGTGGAAATATGGTGCAGCTTTTCAATGACTGGGGAATGTTTATATATTCAGCATACACATATCATCTGCTAAATATAAATGTGACTGACATGATGCCTTCTGAGCCTTCCATCTCAGCATAGGAATGGGTGATAATAGAATGCATTAAAAACACTCCAAGTTACTCTTGGTAAATGAAAGAAACAAACAACCCCGTCCTAAACCAACAAAACAAAAACCATTATCATAAACTTAATATTTTGTTTATGGCTCCATCATCCCTTACAAATAAGTTCATCTTGCACAATGCTAATGTTGCTATTGAAGTACAGTAATAGTGGTACCATATCCTGCTGGAGAAAGGCCCAGGTGCTTCATTCTGTTCTTCACGAGTTCAGCAAGCTCCTGCCTTTCTGACCTCCTGTAGAGGTTCATCCTCTGCTGATTGATCTTCTCAGCAGTTTTAGCAGAGTGCCTGGGGGCCCTCCTGCTCAGGCGCCGTGCCCACTGCATGCTCTTCCTCCGCAGCAGCGGGTGGTCGGACTGGTCACTGGATGTTGAGTTCCGGTGATTGCCGCGGCAACTGAACTGGTCTTTGGTGTCTTTGGTGTCCTCCCATTCCTCCACACTGATGGAGATTTGAGACTTGAAAGGAAAATGACAAGAGAGATGAAGGGCTTTATTAGATGAAAGCAGAAGAAGATGTTCTCTCCTCTTTCCAAGAGTGCAGTTGGACATGGGATTTGGCTGCAGTGGAGCCGAGGGGATTCAGCTCTTTATACTTAACAAGTGTCCCTGAACTGGGCACCCTTTACTAGACTTTGACCTTTCATGTTAGAAGCTCATTTGTACTATCAATGCTTTTATCAAGTGCAAAAGCAGATAAGTGTTATTTCGTGCCCAATTGCACTGTGATTCTGAGAAGAGCAACTTTAGACTTCTGCTATTGCCCTTCCTGAATCTAGGAATCAGTTCAGAATGACTTCTCCACTTTCTTCCCAGTCTGCATATTTTCAGAAATTCAAGTTGTCTAACTGATGTTTAGATGTGTGTTGTGGATTCATTAAGTAATGGTTCAACTTTGGCTGCACTGTTTTCAGTACTCTCTTAAGGCAGCAAGTAGAAATGTGCCTGTGTCTCAGATTCCCAGGCATTCTTGACCTTCCAGCACACATGAAATTAGGATGCAGTAACCCTCAGTGTGATTCAGGGCACCTCTTGTGAAAGAGCTAATTGATTCCTACCTTAAAGAACAGTGATGATGCTATTTCACTCATATGGTGACAAAAAACCCCCATAATTACGAGCCAAAATCTGTCCCTCTATGGCTGTGTTTTCTTTATGCCACCCAAATAAGACCAATAGTTTGTGCACGTACAAATATTGAAATAACACAGGTGGATGGGCTACAGGTGCATTTCTAACATACAAAAGTTCCTAGGGAACATAAGAGGAAGCATTTCAAAAGATAGCTTCAAAATTGTTTCAATCTGTAGCTTAGATTTAACGAGCAGTTTTAGCTTCTAGTTTCAAAACCACTTCCTTACAATCCTGAGTTACTCCTGTGCTATTTGAATGTCTTTTATTTATGTTGAAATAGTGAAGTCCTTGCTGGTGTCAGTACATACACATTACCAAGTTACTGATGTCAATGTGGCGAGTGTTTAAAATAAACATGAAGTACAAAACAAAGATGATGCAAATGAACAGGCTGAGTTAATGTGAATCCCCTCAAACAGAATATGCTGGTAGTGATCAGCAAATAAAGCAAATTTAACCAAGGAGCTACTGAATGGCCTTTTCCCACTAAGAAGAAATCTTGAAAGCAAGATTCTGTATTCATCAGTGCTGAATACAACCTCTCTGTAAGAGGCTCACCACAGAAGCTGAGGTTTCTGGAGTCCATAAAATAGTATTTGATATGAGTAAGCTGGCTACAGTGTGAAAGATACTTATATTTTTCACTTTTGCACAAACTAGCTTTTATCTGTGTAAAAGAAAAAAGCAACAAACAAACCAAATCAAACAGCAAAACAATCAAACCCCATAATTAAAAAGAACCTTATAGATGTTCACATTGTAGCACTTCAAGTAAAATCACATTTTTAATATTCTAGACTAGGATCTTGCAATAAGCCTCGTGTAAAGACCAGCTAATTTATTGAGGCTCTTCAGCTTAGTCTGCAATAGAAAAAGGATTTATTTTTCTTTTTTTTTTTTTAAACTACATGATTTTTTGAAGTTTTATTACTGAACTCTGCTGATGTTGGGGCAGAAGAGAGAACCTGGATCCCTTTGAACAGCAATGCAATTTGATTTTGTTGTTTGTTAGACTGTCATTTTGGGATTGTGTGCATTTTACAGCAAGGACTAAGGGAGGCAGAGTACATTCCATAGGATAAGGTGCTACTTATGGATAGGAAGGAGCTATTTGGTATGAACAAATCTGATGCAAGCTGAACGTAGAGGATGGTCTTGCTTTGCCTTTCTTCCTGCCTGCATTGGCAGCTTTCCTTGTTAAGCTCTTGACAAAACAAATAACTGGACTTGCTGGCAGCATTAGTGGAAAGGCAGAGACCAATCCCAATCATCATCACTACAGGAGAGTGAGTCACTTTTTGAGCCAGAGATTAAATGGGGGAGGCCAAGTAAAATAAAAAGTTTTTTGTTTCTGTGAATCTGTAAATCCTTAGCTTGCACTTTGGAAACACTGGCATAGGTGAGCTGAAACCATAAAGGAAGGTGATAAAGATGAGTATTTACTTCAGCAGCTATGAAGCTTTTATCGTGCCTGTTGAGAAAGCTGTGCAGAATGGCCCTTGGCTATATGCAAGAGGAAAAAATTCAAGTTTAAAGACAAAGCAAAATCAAAGCCCAAACTCTCTTTCAAATGCAGCACAAAAGTGTGTCTGCCAGTGGCAGCTGTTAAACACACAGAAATACCCAGTGCAAAGTATTTCTGTGTGTCCCCCTCTGTTTTAACCAGTCTTGAGCTTCATTTAAAAATACATTTGTAACTATCATTACTTTGAGGTTGGATTGTTTTCATTGAATTTCATTTCCTTGTTCCATAGCAGGTAAATCTGGTGCATGAGACACACAACTGATGACACGGTGTCACTCCTGTAGCACACAGTGAAGAAACATTTGTTTTGAAACCCTTGCTTTGTTTGTTTTTTGTTTTTTAAAGGCAGGTTCCTGTCTCACGTATCCCACTGTGTGCCCTAAAGGGTGTGGTTGCTCACTTGTGCTACCAGACATCTGTGACCTACTCAGGCATGGTGTTCTAATAGGATGTTTCATGCCCTAAAATCGAAACATTAGGCAGCTCAACACACGGCAGGAATGGAACTGTAGTCACGGACACACCAGTGTGCATATTTGAGATAATGAGGGTGTCTGTGATGATAACACCAAACATAAATTAACTTGAGATTTTTGCTCCCTTGCCTTGCTGCTCCCTGGGAGCTGTGTGTAAAATGTGAAATAGCTTGAATGTGTAGTTTCATCTGTTCCATTCTGAAGCAGTGCCTTATTTTTACCTTACTGCAAGTTCTGTATTAACTAAACTTTACTGCTCTGCCTACCGAGAATGCTACCTTGCATCCAGGGTTCTAGAAATGCTTTTCTGTTCCAAAAGCTCTCTAAACCATTGCTAAGTACATATTCCACATATTCCTTTTATGATAAACTTGGGGATTTTGCTCCACTAGCATTTAAGGTGTTAAAGATCAAGGCTTTCACCAGATGATCTTTTCACTGTAAAGATGATTTGTTATCTTCACAATTCAACAGGAGCAGGCCCAAAAGCAATCAGAATTCCACCAGGCTTCTTTGAAAGTCCCAGTCTGTCAGCTTTCAGATTTTTAGGCAAGATGTTTGCATCCAGAACAGTGTTAAGATCCATTTACTCAAGGATGATGCACTGCACAGTTCCATTATCTGTGAAGATTTTACTCCACAGTTTAACCTAATGTACAGTTTCTGGCTGGGATTGAGTTACATTTCTTCACAGCAGCCTGCATGGGACTATGTTTTGGATTTGTGATGGAAACAGTGTTGATAATGGGGATGTTTTAGTTACTGCTGAGTGGTGGCTACACAGAGCCAAGGCCTTTTCTGCTTCTCACCCACCCAAGCAGCGAGTGGGCTGGGGGGGAGCACGAGAACTTGGGAGGGGACACAGCCAGGACACCTGATCCCAACTGATCAAAGTGATATCCCTCATCCATGGTGCTTTGCTCCACAGGAACAGCTGCAGGAAGGTGAAGGAATGGGAGGACTTACGGCATTTGTCTTCCCAGCTGTGCCTGGTGGAGCCCTGCTCTCCTGGAGATGGCCAAACACCGCCTGTCCATCAGAAGTGTGAGCAAATTCTTTGCTTTGCTTTCACACACAGCTTTTGCTTAACTTACTGAACTAACTTTACCTGAACCCACAAGATTTCTCCTTCTCAGCCTCTCAATTTTCTCCCTATGCCACCTTGGGGGGAGTCAGCAAGCCAGCAGCTGTGTGGGGCTTGCTTCAACCAGGACACCCAGAAACAGGCAGACAATAAGCAAATACTTACTTGTGAAGCCATGTCTCGTGACTGACAAAGGAAGGGGAAAAAGAAAACAAAAGACAATTTAAACAGAAGTGAATCTAAAGAAACAGATATGGACCGTTAAACGGGAGCCACAGAAAAGCAGCTGCACAGGTAATGAAAAAAGATTTCATATCTCTTTTTTATAGTTTTTGAATGTAATGGAAATGGTTTGGGTCATAGGTGTGACAGTCATTGAGAGGCAGGCTAGATCCACTTGGTATTTAGTTACTGGGTCACTGAAAACCTGCTTATTTTCAAAGAAATTATGAATATCTGTGAGTGAAGTAAGGGCTTCTCATTAGCATAATGAAAAAGGGAGTGCCAAAGGATAAACTGTACATGTTAAAATTAATATTGGCATATTTTGCCCTCATGACTCAAGTTACCCATGTCATTACCTGACAGCATCTAGGTATGTGCAGTACAAATTTAGTTTCTTATGTCTGTTTAAATTCAAATTGATAATTATATTGAAGGTTCTCTGAGTTATAAACCTTCAAATTTATGGTTAGAAATTCATAGTTCCTGAGTAAAAAGCGTGAATTACTTTTCTCTTATTTCCATTTTAAAGATCTTACCCAATGAAATCTTTCTGGCGTAATGTACTGAAAAGCGAAAATGATAACCCATGCTAATATTCATTAATGAAATTAGTCAAAAGTTCCTTTAACTTCAAAATAAACACTTTGCAGAAAGATTGGGGCTTTCAGCCTCTCTGGATTTGTAGGTCTCTATCCATAAAGGCCACAGATGCAGAGCTAGATGTTGCTTTTCTGTATTCTGGGAAAGAGGTAGGTGAGGGAGATTTCCCTGCCCCTCTCTAGAGGGGAAAGGTTGCACAAATTCTCACTCACTAAACAAGAAATTGAACAAGTATTTGTGTGAAAATACCACTGGGGGTCTGCATTCAGAGCCTTCAGTTTTAAAAGACCAACAATTGCTTTTTCTTCACTTAATAAATGAGGAGTGCCATTCTTCCACATTTGTCCAGTACCTGCCAATTTGAAAATTTAACTAGGAGGTTTATCCACCCTCCCTTCCTTACTCCTCTACCTCATTTAATTCAAATTCTTTGTGAGATTGCCTGTGAAAGTTGGGAGGAAGTAATAGCAGAACTTGTATTCTCTTTTCTTGGACCTGAAGTTAAATAGCCAAGCCTGAATGTTAGAATAAAGCATTGCCATGAATTTTATCTTATCCTTATGTAATGAATTCTTAAAATCTGGTACGTCCTCTGTTTTGTGGAAAGCTGTGACAGACTTTTTTTTTCATATTAGCAGTGAGGCTGACTACATTCTTCTCCAAGGAACGATTTTGCTGGATTATGTTAAGGCTGCTATAGTTCAACAGATTATTATTGCAGTGAGAGTCCACTGGCTAAGCTGTAAAAGCCACCTGCAGGGATAGCAGTGATCCACAAAGAGATATCCACAAAGTGAACTGGGCAGAATCTTGCACAGCTTTTTGTCACCCTTTTTTAAAAAATTAACTTCTGCTGTTACTTTCTCAAGAGCAAATCTTGGCAGTTAAGCATTATATGCCTTAATGTTTTCTAATATTTTTCTGCAATATGGAAAATAAAGTATAAATTGCCTATCTTGGAAATTAATGTAAACTATGTCCGAGTATTTCAGAAGAAAGGAGAGAGTTGTTGCATTTTAAAGCCGTGGTTTAATGAGATGGCAGTAGTAATGGTCACATAAACAAATGGATAATATATGACAGAAATCAAAGCTGCCCAAATGAAAAAAGTATGTTAAATAGTCATGAAAAAGTATTTTTGCCATTCTTTGTATACAGAGAGATGGGGAAATGTACACATTTCTGTGGCAAACACAGAAATACATATGTAAAATATTACTGCTGTTTGGCAGCTAAACTTAGAGAGATCCCACAATACTATGAATAACGCTAACTAGAAATGAGCAACAAGAGAATGAATTCAAAGGTCACATAAGCAGTGAAATGCCACCTGTTTTGAGCTGCAGTGCTGGCGTTGTTGACACAAGAGGGCCTGGTTATAGGGTTTGTTACAGACACGGCCATAAGTGACCACAGGTGAGGTCAGAGCAGAGCTCACTCCCCAGCCTGTCCTGGCTGTGCCCAGCTCTTTCCCATCCATCCATTCCCTGCAGGCAAGCACAGGAATCAAAGCCCAGGTGTCCACTGGCTCTGGGCACCCCTGGAGCCTGGGGCTCAGCCCGGGTTAGTGACCATCCACGTGTCAGCAGAGGCCTCTGCACTCTGCAGTCAAACCCACAGAAAAGCACAGTGAACTGACCCACCTCGGATGTTGTGAGCTTTTGGGACTCTGTCCTGTAGACTCCAATTGGAATGTCTCCTGTAGAGGAACAAAGCTTCTGATACAATCTGGCATATGTCCTAATCCACAGATCCTCTTCTGTGATCTTCATCTGAACAGATAAAAATAGGAAGGAGGAGGACTTTTAACTCTTGAGGGCTTATCACTTGTTCCCTCTGCTACTCATGAAAAAAAAACAAAACTAAACACTAGCTGGTAATTATCCTATTGTAGTATTACACCTTTGCTCCATAACAAATCTCTAACTTCTCTTGAGTTTGTCAGACTGTTTCTTTTGTTTTCTCCCTATTTAGAAGACACTGTAGTGGAAGCAGTTTAGCATTATGAACTTCTGGTCTTGGTTAAAAATTACTTAAAACTTAGAAGGCAGCCTTCACTTAGTGTTTATATTTGACTAAAATACAAATGAATAAACTAAATATTGTCAGCAATAAGAAACTGGTGTGGACAGACTGCAGTGCATGAGGAATTTGAATTTTGTCCACCAGACTGCAGGTCGAATATGTGGGGACAAGGGAGTGGGGAGGAAGTAATACACTAAGCATAAGTGGCATAAACAAGTCTTAAATGAAGCTAGGTTATTTCATTACTAGCTTTATTTAGAGATATATGAGTTCCTTTCTAGAGATTCAATTGTACTTTCAAGTGTTCTTACATTCACTGTAATGAAGCTTAATGATTGACCAAGAAATATGTAATTTTTATTGAAACAACTTTCTTAAACCATCATTGATAAATTCCTGCCATTCTTTATAGATTCCCCCAAAGCAGTTTGTAAATAGCTCAACTTGTATTTGTCTGTTTACTACCCAGGGTATGATGGGTGGGGGAAAAGACAGAGAAGTGAGGTTTATTTTAGTAGAAATTACTTCAGTTGTTTAACTTTTTATGTGTGTATGTATATACACATTCAAATTGCATCGGGGAATATTGGCATATATAATAACAAGATGATTTTTTAACTACAACACCTAGTGATTTAATACAACTGATCTTTACATAAAAACTACTTGTGCCCTTTATTGCCCGTAGGAATGGGGATTGGGAGACAGTCCTGGCCAGGCTGTACAAGAAGTGCTTCCTGGTTTTTATATATTTAATTTTTAAATTGGCTGCTGAACTGCCATTGCTATTTCATATAAAATGCACTATTCCTGTGTTTTCCTGACTTTCCAATTTTCTGCTTAATAGAACGATTGTGTTTTCCTGGGGAGATGTTTTTTGCTATGGAACTAAAAATGGGTATGTTTTCTGTTTAATTTCCTCGTCTTCTCCCTGATGAAAAAGGAAACAGATGGCCTTTCTTGGACTTTCATAAAAGGAAATGCCATACGAAGAAAGATGAAGTACTTTGCAGACAGCACAGAATCTTCTCTGGTACTCTGTACTAATTTATTAATTTTTTTTTAACAACTTACAGAACAAAGAAACCCAGATCCTGGTGTGGTGTCAAGTCCCAGCAGAAGTCTTGTGATAGAAATCATATAATCTTTCACAAATGACTGCAAGATTTTTTAACAGGAGAGACAGAAAAGAAAGAAAAATGCTTTAATGAACAGATGAGTAGGTAACCATTAACACCATGTGTGAATTTCAAAACAATTACACATCTGTGTTTACAATCCATCTCTTTAAGTGTCTTAATCTCTGTAGAAATACCTATCCCTTTCTTTTTGCTGAATTTACTTATATGAAATAAGTTTTTTTTAATTGGCTCTGCATGTGCATGCAAGGTACATACAAGATTCAGGAGACTAAGGCATAACAAGGCACATTAAAAGCAAAGATGAATGTGTCAGTGGAAGTGAGGTGTTAGCCCTATGAGGTGTGAAATTATAATAAACTCTTCTGTGCAAAAGAAACGCTGGCATCTGTTAGATGGGTCTGCAGTCCTCAGTGGGTACCTCTGAGGTGAAACTGCTATTATTGTAATTCAAATGAGTAATCTGAAGGGATTTTAAGGGTTGAAATGCCTTGTTCCTCTGCTGACAGAAGTGCATTGCTATTGGTCAAAAAGTAGAAACTGAGTTTAGTTTAGAAGTACAGACTAAGGCCAGGAACAGACATTAGATCAGCTAAAATCACAAATATTTCTCCTCCTGGGTTGGAATGAGAGGGCCATGTGGGTGCTGTTCCAGCTGTGGCTGAGCTGCTCATTGCCAGCTGTACTCAGGTGCAGCAGGGCAGCACTGCAGTCCTTGGAACGCAGCACACATGTAGCTCTGCTGGCTTCATGCCAACGCATGGCTAACAAAGGTTTTCACAAAGAAATACCTCACGGTGGTATTACAGAAATCCTTTAGAGTTGTAGAATCTGTATTTGTTCAAACTCAGAAGCTAGATGGATTTTATTTGATGCATAGTGATTCAACTACTTTCATTTTTTTACTGGTTGTCTCCCAGTTGTGAGGGGCTAAATGCCAAGGAGCATCTCGAAGAAAATTTGTTTGCAACTTAAAATTATTTGTTATCTCGGCTGCATCATTTCTGCTTTTCATTAGATTAACAAGGGTATTCACCAGGATTTGCAAGACCAAGTTTTCATTTTTCAGTCACTGTCCTAAAGATAATTCAAAGGCTTTTCTTTTGGCCTATAATGGGAAGCACCAGCTGAACCCTGATGTTCCCCACATCATTTGCTCTATTTCTTGCAGAAGAAAAAGACAGAAAATGGGACCATGAAAAAGAACAAAGAGTTGCTGTCATAGAATTTCTAACTTGGAATAAGAAAGATAATTCTAGAAAAATGACAGTTCACCTATGAGCAGTAGGAGTTCAAAGGAAGGACAGGTGGAATTTAAGTGAGAATGAACATGTGAGGCTTTTTGTTCTAAACACTTCCCCGTGAATGGTGTTACTCTGTCAAGTCATAGCATGACTACTCATGTCTAGGAGCAAATATAAAATATTGAAGTTGCTTATGTGCTGGCGGAAGCTGTTGATGATTGACAGATCTGATTCTATATATGCGTATTAGGGTTGGGGTTTTTTTTCATTTTTGTTGTATGTGATGTTGATATTCTGGGGCATTATTAGGAAGATATTTTATATGCAAATACATTTATTTCTAGAACCTTAAAATATATATGTCCATATACATGACTGGTTTAGATATTAATGACTTCTTGAGAAAAGTTTAGCTCCAGGAATTTTTCTATTTATGTTGGATTTGCCTTCAGGGAATTTATTTGGAAGTAGAACTGCGATGAAAGAACACCTTTCATGCACCAAATTACCAAGTAAATTAATTTCCCCACAAGGATGTTTTCCACCCGAATAGAAAAGCATCTACAGGCTCTCCCTAGGTACCAGCAAAGCAGGAGGCTGCTCACGTGAGCAGATGATGTGGGCCATGGTGGTGTTCCTGCTCACGCTGTGTGCCTTGATCCATGAAGGGCAGCACTGGGGGCTGCTGCTTGGGCATCCTGGTGTGTCAGAGTGTGCAGAAACGTGGGCACTGCTGAAGAGTGAGCAATATTGGCCTATTTTCCACCCTGAAACTAGCAACTACTGCCTCCATTTGCCCTGACTCTGTATTTTCTGATATTTTTTCTTCAACTCTCTGAGGCTGTGCCCTTCCCTTATTCTCACTGACTGTCATCACTACTTCCTGGATTCTGAGCAACAAGGTTGAATTGTTGCCTTTTCTTCCCCACTGTGTCTTTGTAACCACTGCATGTATTCCTTGCAAGGGCAGGAATGGTTTACTTTACAGTGTAATGGTTGGGCCTCTCATGGTCTAGTCAACACGAGTAAGAGGACAGGACACTATGAAGTAATTGAGGCCTTTATAAGCAAATGCAGGAGACTAATAAATTACACATTAAAGTAATTCTGTTCCTTTCTGTTAGGAGCATGATGCTGTGGCAACGGGCACTCCCTTTCTTATTGCAGGATACAAACATTATTAGTCTGTATAATCTGTAATTTATGTAGGCCTTATTGAAGCTATTTGACTATGGAGAGGTACACAAACAGTAATATGTAACATCGGATTTTGTGCAATCCCAGGGTGATTTTGGGATTGACAACTGAACTCATACCATCACATGGAGCATGCTCCATGATCGTTTGCCATTGTTCCCAGTACAGATGCACTTTACTGGATCCTATGTTGGTAAATAGGGTCATCTAGCGATTAAGCACAATAAAATGGGTGGTAATATTTGTGTGAAGTCTGTTCATAGTACCTGATAAAGCAATGTGTCCAACATGCTGATGCTGAAAACCCTGCCAGCAGCAAAGGGCAGTCGAAACATAAATGCCAGGTTAGATCCCTTCTCCCGCTCTTTCTGTTAAGGAATTAAAAAATAGGAAAAACTTTTAATGCTGGTTTTGGAAGAACTGTAACAAAAACATGAAATAGATATTATCTTGAAAGAAGTCAAAAGTGTAAAATCCCTTTACTCTCAACATAGTTTCTTCTTAAAAGTATGCAGTATCTTTGTTCTATGTAAAATAAGACACCAATAATAAGAGGTACCAATCTCTTTTTATAACTCATATGTCATTATTGTTTTTTATTGCTTAATGTTAATTCAAATCTGCTCAATACCTGAATGATGTTAAAGAAAAAAAAATGGAGACAGGAAATAGGAGGCCTCATCCTGAAGGTTAAAAAAGCAGCCTGGCTGTGTGTAAATCACTGCAAATATACTGGGCCATCCCAGATAGATTTATGCTCACCTGTGTGCTTATCCCTGTGGAAGATACAACATCACAGGATTGGTTTGATTAAAAGATACAGGAACTTGTACTTATTTCAAAATGATCACTTAGAGCTTTAGAATTTTTACTGTTAACATCTGCAATATTTACTTGGAAAAAAACCACAGCAAACTAAAGTGTGAATCATATCCAAAACATTACAAACTCTTTCTTTCAGGAAAGAGGGAGTGGTTAACTCATTTTTTTCGTATGCAAGACAAAAGGAGAATGTAGATTTTAAGTTTAGAGTGTGGGTGTTTTGGTTTTCTTTTTCTCTGTTGTATAAAGGCCACTGCTCTCTCCTGTGTCAGGGCTGAGTTTACTGTCAGATTTATTTAACTCTAAAATGAGAGAAGTTGCAGCTGCAACAGCAGATGGACATCTGATTTGTGTATCTGTCTTCTGCAGCCCATTAGGTTGAAAAGCCAATTTTGCAAGAGTGTTTCACTGCTACCTCAAGGCAACTTGCCTGACATTCTCAGTCTTTCTGAAAATGAGGTGCTTAATGAAGAAATAATAAGCAACTCTATGTTTGACTGCTTTAGGTAATTTTTACTGGAGTTTTTAATTGCCTTTCATTTTGCATGAGGGAGTTCTGAAACATCAAATGAACTACAGCACCACCTGTGAGTTCTCCCTGCAAATGTTAAGATGAAGTGACTGGGAAATATCAACAGCAGGCAACTGCAACAGCAGTGATGAAAATGTTCGTTCTTTAAGATAATTTATCTACCTCCGTTTCAGCAGAGCATAGTTTGGATAGGAAGTTCATTAAATGTTCAGCTTCCAACCTATCTTGACAACTTTTGCACAATAGATTAATAAAGATAGTCAAGAAGTTAAAATATTTTTAAGTATTACCAGAACATTTGCTTGAAAAATTAAGAAGGCTATGAAAAGCAAGAAAGAACTGAGATAAAAAATCCTGGTTTCACTGCCTAAAGGCCACCCAAATATTTACATCTTGTGGTCAACATGTATGTGTGATATTCAAGCGAGTAAAAGATTTACTTCTCATCCTCATCCTGTCTCATCCACACAGGCTGAATTTTTGCAGCATTCAATTCCTCTGTAAGAAACTGGACTGGGAAGATAAGTTTCTATAAAAAGGCTCCTTTCCATTAAGTATATATTGAAATTAGCTACATGAACATTACACAGTAAATAACAAACTCTGAAATCCCAAAAATCTAGGAAATTTACGGTACAGCTAGGAAATGGAAATTATATGTTAAATCTGTGTAATGGTAATGATTTTGGCATGAATTCAAATGCACCAAGATATGTAAGATATCTGAGGTGCACAGATTGGGAGGCTCCACAAGAAAACCCAGCACTCATACTGATTGATAGATCAATAGGGGAGAAAGACAAGATTGTAGTGAAGGATTTCTGCCCTTGAAGACTGTCACAGTGATATTATTTATCTCTCACAAACTCAGAAAATGGCCTGAAAGATCATGAAGGTAATACAAATACTCTAAGATTTGGGGAGCGCAGAGGTGGGTAGGTCAGATCAGCAGTGAAGATCTGTGAGAAAGAGGATTGTCCTTGAGTTTAGCGAGTTAAAACCATGCACAATATTTACTTCCTGTGCTCCACCTGTTTAAGTAACAGTATTTTGAACAAGCAAATCAAATTTTATCTCCATACAGCCAAACAGTTTCACAGTTTGAAAATGCCAAATATTCATCTTAATGTGTAGAATATGAAGGTTTTATCTAACATTTAAGCTGTCCTTATCACTCTGACAGAGAGTAATTGCTGTTCTCAAGCCACCACAGTAATGCCAATATCTCCCACAGATACCCAGAAATGTGTACAGAAGACATTATTATAGTGCCTTTAAAGTGAAGTAGAATTAAAAACTACATTATAATAAAAATCTGTATTTTTTAAGTGTTTAGTCAGTTAAAAGATGTTCCACATTAATTTCCTGTGTCAGCCTCTTGGACAACTACATTAGCTCTAAATATTCAATTATCCAAAAATATTTAATTTTCCTTGAGCAAATTCCACCAGAGAGTTGCTTGATTAATATTATATTGTAAAGTGATGAAATCAAATCAAAATTTATTCTTAAATGAGGGCAGAATTTTGAAAAAAAAATTGCCTTTTACAGTAGCTCTACAACCATGAATCATTTCACTGCTTCCACTTGTTTTGAAATCATTGTTAAAAAATCAGAAGAAGTAATAAAATTGTAACATTTAATTTGGGGGTGGGGGGAGGCAATTTTCCTTACCTTTTCCAATTTGGATAGAGCAAGAGAATAGCAGTCTTTGGCTCTGAACTGCATGAATCTCATGTTGGCTGGGTGAGTTAGTTCTGTGATAATGCTTAGGCTGGAGAACAACCTGCATTTTAAAAGAATGTAATGGTTATACTTCTAACAATTCACAAATGTAAGGCTCTGCATAAAGCTACAGCTTGTGCTCGTGTCCATGTTTTTAATTATTGATTTTTCTTTCTAGTGAAGTCCCTGAAACCTGTGGTGGGTCTGGGCCCAGTGAAATGCTGCTCCAACAGCAGAGGGAACTACAACACATTCTCTGTAGAATTCACAAAGAAGCACACACTGAGCTCACAAAATACTTAAATGCTAGAAAGAAACCACTTAATTTCATTATCAGAGGTTTCATTTAATGGTTGCTACAATATCACAGATCTGTAGGAAGCAACAAAAAATGCAAAAGTATAAAGCTTGCACTTAGTACCTGGTTGCATGTGAACTGCTACTGATTTATGTACCCTTTCCAGTTGATTTTTCTTTCTTGAGGTCTGTTTGTGTGCTGTGACTACAGTCTGAGCAATATAGATGAAAAGTGACACTTGTGGGAGTTGCTGAGAAAATGTATGTTTATGTATACTTATGTTCTCACTTTGAAATATTTACATATACAAAATATTTATAACTTAACACCAATTCAGGCTTCCAGTAACAAAAAGCAGTGAAGAAAGCTCAACTGTGAACTGGCTGAATTACACAGATTTTCAAGCAGCAGACTAAAGAGCCCCTCCTCAGCACTTAGGGCTCCAAGAAACAGAAAGAAAATCATAGTTTATGCTATTTAAATACTAAACAAGTTGGAATAGAACTCATATTATTATTATTTGAGTATTGCATCTATAGATTCATGTCAGAAAATGAGATGTACATTTGTAGCCTCTTCTGCTGATCCTGAGGGTACTTATCTATACTTGGCAATAGATAATTGTAGTACTAATTACATCATTGATGTGGCTTCTGTCTCAGTTTTCATGGAAGCAGGGTTTAGTAAGTTAGTGTCAAATGGAATTCAGTGCACCTTTTTGCAAGTCCTTTTCCCTCACTTTTGCAGGGAGAAAAGTCACTGAAATGGCAATTCAAGCAGAGCCTAAATGTGAGGAAATGTATATCCAAACTGTCTGCCAATATGTGTTAATCCCATATTATATTTGAAAACTAACACTACAGAATTCAGAATTAGGAAATTAAAAGCTTATCTCATGATTAAATATACACAACTACAGGAGAAAATGCAGGCTGCTATGCTAAAGATGGTTTTGTTTATCACTGAGATATGAAAACGGATTTATATTAGGAAATCAGTTTCAAAACTGGTATTGGTAAAATATTTTACTTAGGAGTGCCTTTTAGCTGAACTAGGGGAAATTACTCTCCAGCTAGTCAGGGCCAGATTGCTTCTTGCCCTGGGTGTAAGGCACACTGCCTGCCAGCTTTCAGCACTGGAGCAAGCTCCTTCTGGACAAAGATCCCTCTCTTCTACCCCACTCTAGTACGAAAGGACTGGATGGGGCAGAGAAAGCCCCATTAGCCTGATGGAAGGCATGGCTTGCTGTTGAACTGGTTATTTGGAAATCAGACAAGCAATGCAGTGCCATCATAGCACCTCGTTTGGTTTATCTCTAAATTGGTGCTGACAGCTGGATACCAGCCAAAATACCGACCTGTTAGGTGTACTGCTGGCAATAGGCTTCCTGTAGGATTTAAAACACAGCCTTTAAGAGGTTAGCTAATAAAACTTTATAGTAGTACAGCCCTACTGCCTGAGGAAACCTGCTGCTTTTCTGAGGTGGACTTGTTGCACAGAGGTAAAACCTTATAAAATGAAGGCCTTGTTGCCTTTGTAAAATTATGGCTCAGGCCTGTTACTTCGGCTAAGTAGAAAAAGACTGTGGGAAGGAGACACAGGTGAATTAGGGGTAGAAAAACATGCTGTGTGACTGTCACGTGTTCACATCGTGGTGTGTGGTGCTTGGTTGAATTATGTTAGTTGTGCTTTAAAACGTTGTAAACTGATGACTAATTGCTAAGTGCTTAAAAAGGCCAGGTTTTTGCAATAAAGGGCTCTCCTTTGCACCTGCCTGGGGACTCTGCGTTGCTCCTTATCGCAACAGTGGACTCACACCTGCCTACAGGGACACAGTGGTTGGCTTCCCATTTCATTTTAAAAAGTGAAAAGCATCTTAAGGCATAGTCCAAGACTATTAATTCCTCCTTTTGTTTTTAAGCTGTGATAACTTGTTCTTTCTTCGTCAGTGTGCCCATTTGAGTCACACTTCTGTACTCCTTCTGTCAGACAAGCTAGTGCTGTGTCACAGTTTTAATTGGGATGGCACAGCTTCTAACCCTAAAGGTGCTGATAACTCTTGTCCTTATAAACAATGCATCTGGCTTCCAGGATGGGGAGCACACTCTCCTGGCAAAGCAGGATTGCTAATTTATGTAAATCAGGGAATAATGTCAGAACAGGTGTATGAGAACTGCCAGCCTAGGCCAAACAGTACTGCAGCACTCTCACATGGCTTTTTCAGGCCTGAGTAACTCACATCAGGGATGTTTGGATCAGCCGCTATCCTCTGAAGGATTTCACCTGGTGAGACTAAAGTGGAGTCTTCTTCAATGATGTGATATCATTGAGAACAGCATGTATTAAATCCAGTGGTTTAAAATTGCTCTTTAACACTACAGTTTGTGTTAAATGCTGTTGCTCTCTACCATGTCCAATCTTTTCTTCATTAGTTTCTGATATTATTAGCTATTAATAAGTGATGAAAAAGCTTTCAGTATATTTTTAAAGGTCATTTACAAAACTATTTACCTTGGTGAAATGAGTGTAGTTTATTCTGTAGAACAGGTAAATGCCACTACCTTATGCCTCTTCCCAAAGCTTACTTATTTCTACAACTTTTATATAATATAAAAATGCAGTGAAATTATTGTACATGTTCTAGGGAAAAAAATAGAAAAAAAAATTATACAATACACTATTTGTGAAAGTTTAAAAAGTTTTATGAAAAAGTATTGTTAAGTCTTAAACCAAGATATTTATTTTAATTTACTTTGATTGTAAATATGCAGTGTTAATAATACCAGACATAGAGTTTGTACATGAGTTCAAGCTGCCATCTAGTTGCAAACATTGTGCAAGACAACTGAAGGAGTGTACAGAACATCTAATTGGATACCTAAGGTATGTGGTTTCCTATTAGCATCTTTTACAAAGTAGAGCACAACTGTGGGAAAAACCAATTGGAACGGTGCAAGTTTTATTTTTGATCCAACTCCTTTTTCCATTTGGGGGTAAAATATATTTCTGAAAATTTGATGTATGTAAAAAACCTCATTGAGATGCCTTAGCACAGTATAGTTAGGAGTGGATCTGAGTGATGCACAGATAAAGTTCAATTATCGGTTCAACCCAAATTTCATAGGTGCGAGTACGAAGCAGACCTGTGCAAGTATCGGGTACTAATTCAGAAACTGACTGTTAGAAAAAGACAGAGCTAAAGTTTCTTGTGCATTGTAGATTTGGCTTCTTTTGAGCACGTGCAGAAATGCAAACAGCATTTAACTGCACTCTCACAGATCTGTGTTTACAAAAAAGCTCCATTGAAATACTTGTATTTTAATGAGCTCAGTTTTCTAAACCACTGGAGGATTCAAAGGACTTTTACTATGCACCTCTCTCTGGTCTTTTGTGGAAGGCTTGACACAGAAAACAGGTAATTGCAAAAAAGCAGTGTTGAATGATATTCAATTTTCTTCCAGGCCTTATTAGAATGAACATCAGGAACTGCTTGGCTTAAGCCCCAAATCAGGGAGGCATTTCATAGCTGACTCTGTAGTGTGTTTTGTTTTGTGTGAGATTTTTTGGGTGTTTTTATTAAGCAAATAATATTTTTCTCTGCTCAAAGTGACACATTTTTTCATACTTACTGAACAAAGATATTTAACACAAAGGCTTTAATGAGGACAGCTCTTGGAAGGAACAGCAAATATGAGTGTTTTGCTTTTCAACACAGCTTCCTCAGCCTCTTTACTAGACTGATCATTTTATACTCTCATGACTCTTACCACGTTGCTGTCATTTGTAATGTTGCATATATGTGCCTAAAAACCTAACTTTTGTGCAAAACTAAATATTCAAAATGTGAACACTTGCTACTAACGTCATAGTGATGCACTGCTTACCTTTCAGCTTTACAAGGATCTGCTTTGCATATGGGCTTTGGTATTATTGTGAATTTTCTCTTCTCAACTACCTTTTGTGCTAAGTCTTCAAGAGTAACTTTATTTTCCTTCCTGTAAACTTGACAGCTACCTTTTAAAATGATCATCTGGTTTTGGGATGCAAAGCATTTCATCTGAGCTTTCAGGAGAATACCTCAGGATTCTAAGTGAATTGCTAAGCAGGGCGGGAAAACATTTGCCTATGTAAGACACAAATTCATGCAAGGGAAAACTTAAGTAGAATAAAAAAAAGAATAATTTCTTGGCACAAAAGGCATCAAGTATTTCACAATTGATGAGGATGTGTAGGTAGACTGCAAAAAGGCCTTACCTGAAGAGGGTTTGCACATTCACAATGGTCTTGGCATCTGCCATGTAGTCTTCCTCGGCACTCATGGTGCTTTCTTTGTCCACCACCACCATATTAGCTGCAAAGGTGACCCCACACCTTAATAAGTCATCTAGGCTTTTGTGAAGAGAAAGAGGGAGAAAGAAACAAGCAACTTAAATATGGAACACCTGAAAGATTAGCCGTGGTTGGTGTCTGCAGATCAGCTACATACTTCTAATACAATCAAGCATAACATCTCAATTAATTGGTGGAATAGAATACAGAATCTACTTCAGTAGGTTGTTACAGTCCCTCTCTTTTTGTTAGTGATAAATTTATTTCAATTTTTTCTAAATAAGCCTTTATCAGTTACTTGGGAAGACTTTGGCCTTATCCACTGCAACAAATTGCTCCATTGCAGTTACTTCTGACAATAGAAAAACCCAAATAAGTTCTCTGAGTTGCTCTTTCCCACAGTTTTATTTTGGTTTCAAAATGTTAATAAATGAGTTGGAGCATTCTCAGGATGCTTTTGGGAGCAGCTGCAGAGCAGAAGAACTTTGCACACAGCTGGACAATGTTTGTGTGAAGCCCAACCACAGAAAACACTCACAGACAGCTGAGTTACAGTTCTCATCATGCCTTGCAGCTTTGTCTCCAAAATGAAGCATGTTTCAGCTGTTTTAACAACAACATTTTCCATAGACCCCAAGCACTTTTTGACAAATGCGGTGGGTTTTTTTAACAACTTCTTTTGGAATTTGGAATATAATAATTATTATATATAATTATATTATTATAATTATTGGAATATAATTATTTTTGAACCTGTGAAATATCACTGATGGTTGTCTACAGCAAAAGAAAAACTGATTTTATATGATCTAGGCCAACAACTGCAGTGCACAAGTAGAAGTCCAAACCTTTTCTGAGTAATTTGTATTTCTGCTTTTTCAGACTTTCAGTTGTCCCTGAAAATAGCAGCATATTCTGAAACACCCAGATTTTTTGCATTTCAGTGTTTCATAAGCTCAACAGCTATTCTTATTTTAGCAGTTACATTCGGCTGGCTTGTGGAGAATTTGAAAAATGCTAATGTGGAAGTATTATAATTCTAGTTCTCATGTACCTCTAGCTAAAGGTTTCCCAAGATTGACTAGATTTCTGCACAACTGTGAAATCTGTTCAGTTACAGACCTAAAATCCTACCCAAGGACTGGGGGACAGCTACCTACTACTTGACATATTTTGATGAAGTGCATCTCTGCTATGAGTTTTGGTAAAGCTGTTTTTCTGTGACCTATCTACTTCTAACAAAAAGAGAATGGTAAATGAGAGTCATTCCTTTGCTGGTTTTCTCTCAAAGATGATGACATTGCTGGTGACCAAATGAGAAATATTTCAGATACTTGCAGGTAGTAGGTGGTACGTTGGGAACGTGTTTTATACCCATTAAATAAGAAAGGGAAATTTGCATATTTTACCATGTATTTCTTATCTATAGCTGATCAGATTTATTAGTTGTACATGACTTAAAAACGTGTTGAGGAAAACAGAGGGTATATGTATGAACTATATTTTTTAAAGTATATAATTAATGAAAATAGATGTCAAAAAAACCCTCAACAAACTATGGTTGCTTATTGCACCATGAATTAAAGTGATTTTAGTGTCAGAAAAGATGCCGAAGTTCATGCTGGTATGACTGAACTTTTGAATTCTGAACAATCACTTATTCCAAAGACTACATGCTTCATTTTTTTTAATGCACTCAATTCTAAAAGAACAACAAAGCACCATTAGGGAGGGATTTGGCGACTTCCATTTTGAAATAAACTCAGGAAATTTAAACAAAGTTTAATTTTCCACATTAATAAAACAGGTTAACATCTCAGTTATTAATTACTTTGAATACTTTGAGTATTCCTTCTTGAGTACACATTTAATTGTTCTGCCACTATGACTTCTTTTTATAACTATTCTGGAATTAAGAGTTAAGAAAGTAGTAGATATTAATAACCTGCAACCCTTTCTTCCTTTAAAGGAAAAAACGTAAAGTGAAAAGCGTTTCTGTAGACCCTTTGGAAACCTTACAAGGACTATGGTACCACCAAGGTAAATCTGTCACTGTATCACTGTTATAAGCAGGAAATAAGTTTTTTGATTTCTACAGTGGGGTTTAATATTATGGACTTGTAGCCCCAATTCAGTATTCACTGTGTAGTGAAGCAAACTAAAATTTAAATTTACACTCTACGCAGAGGAGTTTACTAAAATACTCCTGGGTGCTTGCTCTTCTCTTGTTTCGGCCTGATTTTTACATTAAATTTCTGTTGCTAAACTTGTATACATAAACATATATTAGCAGAGGTGAAGACAGAAATGTAGGAGTAAGTGATAATTTAAGTAGTGGAAGATGAAGACTGTTGGACACATTCAAGACTGTTTACATTCTGTAGCTATCTTTACAAAGCCCGAGTCAATGAATTCCAACCACTTATAACTCAGTATAGACTGACACTAGAATCAGGGCTATAATCTGTTCACCTATAGAAACATATGAACTCACCTAAATAACTGGTAATCTTATGTTTTTGAAGATACTAACTTGTGCTCCCTTTCATGCTTTTCACTAATGAGATCCTTTATAAATCAGAAATTTGAAATCCCAAATTACAGCACACAGACACAGACTATGCATGCAAAAAGCTCATCTCCAGCTACAACGCGCACACACTAAAACATGCAGTGACGATACACACAACAAACCACTGAGACTACAAAGTTAAGTTTTCTAACAGTTATTTCACCTACTTGTCGATAGAGCCCACCATGTAGTAAACCATTGGAAACCAACAGATTGCATCCAGAAAATGCATATCTGGCCTGAGCAGCAGATGGAATTACAAAATGAAACACAGTATCACAACAGCAACATCTCTTCTAAAATATTTCAATCAACTGGTAGTTTGGGGTTTTCTTAAAAAAATAACTTTTTTAAACTTTGGCATTATAATATCAGTTTAAGCAAGAGATAGGTTTTCAGAAAGCTGTGAATCCACAGTTTGCTGTGATCATAAAGAATTAACATGCTTTTATTAATAAACGCACCTCTAAAATCAGAAATGTTATGGCACAGGACAATTCCAAATATTAGAATGAATGAGTGATGTCAAGGACACACTGCCAAGTTATACTCCAATGCATGTCTTAGGAGGACTTAAAACAAGCATCAAGAATTCTTAATTAAAATGTGAAGTGGAAATCAAATCATCATTTGGGTTTTGTGACACCTACTGCTTTCAAGCCCACTCCCTTTCAGAGGAGTCACTGCAAACGCTGCAGAGAGGGAGACAACACTAAGGGTGTTGGTTTAACTAGCAAGCAGAGCTTTTACTTCACATTAGTCAATCAAAAGTGGGTTTACACCATTGAACTGTGTGAAGTAGGGCACTGTGCTGACAAAAAAAGCTGGCACTAGAGGGCCCCATGTGCCCATGGCTTCGCTCTCACGCTGCCAGTGGAAGTGATTCAGCCTCATTTAGGCTTCTCAATTTGTTTAATTCACTGTATGCCATAGTACCTACATAAAAACCTTCTGTTGTGCAAACACAGGTGACTAATGAACTGCCTGAGGCAAAGTGGGACACTTCACAGCAGGCCTTTGTAGAAAAAAAAAATCACTTAAACTGGAACAGATCTACTAAAAGGGAAGTGTCAGCCCTGGAATCACAACCTGCAAGGTATTTTTGCTTTCTTAGCTTGTTCTACTTTTCTGTGTGCAGTTAACCTCTGTTTCTGTGTCTTCAAATTGTGATTTTAAGTAGCTGAGCTGTACCAAAGTTTTGAAAAAAAAAAGAAAAAAATAACTAATTCATGATCATATTATAAATAAACCAGTCTTGACAGAGACTAATTTGTCTGAAATCTTAAAAGCAAGAAATGCGAAAAATCCCAGCGATCAGCAGACAGATATAAAAGTAACAATAATACTGCAGGTTTTAATTTTCATCCATGGCTTTAAATAATTTTAGACAAAGTGTGTCTGTGGGTGTCCTCCTGGCTTAAAGAACTGTTTATCTTTGAGTGTAGAGTTATTAAAAATATCCCTAACTGGTCCAGGCCAGTAAGTGCATTGTGTTAAGTAGGTTAGTGCTGTCACATAGCTGTGAAACTGTTACACAGCTTGCTTTTTACAATGTTTATTAAGTTACTTAATTTTAGCAGTAACATTCACAATTTTGGGGATTATTTTAAGAAAAACTTAGCTGAAACATTGGCATGAAGAATAAGGATATTTAAGTTTACTATGGCCATTTACAGTCAGTAAAAGGTCAACTTTATATAAGACAGTGACCAAAGGTATGATTTTTGTCACTAACTTTTCTCAAAGATAAGTGTGCCATAATGTTTTTGATTTTCAGCTGTGAAAAGTGGTCATCTATTGAAGTAATGGTAAAATGAGTTTAATACTTAGCAGAGGAGGGGGAAAAAAGTCTCCTTACGGGTTATCCAGCAGTAGTACAATGGGGTTTAGTTCTTTCTTTGGTCGGTAATAAGCTCTGAGTGGGACAATAAAGTTATATAAGCCATTTCCAGCAGTTTCTGCTGCAACTATAATCAATTTATTTTTGAATCCGTAGGCTTTGGCATCTTCATAGTAGTTATGCTGGCATCCCTAAAATCAAAGTAAGAAACAAGTTCAGTGCATGTGAATATTGCATCAGATGACCCAATACAGACCTGGTTAGACATAAACACTTGGTGAGGAAAAGGAGGAAAAACTATAATATTATAGCAAATGCTGCACAAACTTAATCTCTAAGGAGAAATCAGAATTTAGCTCTGCTCAGATGCAACAGACAAACGAGAATGCAGGGTAAACTCCCTTTACCTTATCTAGTCTTAGACAACAGAAGGGGACTTTTTCATGCAGAAGATGACAAAAGGTGGGAGAACTTCCAATATAAGGAGAGTAAGGAGGATAGCCTTTGGCATACCTAAAATACAAAAAAACATTTTTCAGTATAGCAAATTACCCAAAACACAGCCGACTACACAAGTATTTTATGGGATGTTTATACGTATGTCGAAGTTTTAGAGTCAAGTACACAAAATGCACTATGTTTAATAGAGCTCAAATGAATGTACTTTGCAGCCAATTCAATAGAACTTCGTGAAAGCTGCCATGCTTTTGAGGACTGAAGGAATTTTGCTTGGGTTTTTGAAAATAGTCTGTTGTATCATAGTGTGCTGTCATAGTGTTTTGAACTGGAAACTTTTAAGTTAAAAAAGGAAGGAAAGAAAACAGAAATAACTGTACTTCTGCTCTTCCTTCTCCAATTTTTTTTCAAACACTTACCAAGAATGAGTGAAGTCATTACCTTTTGCTTTAATAACATACTTTCAAAATGGCTGAAATAAATTCTAAATGGCAAATCCTCTACCCAAGGAGATGAAATTTCTAATTGACCTTAGCCTTTTTTTTACAAGAGGCCTTTTAAATCCTGCTGTTTCAGTCTGCACATTTAAGAAGACTTGTCCTATTAATTTTTTCTCTGGAGTTTGACAGTCTTCCCTGGGGCATCTCATGTTTGCCACTGGTGGAAATGGGAAACTCTGCTGGTTGAGGCGCTGGCTTAATTGTGTATTTCAGTTTTAACACCTCTGTCAGCAATCCCAATAAACATAATTGCTTGTCTGCACAGCAGGATTGAATCTTCTGGGTTTATCTGAATAATGCATCATTACTTTCAGTAACACACTAACAAGCATTTTGAATTAGATGTGATAATTTTGTCCCATACTGCTTTTTTGTCATTCCTGCATTTTGAAATCACACACCCAGCCCCAGCACTCAGAAAAGCCTGTTGGATATCTGATTATCAGAGCATTCTCATGACAGGTGTACTTATCTGTTTACAACTTTGTTGAGTGCTTAGTAATTATAGAAAGTAAAAAAAAAGGGCATAAAATATGCTACAAATGGATTGCAATACATGACTACAGCTTTTATAACTGCCAGGAGAAAATCTCCAGCAAATGGAAGAGTTAATCTGTCGTAGGCTTATGGCAGTCTGCTAGCATTTCCTAGAAGGGAATAATTCCATAACTGGGCTTCATGGGACTTGCTTCCGACAAGTCCTCAGGTTGATCTGCACGTCAAAGAAGATTATTGATGCTTTTTATATAGTATTAGCTTTTCACATTATTTTACATTTACTATACGTACTCTAAGCCTGCAGAGACTTCATCATCCGATGGGGTGGTTTCATCCTCTGACTGGTCACTGAGCAGGTCACACGTGTGAAGGGAGGAGGAGTCTGCAACCTCCAGCACTGGGGCTATGCTGGGCCTCCTGCCCTCCTTGCCCCCCTCGGCAGGAAGGGCCAGGGTGGCCCCGCTGGGCCCGCGGCACCCGGTGTCCTGTAAATCGATGGCCACGGTCCCTAAGGGCAAGGGAAAACATTTCCTCAGTGTGCTGCTTAGAACATTTTAATGAGATTCCTGTAATTAGTGGGGATTCCCTGACTGCATGGCAAAGGACTGACAGTGACACTTTGCTGACTGTGTTTATTCCATTAAAATAAAACAAATATTTAAACTGTACTTGAGGAAAGGAGCACTTTTCCCGACAATTAGTCTATGTCTTCTTGTTAACTACCTCTTTAAAATCATACCTTATATAATGAGTCCATATTTATATGCATCAACAACCCGCAGATTTTACTAAATGGTGTTTTTTAAATTAAAGAAGCTCAAGAAAACTTCTTACAAATAATCAGGTATAAATGCCAAAGAAGTACTCATGTGATCTACCCAGTTGTTTTGCTTTGCATACACTTCATTATTACTTTTTTATACCAGTCTTAAGTAGTTTAATTCCACATTGTCAAGTAAAAGAAAAAGAGAACCCAATTCCATTTGTTTGGGTTTTTTGTCGTTGGTTTGTCTGTGTCTGGTTAGTTTTTTTTTTAATATGGGGGAAAATGTTAAAAGTTTTTTGTATTAATTCTTTCTATACATGATTCTAGTTTCTTAAAATTTTAGGAAGTCGCTTTAAAATTTACTACTCATTAGATAAGGATATGTTGTAATGTAATTTTTTATTCTTTTTTTACTTACCCATGCTGGCTATTATACTGTGTACTGGTAACCTAGAAGCTCCATGATAAGATAATTTTGATTCATGGTTTTTTCTATGCTTTTCTTGCTTCTTAAAAGCAGAATTCTCTTCTTTGGTGATATTTATATAAAAGCATATATCTGTAGAACTCATGATATATCGAGGACCTGGATTCAGCAAAATGTTTTTGTTATCTTCCTTTCTAACACCAATCAGACAGACTCCAAACCTTAATTAGAAAAGGAAAGGCATGGTTCACTTTGCATAGTCCTGCAAACACCAGAATTTCCATTGTCAAAAATGAACCTCAGGTATATTTTTATTCTTTGCACATTATGAACATTTGCAGCTTTCTGGATGACAAAGATGTTTGAAAAATGTTTTCTGCTAAATAGGCCACTTCAAATCACGCAGTTTTTCTGAGCTCATGAATTCCCAGGCAGTTGAGTGTTTTTCGTAATGCCCCCAATATTCTCCTAATGTTGTTCTAGTTGATTTTTTTCTGTCAGATGAATAGTCCTTTCTGGGAAAATATTGGTAGAAAAATGGATACATGATATGAAAAATTATTAATCATGTTAAATTGTTCCATTATTTATAAGTAATGGAAACCATTTTCATAATTCATGTTTGAAATTTCACAATTCCCTCTTAGAAATGTATCTGATTAGTGATAGAAAATAAGGAATTACAGCAAAAAACTCTCTTTCTCTCTTTGATTAAATATGAGAATAAACCCAGCATTTAGGGTTTGATAAATGCTTATTTTATCAAATATATACAAGCATACATGATTTGTGTTTATTTTGTATGTTCATCTCACAGAGCAGCACTGGATAAGAGATGCATCATCTGCACCTTAAAGCAGGTATGTTATCATCTAACAGAAAAAAGAGTTTTATGTTTGAACAATCACCAGAATGTGCCATGTGCCACTTTTAAATTGAACATTTTCCATAAAATGAACATGCCACAAAGGAAGCCAGATTTCCAGCTGAGTCTTAAATAAATAAAAACCCCACACCCTCCCACCTATTCTTTTCTAGATTATTTTGGACTTGGGAAAGGATTAGTGTTCTAGGAAAACCCCTCTAAGGTGCCTTTTTTTTTTCTTGTTGTCCAGCTTATTATTTACATCCTTTACGTCCTGTTCTCTTAGACTGAGATGGGCTGTACAGAACAAACATAGGCTTTTACCTGACTAGCTCTAACTCGCAGAAATATATCCATATTAGTGGTCAGATATTTAAACCCAGAAACAGAGTAATGTGTACTACTGTGCCTTTAGTGCAGAGCTATGTTGCAGGCAAAACAAGTAATTATTTCTTTGAACTTTTAACGGTTGATACGGAAATTAACATACTTTTTATGTGCATGGAAAGAAGCATACGTGAAGCTCTTCCCTTCATACTCAGCAAAAAAGGTACTTTCTTCCAAGTTAATGTGATACACTTCATTACCAGAGCATCTGCCATACATTTTCTGCCATTGTTCTGGAGATTGCTGACTCTCCCTGAAACATAAAGAGAATAATTTAATACTTAATGTAAAATTCTTATTAAACAGAATGGTATTTTTGTCAATAGAAACTACAAAAGTCTATTGAAAAGGTCCCATAGGCTAATCTGAAAGAAATATTTGAGGTCAAATCTTGGTAATATTGTAAGTACAAAGATTATTTTAATGTATTAAAGAGCATTTTCTGCTAAGTAATAGGCATATAAGAGTATGTACTTTAATATCAAGAGAGAGATGGCTCAATTACTTTAAATTCACACCATAATAAGTAAATCCATGGCAATTTGAAGATGACAGGTAAAACCAGCAGCATGCTCTTTCTATTCATAAAGACAGTTTCTTCACATGCTTTGTGGGAGACTCTCTGGTTCCTGTCTGAATATCATTAATGACAGCTTATGTAGGAAAGAGTCATTTGTCTTTGGTCATTTTATCTGTAGGAGAGATTTTTCTGCATTGCTTATCAGTGATCTTTACCCTCTGGGTATTTTTGGCTCCTGTGTCTTGCAGACTACTACAAGTACTCCTTTTCTCTAGTGCAAGAAAAAAAATGACAAAGATCATCCTTTACTCTGTGCAGCTTCTGCCCTTAATGCAAACAGTTCAGTGGAAATGTTCCAAACATCAGCAACCCCAAAACTTGTAGCCCTGGAGCTCCTGGGAACTTCTTTATTAAGTTTCATGTGGAAACAAGGTTCTGCCTGCATGAGTTTTTCTGGAGATAACTGATGTATATACACACATATGTGCAGAGAGGTCACAAAACTGACAAGTGTGTTCTGTGTTTTGCCACTTGAGTGAAGATCTCAAGATATTGGGACATGCTCCTTTATGCTCATTTATATATTTTCAATATCTTAACATAATTTCTATTTTTCTTCAATTTACCATGTTTCTCCACCCTCCTCAGGAAAACATTTTCTTTCAAGATAGAAATAAGTAAACCATTTTTGTTGCACCAGTACAAACGGTGTACTAGGTATAGAACAATGTAATTTCAGAACATTTTCCCCCCAAAATAAAATGGTCACCTGTTTAATGTCTGCTTGGTTCCAGTGAGTTGTCTGAAAGCTTCCCATGGGGCTGTACTGTAAGGTCACATTAACTTCAAGTCAGAAAGGTTATTTTCTTCCAATATTTTGTATCATCAAACAAACCCAAATAGAGTTGCATTACTATTTTAGATAATCAGATAACAGTTAAATGTAAATATTAAGATTAATAATTAAGATCAATAATGAGATTTTAAGTAAAATTTGAGGTAGAATTTTGGTGTCTTACAGACTAAGGTTTTGAATTCCATGAACAGCTGAGAAGACAACAGGATTATTTACACCTCCTTAACAGGTATTTAAAACTTGAGTCCCACATAAGGTTTAATGCAGGTGTTAATAGCAAACACGATAATAAAAGGAGGATTAAAAGCAGGAACTAATGTAAAGGAAAGCAGTTCATTATTAACATTGGAAGTCTATTGAACAAATTATTTACATTATTTTCATTATTTTCTATATTGTGTAAATCTAATTTAGAGTTTGGTTTATAAATACAGGTATAGTTAAAATTTTTATTTGTAGTTTAAATAATCTGCTTTCACTTCATCTTTTTACTTAGCCAGACTCAACTGTTCATATGACTTCATCTTTCATATGCATATATAAAGATAATTTAACCTATTTTAACAATTAGTAGTTAATTTATCTCTTGTTCAACAACAAAAAACGTCTAGAAAAGCCAAAAGAACCCCTCTGAACTATAAATTAGTCAAATTCAAAGCAATTTTATGTCTGCGGTACAAGGACAAATGCCCTTATTTTGGAGTCTGTGAATAAATGCTCTGAAGAGTGTTGACTACAGTACATAAATAATAACTAGACATTTTCAATTTGTCAGTCTTTCTGTATAAATACAGAAGAGTATTCTTACAGAAACATACATTGTACATTCTTACAGAAACACACATTACTTTAATCCTTCTGGATTCAAAGTAACGTTACAACTATTTGTGCAAAAACTTTTGTTTTTTGCTCCTAGTATACAATGACCAGAGTAGAAAACAGTTACTTTTATTATGCTGGTTACATCTATTAATTATGATTGCAAAAGAAATCTAAAGCACTTTGAATTCTGGGACAGTTACTTTGCATCATCGTTGGGAATCTGTAAATGGACAATATGACTGCATTAAAAAATTAAATGCTGAAGTTCCTAAGTACAGCAGAAAACATTTCCCTTTTGTGTGTTTGGTTTTGTGCTGATGCAAAATTTTCTGACAGCTGTTATGAACACTGCTCTTCTTTCATGTGTATATAATATGAAATAACTGGAAAAGACTCTGTATTCTGTGCACGTCACAGAATGAAAGGTAGGCAGGTAAAAAATGTATTTCACCATGGTGCTCAGCAGGTATCAAAACAATGTTTTGTTGTCTTCTTATTAGGAGATTCTAGTGCAGACAGTGCCGTTAAAATCTTGACATTTGCTGTTCTCAGTAGTAAAAGCTCTTTGAAGAATTTCTGTTTCCCCCATTCTGGGCAAAGGGGAATACTAGAAATGTCATATAGAAGGTTAAAAAACTCTGCTTATAAATATATATATACTGGGTTCATGATTACTTGGAAAAAAAGTGTTTTTACAAGACTTGTGTAGTGTATATGCAGCTATTCTGTTTCTACAGATGGATTTTGGGATTTATTCTTTAATGCATCTGTGTGCCCACAACATTTTAATCAAGAATACCTTATTATTCCAAGAATACAGCATAACAGAGATACACCAGACATGGTAAAATTATTTAAGTGAATTCAGAGTTTTACTGTTCTGCAGAGGCACCATAACTCTGCACCCCTTCCAGCCGTGCGGTCAGGGTAAAAATCGTGTCTGGTTGTTTGCCTCTCAGTGTGCAGGCACAGAACAGCAAATACCATATGTTATCAAAAAAACATTTTTTGAGTTCATTGAAACAGATCTTCAAATTAACATATTAAATTAGATATTCTTAGGACTTGTTAGTGCTCATAAGTAGAACTTTGTGATAGATCCACAATTCAATCTACTTTCATATTATGGAAGTGGCACAACAGCATGCAACTTTAAATACTGGGGGGAGAGGGTGTTCTCTTCAAAATTATACTGCTTTGAGTAAGGCATTTTGATGCTTTTATTGTGCAGAAAATTCCATTTTCTTTTTTAAAAGCTGTGTGGGAATTCAGGGTAAGCTGTTTTCCAAAGAATATCAGCTATGACTTTTCCAAGTCGTTTTGGGGTTTTTTTATGGAAGTATATACTTACTGTCCCCTAGATGTATGAACCAGCAGAGTGATTAATGTAGAAGTAGCTGGGCATATGCAATTT
Source organism: Dicrurus megarhynchus (assembly GCA_013399195.1). Taxonomy (NCBI): domain Eukaryota; kingdom Metazoa; phylum Chordata; class Aves; order Passeriformes; family Dicruridae; genus Dicrurus; species Dicrurus megarhynchus. The sequence goes on along the minus strand of VXAD01004603.1, from coordinate 3,838,106 downwards.
AGAGCTAGCATAGCATATTTGAATTCCTCTTCACACACAACATGATCTGTAGGGAAAAAAATAAGGACATAAATTGTTTTACAAAAATACTTTCAATTGAACAGAAATATCACTTCCTTGTCTAGGGAAATGGTGAAGATGGAGCAATCAAAATTTGGCCCAAGATCTTCATCTTGTGCCTGAACCTTGTAAATCAGCTGTGTATGATCTTCCCTATCTATGCTGTCTAACTTGGAGGGTTACTGTCAGATCACAGATAAATGGTCTCCAGTGCTTGCTGATGGCATGAAAAGGAAATAGAAATTATTCTTTAATGTGATTCACATATACCTGTGACAGTATCGAAATGGCTGTAAAAAGGGACAAGCACAAAACTTGTAACTTCTTGTCAGTTTAGAAACATAAAGTCAGATAGGTTTTGTAAAGTCATGAAGGCATTTAATATTAAGTCAGAGTTTTCCCCTCTGAATTTAGTTTTTGGTTCTTTCAATGGGAGCAGAATTTGCTTCTGATCAGAAAGAATATACAAGTAGTACAGCTGCTGAGCAAAACACAGGCCACATGAAAATTGCTGAGTAAAGGTAGGCAAATAACCTCCCCACCTAGATCCGAATGGTGTACATCTGCTTCTGATTTCACCAGTGTCACTGAAATCCTTAGAACCACCTTGCCTCTCTGAGTTGTTTTCCCGACAGAATTTATAGTATAGCTATAAGCATGACATTTACTGAAAATAAAAGTGAAGGCATATTTTGTGTGCCTTCTCTGTTCCTTTTATTTTGAAATATCTAGAAGCTTTTCAGTAACAGAATCATTTACTACTGAATGGAGAAATTAATTCTCCCATTTTCTGAAGATCAGGGCCTATTTAAATGTCATAGGGAAGGGGTGAATTTAGTTATATAAAGACACTGTCAAATATAGAACAAAATAAGATTTCTCCTCCTGTAAATGTATTTCAGCTATAGCAATTAAATATTTCCTGCAGAAAATATTTCAGATAGAAATATGTTCTTTTAGCTGACCATATGCCATTAATAAACCTACTTGAATTTCAAACCAGAGATTTTGAGAGGGTAAGGCATAGACTACTGCTTGAATGGAATATCTGCAGTCCATTATCATTAGGCAGATGGCAAAGATTTATGAAAGTGAATACCAGCTTCCTGACACTGAAAGAGAATTCTCCCTATTTTTTAATTTGTATAGGAATTTGCCAAATAACCTCCCCTTATTTTTTGTTTGGAATGTTGTCATACTATAGCTAAGCATTTTGAAAATACAAAAAAAATACACAGGGTAATGGCTTCATCATCTGTTATTTCAGATCTTGTACTTGAACCCATTTGTAGATGCTGACCTAAATATATAGATATGGAAGTTAATCAGTCGCGGATGGCACAATGCAGATGAAAACTGAAACTTAAATCCTCCAGATGCACTCTACTCTCTAACATATATGGTGAACTTTTTGGGCAGATGTTTATGTAAAATACTATGTTACCCAAGAATATAGCACACAGCAAACAAGAGATTGCTGTCCTACTTCAGCCTCTTAATCGTGCCTGTGTAAGAGATTCACATGATGTTGCCAAGTGTTTTCACATCAGGAGCCAAGCTTGGAGCTGGACTTGTAGGACTATTTCTGCACCCATTGGAGACTTTGACCTTCTGCAGTTAAGTTCTCGTATTAGAAACAGAGAAGATCAAAAATGCCTTCCTCATTTTTCCAGTTATTTGACAGTTTATAGCTTTCCTATAACATTACTGTGTTTTCTCTGTATGCTCAGGGCTTGTATTGTGGAGGATTACACAGAACTTTATCTGCTGCTTCCTTTCTGAAGTGAGCAGGGAGGAAGCTGGATGACAGCTCTCCCACTCCTCAGGTCTGAGACATTAGTCATGTCCCCTGACAGCAGGTACCAGAATCAGCAAATTACTCATTCCGTGTGACAGCGAAGCAGCCCCAGAAACTGCAGTTTATCTTGAAGTGAATATTAAATATGTCAAATCAGCTTCCCAGAAAAAGAAGTATTTTGATTGAGTTTATACTGAAGAAATATTACATTTAGAATTTCCCTAAGTTGCTGTTTCTGTTGAAAATATATTTTGTCAGAGGTTTTGTTGCTAAGTCTGTCTCAAATGGGTGTAGTAATGCAGTGGGGTGAGTTATGGTTTCAGTAATGCTGCTGATGATAAAAGACTCAAAATACTGATTTATGCCTGCAGCAGCAGCCATGCGGTAAGAATGACCTAGACCTGGCACAATTATTCTGAGAAACCTTACTTTTGTCAATTTGATAAGTTAACATGACCACTACCAGATCAGATAGAGAAAAATGCCCATCCATTACTTCTAGACTATTTTTATCTGTAATTGGACAAATTAATTATCAGCTGCATTCAATATCCATTTTGGTGAATCTGGACTGTGTTTCTTTGAAATAAACTACTGAAGGGTTGATATCAGACTTCAACAATCTGTGCTAATTCATGGGTGCATTTTGAATAAATAGAGAATGTCAAAATGCATTCCCATTTCCTAGAATTGTAATTATATATAATTTCCAAATATCCAAAGTAAAGGTGAGATATATATCTATATATCTATATCCACATCTACATACACATAAGAGTTATAAAAGTTTAAAGTTACAAAAGTTTTAAGTTCAGCTCAGAAAATATTGAATTTAGTAGTTTCTGAATTGCATAAATATACTGCTCTGCTGTGGACAATCTCCACTTTATTTCCCATTTGTGCTGAAATGAAAGGCCAGGAGCTTGCACCAAGGGTACATGGCCTTGTGTGTTTGAAGGAAAAGTGGGAAGATTAAGAATGTAACTGTCAGTATTATTGAAAGAAAAACTGGGCATGTCAAGGCATTTTTATATGGGAAATTACTAGGAAGAAAACAAAGCATTTCAGCTTAAGAGATAAGGCAGTTGCCTATCTGATAACTGTCCTGTTAAGAGTGGCTGTGTATTAAAGGTGTTCACACCTTAAACTTGTAAAGGGCTTTGCTGGGAGAAACATGCCACTGTAGCAATGTAAGTAGGTTCATATTTTAAACAAAGTAGTTAAAAATCCACTACAAAAAATAACCGAAGGTACAGAATGCAAGGATGTGTGTCTGGCATCAGATGGAATCAGGACACCTGACTTTCTGACAGTTCTGATTCTCTCATTAAAGAGAGGAAGGATGTATAAGTCTTGTCTACTGGATGGGAATACATTATAACAATTACTTTTCCTATATACTGTTTCTGCCTGAGGCAGAAAGCCTCCAGGATGCAGAAAACCAGGCTTTTCTGTCCTACAGGAAAATGCAGTCGGTGTCTGAATTTCAGGACTGCCTCATGCAATCTAGGAGGACTGGTCAACCTACTATAAGCTACTGAGAAACTGGGCTTCCAGTGCTTTATACATTTTCAATGTAGTTAAAAGTTAAACTTTAGTTAGGAGGACCATTTGGTTATATTTCTTCTGAATTCAAAAACTTTATTTTTGACAGCTGTAGTCTCTAAACCTGTGTTAAAAAAAAAATCCTATTACTGAATATTTCAGATTCATAAAAATGCACAATATTGTTTTGGGAAACCTCCAGAAGAAAGGAGTCATTTTTTTCAAGGAATATCAGATTGAAAAGAAGCTTTTGCATTAAGGCAGTAATAAAGCAGCCTTGAATCATAATAGGAAAAGCACTTAGAAAAATGTTCTGGATGGTTGTGACAAATTTTACTTGTAAACACTCTGGACAGGTCTGTAGTCTGCAGCCCCCAGTGGGTGCATGTTTCAGAATGATGAAGTGTCGGATGACATTAATACCAAAGGGGAATCCTCTTAGGAAAATGTATGCCAACAAATATTGTTCTCCTGGCTCCATCAGTGCCTGACCATTTGCAGGAGGCAACATCCACTGGTGATGCTGAAGTTCAACTGAAGGAAATATTACCAAAAGAGGTCTTCTGGGGTTTTTGGTTGTTGTTTTTTGGTTGTTTTTTTTTTTTTTAAATATGGTCCAAATTCTCTAACACTTAGAACAGACATGAAAAATTGGCTCTGTTTTACAAGCCTAGTTATATATAAGCTCCTACAGAGACAAGCCATTAGGAATAATGAAACTCTCTTAAAAGCACAATTCAGAACAACAAATTAACACAGTTTCTGATAAAGAAAAGTGGCCATGGCTAGGGAGCAGGGATTATGTTTGTGCTGCGTGGTTCTAAGAGGGAGATGAAAAAGCACCATCATTCTCGTCACAGCATGAGCCTTATTCCCTGCTGTGCCATCTCATAGTTTGAGATTACAGTTTTATAACTTCAGAACTGCTACTGATGGGTTTTTTTCTTCTTTCTAACCCAGTGGTAAATTCAGTAGCTTTTAAAATTACAGCTTTAACTGTTGCTCTGGAGCCATTCTGCACTGGAATTTGCTTTTTCATCACGTTCTGGGATGATGGAGGAGACTAATATTTTTCCAAAGAGTTGTTTTTATTTTTGCATGAATCAGCAATCTTTTCTTCCTTGGAATATCATTCAAGAAAATTGAATTTTCAAAATTGCAGCTGAAAAGGAAAGCTTCTCTTCTACTTCAGAGATATTTCTCCAAAAGAATTTGTGTGTTTTTGCACATAAGCATATGTATGTCTGTACTTACATATGTGACTGTTTGGATATAGACAGAAAGAAAGAGAAATATATAATGCAGAGAAATAGTTTGTCAAATAAAAGATGGTAATCGTTTCTTATAGGAGTGGATTTTTTTCAGTTTTCTTAACATCATTTTGTATTTTATGCCGTGGTTTCTAAGGCACGCGTTTTACTGGATATAGAATTAAATTATATGTCTCGTTCCAAAATATTTGCAAGTAATTAAAATAATGTTTTCCAGACCACTTGGAAAAGCCAGTCTAATGAGAAGATTTTTCCTTCAATTGTTTGTTGGTTTAAATCTGAAAGATCTTCTTACACACCCCTTAATAACTATGTTTTAGTAGGCAGAAATGACTTACAGACATGGATACAGTAAACTGGAGACCTGCCTGGATCTGTAATTCATAAGTAGTTATACATCAAATAATTCTACTCTCCATATTATGTAGCATAAGACTATTAATTCTTAAAAGTGCTTGCAAGTCTTTGCCATTGCTAGGATATGCATTATTTTACAAAACTGCACTCTTCATCAATTTCTAAGTTGTAAATATGCCCAGGGATTCTCACTTTGCTTGTGTGTTTGTGAAACAAACTGTCAAACTCGAACTTCAAATGACTGCAATCTTCCACTTACCTGCAAACTTGATGTGGAATTTATTCTCAGGCTTCAGTATCTGAACATACAAGGGACAATTTGGAGCAAAGTCTTTAACTGCCCATGCTCTTAAAATGGTTTGGTGATCCTAGAAGAAAGAGCATGAGGTGGTGACAATGAAATAGAAATAACCGTGTCAGATTAGAAAAATAATCTATTTTCAGACTGGCTCCATTGAAGAAAACTCATTTTAAGACCATGTAGCACCAGCTGGTGTGGATGTTTATGTGTGTGTTATGTAATTACTATTACATATTAATTTCCAGAAATCTTCCACTAATAAGGTATTTTGACCCTCTCCTATCTTTCTGCAAGTGCTAATGATTGTGTCATTTGGAAAGGGGTAGCATTTGGATATGGAATAATTGTGTGAAGACTTAAGATGGCAGTGATTAGTCATGTCTAATTAATCAAGAATGATGTAGCACAGACATCCTTCCAAAGAGAGTCATAATTAAAATAGCATTAAATGACGACATCAGGAACTGAGAGTATAAAATTGTGGATAGCTCTAAAAATATCAGTTTAATTAAAAGCAGATCTGAATTTTTGTGGAACTAAAACATTTGCACAACTGATGTCAGGATTTAGCCAACTACTGACCAAGGATTCCAAGAGGTTTTTTGGACTGTTAGTTTTTGTTCTTGTTAGCACATGGCAAGAATGAGTTAACTGCAGGATGAACACTGCTATCCATAAAAGTCATCTATGTGATAATGCGTTCATACTTCGAATTTTGTGAAGTAAGACTAATTCCAATGTATCATCCATCAGTTTTTATTTATTTTAAAACCAAAGAAATATATCAGAGTTGTATCTAGGAAGCTATGCCTGGATTGAAATGCCTTGCTAGTCATGAAATTGGTGGTATTTAAAGATAAAATATAAAGAATGATTCATTATGTTTGCAGCATCAGCAGTAAGAAAAGGTTTCAGACTCATGAACACAAGGGAAAATCTCTGCCTGAAACAGAACGTAATTGACATTTTCAAACCATAATATTTTATTATCAATTGAGATGTTAGCAAGTACTTTTTCTACTCAAAAAACTAGAATGGAGTCATAAGAGGATGGCAAAATATATTATTTGACATTTTTCTTATTATCAGTTTTATAGATGCAGGATTGCTGTGCCCAGTCAGGAGATTTAAGAGCTTGGGTGTAACCTGCTGTAGGTTTTCCTTGGATGCAGCCACTTTTTCTTTACTTTTCTATAACATATGGCAATCTACCCTCCTCAGGATTTTTTGTATGTGCGCTGTTGGGTTTTTTGCTGTTTTGTTTTAAGGTAACGACACGCCAACACAGCTTAGAAGCAGAAAATGACTGGGTAAGGTGCTAGATGGCAGTCGCACAGATATGTTATATACCTAGAAATATAGTTATCTCTATGTTAGATATTTTCTTGTATTTTTTAAATTATTATTTTGCCTAAAAAGCCTGGTTTTATCAGAATGCGCAGTAACTGTAAAATATAAGAAGGAAGATTTCATTATAAAATGATTCAATTTACACTATTTTGTTAAAAACTTGAACAAACCTAGATCCACAGAAGTGGGAGTTGTAAAACTAAAAGTATGAATCTCAACATGCAATATTTTTAATATTAGTGTATAGAAAAGGGAAGGACTTTGAAATTAAAATCTCTTGATTATTTGGCACATTGGCAGTTTTAACACTGCAAATGCCTTGCTTTCCATTTTCTAGCTCTTCTTTGAACCAGCAGTCCACAAATATCTAATATATATATATAAAATTGGTACTTAAATGCTGTAAATAGCTTCATAAGATCAACTCAGCGGGTATGTACTGTTAATCTAATAACCTTGCATTATTGTTTCTTTTTTCTCTTTCCTCTTGGTATATCCACGTGTTTGGGTACAAAAGCTGGTTATTTGGGTTCCCACATTTTTTGCTCAGTTATTCTCCCGAATTCCACTCTGAAGAAGCCCACCAGGGGAGAGAAAGAAAAACACAGGTAGGCACCTTAAGTCATTTCTTAGATTCAGTCTCTTCATAGAGTATTGTGGCTCTCTGGTTTAAAAATGTAGCAATTTCTATGCTATATTTTAGTGACTTTAAAAAAATGTTCTCCTTTCTCTCAATAAATGGTATAGATGTACACACAACAAACAGAAGTAACTGAAACAAAATTATGCTTCTGTTCCCATTATTAAATATATGTTTCTCTGGAAGGTGAGTGAAAAAATATATTCTCTTCTGTGTGTGATCTGCGCAGATCTTCACAATGAACTGCAGTCACTGATCAAAAAATTACCACAGATACAAATGGTGATTAATATAGAGGTGATATTTAAGTTCATGTATGAAAAGCTGGAAGTTTTAAAGTGGGTGTATTTAAATCATCAGGACTCAAGGAAATGCATTTAAAATGTATTTTTAAATAGTTCTGTTACTTGAATCTTTTTCTTGCCACACACGACTTGATAAATCAGTTATATCCTGCTATGTTTGCATCCACATTGTGATGCCATTCAGGCAGTGTAATTTAGATTGCCAGTACAGCAGAGTCACACAATTTGATTAATGAAAGGGGGGAAAAAAGGTGCAAGCTTGAATTGGACCATCTCTGACTTTTCAGAAAGCCTCAGAACAAAGCTGTCAGCAACAGCAGAAGTGTTGTCACTAGAAATTATTAACTAACAAAATAGCAAGCAATGAACAGCCAGGGGTATCCATGGCAGAGTAAATCCTCTGCTTGAGGATTGTAGCCGGGGGGATAAAAACTCTCATGGACTTCAAAAAATCACTTGAGTAACAACAGGTGTTCTGGTCAGGAATCTCCTTTTATTTTGACAGCTGTCACACATAGGAGAGGATCCAAGGCTCTTTTAGCAGTTTGTCAGCTTCTCAACAACAGCAGGGTGGAAAATCAGTTGTACTTACAAAGATTGATACTGGGATGACAGCTGCACTTCCTTCAGCCCAGTGACAAACCAGCCTTAAGTACTTAACCGGAGGCTGGAGCAGTGTAGGAAATTCACTACATTCCATTTCACAGCTCTAGGGGGCAGTAAGACAAAATAATTTTTAAAAATTTAAAGATTCTCTACTTGCAGAATAAGTAATTGCATTCCCTGTGATAAGGTAATCTGATAGTAAAAGAGAAGACAAGGCAGAGAGGTGACACTTTATTTAAAAGCTTCAGAGCATACTGCTCCTGAGAGCATCACTGTGTCCCGGGGGAAGGTACCGGGAGCGTGTCTCTGGTAGGATGCGCCTGTGTGTGTGCTCCAGGTGCAAAGAGAAATGAGATTTGATCAAAGTCTGTAGTGGCAGTTGAAATGTGCCAGGTACCATTTTGGTGTTTCCGGAGGGCAGGAAGGAGAGAGACACATCTGGCCATGGCTTCAGAGCCAAACCTGCATGGTGCTGGCCACGATGGATGAAAGCTCCAGGAGCTCCAGGCAGAGCCCACTGCCTGCCCTACAGCACAGTCCAGCAGAGCTGAAAATTGTCTTTTCTTTGCATAAAATCTGAAGCAGTTATGAGCAGAGATGAACAGCTGACTGCTGGTGTTGCTGTCCTTAATGCTGCATAAACCTTCCCAGTGCAGTGTAAATCACACACTGATTTTATGGGATTTCTCATTTGTAACCGCTGTGCAACTCCCAAGTACGTGATGTGAAATGAGATGTAGCTGATTTATTCTGAATTCATGGTTAATTTAGATAAGACACTTGGGTTATTTTTGTATTTTTCAGTCTCCCAGAAGTTACAGGTATTTTTCCAAGTACTTGCAAGAACTCTTGCTTGTTCTTACCCTTAAATACCCTGGACACTCTGTCATTTCCAAGCAGTAGGTCTGCCTTGCTTGACTACTCTGGGATTACTTGCTGCCAGTTCAGTGGCTTTCACTGCTGTATTTTCAGGACTCTATTGCTGATGAATCAAATTTAAAGTCCTTAGCTCAGTAAGTTTCAGTGTTACAGTAGGAGCACAGATTTATTTCTCAGGGATCTCAGTGACTTCTTGTAAGAGATGGGTCCAGAACAGGATCTTAAACTAAGGTCTTTTAACTAAGTTTTGATGGTAGATGAAGTAATAAGTGATAGAGAATATATTAAGTGAATTAAGAGGATATATTATACATATATAATTCAAAGCTCTCATTTCCCATTTTTTACTAAATCTGTTTTCAACATTTAGAAAAATAATTGCTATTTCTTATAATGCAGCACCAAAACAGTATTTTTAGTTGAGATTGCTTAAAACATAATCACTGAATTATAAATATTGGTTCAATCTTGTTAGGCAATTTGTAAGCATGTTCAGGGATGTTCAGACTTATACTGACCCCCTTTGGAGTTCAAGATTGAAGTGAATGAGGCAAGACTGCAATAATTTAGTGTAGTGCTCATGGTGAAAAATTTAAAGTTATGTTCATAAATCCATCCTCAGTGGACTTTTTTCTGGATATTTGTTATCAGTAGATAATTTTGTTAGCTGGAAGAGTTCTAGTTCATGTGGTTTTATTCTTTTATCACAGATGCACAGCACAGAGGTTTGTATTAGCAGTGTTCCTTTGTGGACAGTAACTTACCTGACTGCAAATAACCACCAGCATGGGCAAAGAATCTTGCCATTTTTCTTTTTTAAAATTGGCCAATATGAAAAATGGTCAAATAGTCTCACGTATATTGGTTACTTGTATTAGTCACAAAATTATTTATAAAGTTGAATTCAGGCTTTGCTTCTTTAGTTCTGAATATACCAGTCAGTTGATACCTGTCTCTTTTCTGATTTAATAAATACAACTGATTGAACTGGATATCTAGAGCAAACACTGATATTAGTTCAGGTACTTTGAATAGTGACAGAGTACCATTCTTGGAAGTGATTAATGACCAATTATCAATGTATCTTTAAGGTACTATGAGAGTGCTTTTGGGCTATTCTGCCCTCATTGCATAAAAAAGAACTGAGAGGGAGTAAGGACAGTAAAACCTGCACATCCTCTCATTTCTCCCTCCCCAACTTACAGCAGCTGTCCTGTCCACCTCACAGCGGCTGCTCAGGATGAAACAGGCTTCAGCATCATCCATCCTGCAAGAGAGGAGACGAACCTGTCACACCCCAACCTGGGACTCATTGGACTCGTGTCTCAGAGTCAGAGTCTTGCACAGAGAAACAGAACACAGACAAAGTTCAGTCTCTCCATTCTCATTTCTTACCCTGGTGCCAGTAAAAGCTGTGCCAAAGTAGTAAAAACAGAGCGGCCTCAAACTTAATTTGCAAAGTATTTATCTGCCATGAGTGTAGAAGGTGAATAAATAACACCAGTCTGCCTGGTGTGTAAGAGTGCAATATGCACAAGTTATTACCAGTAAGAATGAACAAGAAGGGGGCAGGTAATAGACTTGTCTTGCCTAGTGAGAGCAGAAAATTGGATAGATGTGCAAGAATAATGTGTTTGGGATAAATAATAGACATCTCTGTGTATATATGCATTAAATGAACTAATTCTAGTCCGTGGTGTCTTTGATTAGGCAGAAATCATGGGAGTTATGTGAGTAATTTCAGCTAAGCATGGGGCAGTACTGGGAAGACAGGGTCTTTACCAGAGTTGCAGGAAAGAAAATTCAGTTCAATTAGATGAGATTTTTTTTTTGCAAAATCGGCTATTCACTACTGATGCAGTCAGCCAACTTTTGGTATTCCTTTACTTTTTGGTGTGACCTATGTCATGTTACTTTGACATTGGGTTCACATATAATATATGGATAAATTTTAATAATGAGATCCTTCTTGATTGCTTTGTTGCCATTGGTTAATGGTTAAAACCATTACTTTATTTATTAGAAGAATTTTACCATGTGCCTTGTTATCTCCTCAGTACATTATGTTCTCATTAAAAGGAAATACACCAAACATCTTGGGTACTGGGTTATATTTCATATCAAATGTTCTATTAAATTCCCACTATGCTTCTTCCCTCAGGAGAGGTTGAAAATTATTCTGTGACAGGTACATTCAATTACATGTTCTGCAGGAAAAAGCACAGTTCCACAGCTGACTACCTCCAGGTTATTATAAGTGAAATTCAAGATTATATTTAGGGAACAGCCTAATTTTAATTCTTGTAATGTGTAGAACAAATGTCAGCTAAAACCACACATGAATCCTTCTTGAAATCAGCAAGAAAGCAAAAAAAAAAAAAAAAGAGGATCTCTCCAAAAGAAAATTTCTAATCCTGGAAAAAGCTTTCTTGTCTTGTCAACTCTTTAACAGCTATGGAAGTAGTTGTTTTTCTCAGTGGCAGAAGTCTGAGAAGATAACACTGTTCATGAAGCTTCTCACAGATGAGATTCTTGGAAATAACTCCCCTCAGGTAAAGAATGACACAAACAGTCAGACCGGTATTGGCTTAATTTTAGTTATCTACAACACAGAGCAATGCAGATGAGTTAAATCAGGTATTTGAAAGAAATAAGAATCACCTTTCCCTCTCCTCGGAGAGTTTAAAGAGGTGATCCTTCTACATGAATTCCACTGTGAATTCCTTCACAGCTCAACTGATTGAGCACTGGGGGGAGGTGTGTGTGAGGAGCTGTGCTTGACTGATGTGTTTTGATAAATGTCATTCACTATTAAGTGGCAGAGAGCATCTCTTAGAAGTGGTGGAAGTTTGTGGTAAGAGGAGGGCCCTGGAGAGTTCAGGTATGTACAGCAGAATAGTTGCTTAATTTTACCAGGCTGAACTTAGGAAAACAAAACTGTACAGTGGGTTCAAAATTTCAGATATTAAGAAAAACAAGTTATATCAAAGAGCTTTGCTTTGCCTTCTAAATACACATGGGTTTCCTTCTAGCACAGCTTTTGTTGCTTGTTAAACTTATTTATCAAACAGTATGAGTGAAAAAAAAAAAGTAAAAAAGAATGGTCAATATTTGCCTACTTAGCTCTCAACAGGTCTTGATCTTTTAGGGCTGAGCCTTGCAAGTAGATAACTCTTTGGGACCACATTGGGATTTGTAACACCCTTCGGACCTGAGCATCCATCTCCGTAGGACACAAAATAACCACATAATAGTCCTGTTAAAATAGAAAAAAGGAGGGAAATAGTCATGGGTTGTGTTACATTACTATTTATTGGTGCTGCAGAATGAGTCAACAGTGACTTGGGATGTCAAAAATGTTTCCGATAAGACATTGACAGACAGAGTTTATTTCCTTAAAATTTTTTCCTTTGCATTAATGGGCCAATCCAAACTGCTTCCTGTGGTACAGACAGTCCTTGTTAAGAAAAGTAAGGATGTTTTGAAGGATATGTAAGTGCACAAATGAAAAGGAGGGATAATTGGAACATGAGAGGAGAGACTGAGAGCTTAGGGCAGACTGGTCACAGAAATCTTCCTTAGGACACAGAGGGTTTTGCAGAAACCAAAATGGCATTGGATGCAATGCACCATCTGTATCCTTCAGCTTCCCAGTGCACAGGATCATTAAGGTTGGAAAAGATCTCCAGGATCATTGAGTCCAACTCAATTTCAGCTGTGAAGGGAGTGTATATAAGCCCTTTTGAGCTACATGTGTAGTATTAGGACTTTTCTTCTTTGTCTCCAGCGTATCCCAGAGCCTGACTCGTTCTTCAGTTTAGTTAACTAAATGTTGTGTTTCAATTTGTGTTTGTATCTATAAAGAACTGGATTTCTTTGTGCAAGTGCTTATGCCTCTTACTAGCTAACTGTTTTGGGGAATATTTTGGATTTGGGATTTGGCAAATTGCTGCTCAGCCATTCGAGGATTGCATCTGTGTGATTTTTGCAGTAGTTAATGAAGCATGGTACCACAGGTAACTTAGTAAAAGACATAGAGAAGATTTAGTAAAAGAGAGAGTCTGTAGCAAAGGCAATGATAATAAATCCAAACTGATATCTCATGGAAATAAGCTTCTAGATGTTCCAAATAAGCCCTATGACAAGTTTGCATTAGCTAGGGAATGTGTGTACACTAGGGAATGTGTGTGCACTAGGAAAATCTGTGTATTTTGTCAAGGTCTTTGTCCTTTACAGTACATATATTTATGTGTTAATTTCCACCATTCCAAGAGGATCTAATTTTTGCAATGCTGTGCTCTAGGATGACCCTGCCTGAGCAGGGAGGTTGGACCAGATGACCCCCGGTGGTCCCTTCCAACCTGACCCATGCTTTGATTCCTAACACTGGCAAAAAGCAAAGCAAAATGTGAAAACCAAAGGATGCTTTGACTTGTCAGGATTTTTGGATCCAGTCCCAAAACAATGGGAAAAAATAATTTGAGTAGCTTTTATTTATTTTCTGTTTTAGAACAGAATCAAAGGAATTTACATGGAAATACCTGTTTGTAAAAAGACTGGCATAATTCAACAAGACAGCTATTCTACCTGTTTAGTCTATTCACCTCACTTTAAAATGCCTCCAAACTGTATCTCAGCTTCTTAATGCAGGTATAGATTCCCAATTCACCTATCTATTCCCAAAACCAGTTTTACAAATTAAAGACCACTTCAGAAACCTTTCTTAAAAAAAGAAAGAAAACAGTGTTTTGAGTTTCCTTTCTTTTGGAATTTTTTTTTTTTTCACTCTCAGTACCTGCAGTCTGGGGTGGGCATAGAACTCATTTAAGAAATCCATGAGTAAGTCAATCTTCAGAGAGCTCACACACAGTACAACGTGTTTTTCTGTCTGAGCTCTGTATCGACTGTAGTTTCCTCCGGACTTTTGCCTCTCCATCCATAAATATGCCAGCTGTTCAAACTGCAAGAGATGCCACTTGTCAGTGAAACAGAGACAAGTAGGTGAGCACTACAACTCTGTAATGACTAGGCAGTGTTGTATCGTTCATCTCACACCTCTATGAAAAGCTGCCCTTAGCCCACAATATCGTTTTCTTTGTAAAATGTTCTCTAATAAGGTGATCACAAACCACGGCAACAGTGCCAGAATCTAACACACACAAACAGCAGTGAAAATTCATTAAAATACCATGAGAATACATTAAATCACAGGAGTTTAGAAAAGAATGAAGGCTGGTGCCTTACCCCTTTAAGCATTTTATGCCTCTGAGCCCTCTTTTTCTAGTATCACGTGGCATAATTGCTTCCCTCGTATTAAAGGTTAAATTTTCACACATGTACTGTGAATGTACTTGGAGAGAGGGACCATTTTTCTTAGTTTGGGCAGTAACTCTTCCCAGAGATTTTATAATGTTCCAAAGGTGATGTTCTGTAAACTCTCTTATCTGTCTTATAATTTTGGATGCAACTTAAATACACAGCAGCTGTTGATACAGCAAGTTTGCCTTTGTCAGCTGAACAATAAATGCAGGTTAGCGGTAAACATTACTAACTCTGAATCCTCCAGACCAAAGAGAATACTGTAATGAACTGTAATGAAACATACAAGTACCAGTTCAAAGCTTCTTGTAAGTAACACGTGTTTAATACTGAGCTCAGTTTAACTGTATGGCTGTGTGACAGCTGCTTTTTCTGATCCACATTGCACTGATGGAGAGGCTGGATCGTGAATAATAACTGATTTCATATAGCAGGGCAAAAGCTCGGGAGAGAATGCCTCCCACTCCACTATGTCTCTGGAAAACTATATAAAGCCCCATTATCAGTACAAAGGTATAAAATAAAGTAGCTAATAATAGGTAAATTTATGGGAAATGCCAGTAGATTCTAGGTTATTTACTGCTTATGTGGAGCTCTTGGGCCTGAAGTATGTATCAGAACTACCTTAAGGACGAAATTTCTACGTGCTAGGAAATTCCAAATTTCTTAAACAGAGCCCATTTTAGTTTTCAATAGAATATATATTTCACTAATCTTTCACTGAGTGAGAATATAATTGTGTTAGTACATATATCTAGGAATACATACATTAAATATTTAATTAGAGTGTTCAAATAACATCAAGAAAATTAATGCTGAAAGCTTGAGCTTCCAACCTCCCAGGGTTTGTGAGTTGTCTGCCCACACTGAGCTTTAGTTCACTGCCAAAGCAGCAGAGTCTGGAAACCATGGCTGTGTGAGAAACTTTGGAGCTTCATGGTCTAGCAGGTCTACTGTAGGCTTTGATAAAAACGCAGAGTGTCTCCCCACATCCTCTTTTTCTGGCACAAGGGCTGGGTGATCACCAAGTGTAGAACAGTGAACATCTTGGTAGGGTTTCCCATGTAACCTCAGGGTTTCTATCATCCAGCCTCACCTAATGAGCTGGAAAATGCTTGGTATGAATTTAATAAAGCTGACTGACTCCTTGAAATACTTGGATTTTCACAAATTGCTCTTTCCCTGTTGAAACTGTTAGAAGTCCTAAACTTAGGCAGGCATGAAAAATTCCTAACTGTGCTGCTGGCTCCGTGTGCGTGTGTTCCATACACAGCTGTGAACCCAATTTGCTTGAGTTGCAGATTTAATGAGATTTTTTTCAAGTTAGCACTGAGCTGTAAGAGTAAGAGAGGAAGTGGAGAGAACCAAGATTAGAAACAGGGAGAGCCTGCAGAGGAAAAGCTGTGCTCATAAAGAAAGTGCTGGCTACTGTTGTGGGGTTTTTTTTGTAATTGCTCCATTAATAACAAACCCTTATAAAGGATAAAGGAACGCCTCTGTGGTACATGACTGGAGCAGAAAACTTTCATCAGCACTTGAAAACTGTTATCAATGCTCTGTTTTTTAGTATAACTCTAGAATATAGGAGAACATACAGGAAAAAGAAAAATAAAACACAATAGGAGAGATAGATGGTTCTTTTTTCTGACATTTTCTGTGCAACAATAGTAGCAACAATAAATTATTTCAGTTATTATTCCTTTGTTTCAAAAACAATTCTAAAGAGAAAAAAAATCCACATTTACCTGTATGGGCAACACCACAAGAGCAACACAGATCATAATGACAACAAGCAGCTTTGAAGGCCATATCTTGGGTGTAACATCCCCAAAGCCCACAGTGGAAAATGTCACTATGCAGAAATAAAGGGAGTCAAAGAGAGTCAACCTGTTTCCTGCTCGTTCCAGATGCTGAATTCCACAAATACTACGTAGAAAAGAATGAATAAAGACATGAAAAATAAAAACTGTTCAAGCTTGACGATTATATGTGCAGAGAACTATTTTCAGAATTCATAAATTGCTTAGCATTTTTTTCAAAGAAAAGTAAAAATTAGTATCAAACCATAAGTGCTATATTGTTACAATTTTCAAATGTCATTTGTAATAAAAGAAACACATTTTTGATTATTCTAATATGATAGGCACAACTGTTGCTAGGCTTTGCTTAGTGGCTGTTGTGAAGGAGAGGTGGTATATAGAACATCATGGATTGATGCAATTCCTTTCTAAACCAGAACAAAACAGATGGTATAGAGCTGCCACCATTCAACATTTTTTATAGATATGTTTCAACTTTTTCAGGGAGGGTTGGCTGCCATGGCCAAGAAAACTGTGCATACTGCTTTCTTTAAATCTATCTCTCTGTTGGTCTCTGTCCCTTTCTGTGGCAAAAGTTACTGATGTGAACCGGTTATGAGAGCACATGTTGCATATTAGAAGGTTTCTGTTGGTACAAATGGGTACTGACTGTCTGGAATAAACTGAATGTGAGAACTGCAGGCTACTGAGTTATCAGAGGAAAAAGCGTCCAGGGTCAGCCTTCAGGTAGGAAGTGGAAGGTGGCAATTGATAAGAAGATTCTGCTCACTAAAAGTACAGAGTAGAAATACGGGGCTTGGCTGGGACTGTAATAGCAGAGCAAGTGGAGGTCACCCCTTCCAGTCACACATTCCTGTGCACAAGTAAATGGCAGCCCGAGTTAACTGGTAATTATTTCTCTTGGAATCAGCACGATGCGCTTTTGGTTTTGAGAAGCAGTAGCAGAATCCCTCCACAGGTCATCCTCCTATATCACACATTGCAGATTTCAAAAATACTTCACTTTGTAAATATATACCACAGCAAAGAGCTTCCCAAGCTTAAAATATGATCTTCTCTGATACAGTGGAATTCCTTAGATAGTTCAGGCTTTTAAATTATATTCACCTTTATTTCAAAACCCCAATGTGTGAACCACCCTGAACAGCGCTTTTTCCCCTTGGAGCTAGCAGGATGATTTCTCCTCAGAGAATTAGTAAATAATTAATAAATCATATCATATTCCTCAGTAATTATTCTAGAACATACTAAATATTATTTCTTCATATATGGTATCCAGATGGTCAGAGTCCCTCATTAATATCTGCCATGGGAAGATCTTGGCATCACCAGGGAGACCCTGTGTTTATAACAGTGTTAGCAGTTGTTCTTCTGTTCTCTGTTCTGTTCTCCAAATATAATTTAGCTGTGGGCAGTGGCATTTCCAGAACATATGGATCAAATTCCCAGTTTCCTTTTCACAGTTCTAGCATTTGTAGTTTTCACACATCTCAAAATGTTCTAAAAAGGGTGGGTTTTTTTCCCTGTTGTTGGCCTAAGTTTCATGCTTCAGTCAGAACCGATATTTATATTCCTATCCAGTTCATCCCACATTTTTCACTGGAGTTGTAATCTAGATCTTCCATTATTTCACTATGTTCACAGTTTTTCTGTTGTTTTTTTTTTTTCTTTTTACTAAAAGGATAATTATATTTTTGTCCCTGAAAATACTAACAGAAGGACTGTAAGGAATTATGCTAATGAAGCTTTCTTTTGGTCTCAGACAAGGAAGTTTCGCAGCTAAAGCCTTTTCTAGTTTTAATATGAAATAATGAAGTATATTGTAAAGGCATTGAAGCATGGAAAAAGAAGCTATTTTAATATCAATATTCACATAAGTTACATGTAGTTTTAAAAGCAGAATGGAGATGGATTTTTAATTCTTTATTTTTATTATTCCTGATCACCTGTGTGCATTTTCTTCTCTCTAGTTGCCTTTTGCGAATATATCACAGAAACACATAACCTTGACTTCAGGAATTAAGCTCATAAAGGCCAGGAAAGCAACAATTACACTGAGCCAGTGATATGGTTCCCTTAGAACAGGACTATTACACCACTGCACTCAGCAGATTAAATATCTGCAGATGAGGTTTTATTGAACCATAATGCATGAGCCTCTCATTGGTAGAAATATATTTTTTCTGGTGCTCATGTCTGTGAAATTGCTTGGTGTTTGTAAATGCAAAAGGCTCAGTTTTACTCCTTGTATCTGACAGGAGGTATTAAAATATAAAAATTTGGTACCCTCAGGCTGTTTTTTTTCTAATTTTCAAGGAATTTGAATTTTTTAATTTTTTTTTGCTCTTTTTGTAAAACCTTAACATTTTTTAACAGCTTGGTGATAGGAAAACTCAGGTCTTGAATAGTAATAATAATAATTATTGTTGTTGTTGTTATTAATTCAATAGCCAGCCCACCCAAACATACTTTAGCTGAATTGAAATAAGGTAAATATATCATGGACCTTTTCAGCCTTTTCTAAGTGAACGGTAAAATTCCCATTGAATTTAGTGAGATCAAAATTTCATTTTATCAGCTCTACCCCCTTTATAGTCCTTTGTATTCCTCTTCCTTGAAGCCATCAAAATAATGTGCATGATCCAAAATGTTGTGGATTTGAGATGTTTCTCATTGAACTTGGTGAGCATGAGCCAGAGCTCCCCACATTTACTCAACAATATTAAAGTCAGTAAGACAAGGGAGCTGCTTCTTTGCTGAAGAAGAAATTCAGCTCTTCTAACAACTTTTTGATCAGATTCATTTCTTTCCTCGGAATTATGTGCACCTCATTTGCAGTCCTGCCAAACTGTACTTGAAGCCCTCACCCTGTATCCAAGGGAATGATAAAACCCAAATCAGGTTACCAAGTCTGGGTGTTTAGGTGCTCTGCTGTTGGCTTTACGGGAGCCAGAGAGCACCAAACTGCAGAAAACCCTGACTTTTAAAGAGACAGCTTTATGGGAGTCCGATTAACAAATAAAATATTACTCCTGTGACTACTCCCCCACGAATATTACACTTTCAGCTCACCAACAATGCCTTTAGAGAAATGTTACTCAGCATTGATAGCATGTTCCCATCTGTCTGGGAATTACTGATTACACTGCAGAGAGAATGCAGTGGAACATCAGTGGATGTCCTAGAAGCCAAGTCCACATGAATTAGTTATTCTATTTCCCACAACTCATTGACATCTTTTACTACATCCCAATTCCTTAGATGAATAGTAGTATCAGATTTTTTTTCTTAAATGAAGGGTTAATCATTACTTTTAGCATTAATTCTGCATGTAAAAATACACATATACTTGTCTGCTTTCTAATGTTTCCTGACATAATGAAATGTGCAGTACTTTGGGCTTCTTATTTTGTCTGTTTTGATATTTTTGGTGATATTTTTATCCCCTGTTCTTGTTTACTTCCTCTTCCTCTTTTATCTCCTGAAGATAAGTAATTTATTTAGTCATCCTTGGACAAACAAAATGATTTCCAGCAGGAAAGGAATGTATAGTAAAGGCAATGCTCACACCTACTTCTTTTTGTGGAGAAAATAAACCACTGTAATAATCAGTACACAGAGATCCCTAGTTAAACATAAGGCCAATTCAGCACCTTCTATGCCAATTTTAGGATTCCTGTGAATTCACGAAGGCTGTCTTTTCATAGTGGATCTAAGGGAGGCACTTACAACAAAACAAAATTGCCTCAATGCAGAGGAGATTTAGTATTTCTAAAAATCCCCATAGAAAGCCAAATTAAGTGTCTGCTGAACCAAAGTAGCATCAGAAAATGTATTACAAACTTCCACAGGACAGAAGTATGATTCCAAATACTCGGCTATCACTGCACTTGGAAAACAAAAAGTAAAGACATGTAATCTCTGAAGATTGGTAATGTTTAGTTTGGGTATTATTTGAACTTTTGAGAGTTCAATCTCTGTTTTACTGGAAGCTTTCTTTCTAGTTCCAGGAATCTTTGTTTGCTTGAGTATCTTATGTGCCAAAACTAACTCCTGTTTGTAAATAAGCTGTCTGTACATGCACTACAGAAATAAATACTGCAGAGTAAAATAATCCCTGAGACGGTCAGATTTTAATCATGCTGCAGAAGCATGTCACAGAAATGGATGTAACAAGAACCATTTGGATAGTATTTTGCAAATATTTTACATTAACTATCCTTATTTATAACCAATTGTTTAGAGTCCTTTTGATATCAGTTTATATTTTTACTTGTCAGTGTTGATAAATTAATCTGATTTCTACATTTTCATTTCTAGAGAAAATTATTATTTACACATACAACCTCTTGAGGTCTAAAATAATGCAGGTCTAAAAAGGCTGAGCCAAAAGCCAGAGCTGCCTCTGTGTGCTGAGGATTAGGCAGCAACTACCAGCACTGTTTTCTTTGGACTTGTAACTTTGAGCTCCACCTCGTGTAATTACCATGTTTAAAACAGCTGGCTGCAGGGACTAGCTGATGAATGTGTTGAAATCAACATGGATTAATTTTATCAGATTCGGTGTGATTCTGTGGCAAAGGCTCAGTGCTTCTGTACTACAGAAGTTACACCTCAACTAACTCACAAGTGTAGCAATTCTACTTAATCAAGTGCCCCCAGTAGTTTCTCACACTCAAAGTGCTTTACAATTTCCTCTTATCCTACCAGAGAAAGGTGATGCTAGAAAAAATTAGAAATTAAATTCTCATTATTTGATTGTCCTATACTGTCAATTGCTGTTCATGTTATTTTAACATTTTCTGAGGCTACTATCACAGATTTTTTCCTTTTTCTTTATGAGAAAAATTGGAATGAACTATCAGTCAACAAAATTGTTGATAGACCACCAACTGCAGCAAATATTCATGGGTAAAGTACAAATACAGAAGAAAAGGACCATGTTGACTTTCCAGGAAACGCAGACAAGCATTTGAGACATATTTTACCACTATAGCAACTGTAACTGCTTAAGGAAACTTCCTCAATCTCGACACCAAAACAAAATGTAGCTATAGAACAGTTCATTCTTCAGTCTCACTCTGGGAAATGTAACATCTCATAAAATTCTGATAAATTTATAGAGGTTTTCCTCTAAATTGGCAAAAGGTGCTCAGTACTTGCCACAGATGTTAATATTAAGCTGGTGCCAGTCTTAACTCCTTGAAATGAAAGTGGTGCTGGGACTAATGCTGTATCTGGAGAATGCCCTGCTTTGCACAGAAGAAAACAGTTTTTCATACTCAAAATTGTCTCTGTGGGGTGTTCAGTCTTCTCTAGAGCATCGTGCAGAGCCAGATGCAGTTTTGTCCCATATTTTAAAATTAGACATTGTTGGAAAAGCAATTCTCAGTGTGGAGAAGTAGTATTCATACAATCATTAAACAGGCAATTTTCACTTCACAAACTACGGGTTGAATACTAATATAACTGGAGTGACATTAAAGTAGCATTTTTTTTTTCATTCCCTGTATCAGATGCATATGGAAATATTGTCTGCTGACTTCTGAATGACAATACATGCAGAATGTGAAGGTGTTGCTGATAACCCTGCCTGTGACCTAAAAACCTGATGCTTTTTGACAGAAATCCTGACTCTTGTGTAAATAATGAAGAGGCAAACAAAAAGAACATGGGATGAGCAGAAACTGCAGCAAGTAAGAGAGTGAAGCAACAATCACAAAATGCTCTGATCAATAACAAAGTGTCAATCCCATCCAAAACCCCTGAAGATAATGTTTTAACTTGCTAAAAACCAAATGCTTCAATTTTTTCCAAGTCTTGTGCCTTTTCTCAGGTCTTTTCTAAAACCAGCGTCTTTTCTAATTTATTTTCTAAAAGCAATTTTCCATAAACAGTATTAAAATAGAAAAAAAACCCCAAGTAGATGTACAATTTTCATAAAGTTAAAATGACAGAATTTGGTACAACATATCATGTAAAATATATCAAATTTAAGCATTACAATGAGAAGATGCTATTTTCACCTTTCATTCCACATAAAAGGCTTTAAAGCTGAAGGAATAACTGAATTCCAGGACATAGAGATTATCAATTGTATACAAAATAGTGAAAGAAATGAGGAACTACTGCCGACTGGAAAGATGAAGGTTTTTATGCTGCCTTTAAAGTAAATCAGTAGAGAAATACTCTTGCTGTTCTTAGTTGGCAACAACTGATCTAACAAATGCAGTAGATCACCTGCAAGGTATTCACTGATTGGACAAAACAGATACTGCTGGACACTGTGGCTTCTTAATATTAAAGGACAAAAGTTGTAACATTCTCTGACATTTTTGCAACTAATGCCACTTTATCAGACAGTCCAACATAAATCCAGATAAATCTATTTTTCCAGATAGGTTCTTTTCATTTTCATTTTCATACAACACTGTGTTCTTTTTTTCAGAATCACAATAGGGAAGGGAAAGATTAATTCAACTGGCTTTGAATCAACTTTTTCAGTTCTGTGGGACTTTGAACACAAGTCGAGGTAAGGGTGATGAATTTACTTTCACTACACAACAGTGACACCATGTCAGAAATTAATTCGGACTTTCTCTTCAGATGGAAATGTCATTTTTGTTTGTTTTCCAATTTTATCCCAAATTATGGTGTTTGATGATATGTTTATTACTTACCCCTGGTGTCTTTTATAAGTGTTTTCCTTCCCCAAAGATCAGAACATTATATGCAGCTAATGGTTGCAAAAGCTCAACTTATAAAAATAAACTCTTCCCCTAGGAACTCATGTGACTTCCAGAAACTGCAGAACATCTTGTTAAGCAGAATAGGGTATTATGAAATGACCAAGTGTATATAAATATTTGTTGAATCTGAGTGAGAACCTTTCTGCTCCTGCTGCTGCCTTTAGCAGAATAAGAAGCGGAGCTGCAATTAAAGAGCTCTGGTCACTGAGACTGCACAAGTGGGTCCCACTGTGGGCAGCCGGCAGCTCTGTTTCCACAGACAGGCTTGTCCACACTTCAGCCACTATGCCCAAAGGACCTCCTGTATTTGTGTGTGCTTTCAGTCTGCCCCAGAGCTTTGATGCTAAACAAAGTAAATCTTGGCAGCCCAGCTTCAGTGTGTCAACACTGTGGCACCCAAGCGCCTGCAGGAGCCTGAGGTTCTGGATTGCTCACACAAGGAGTCAGTAACTACTCAGGAAACAGAATCATGCAGTCAGAACTCAACCACCAGATACTCCTCACCTGCAGAGTGCTACAGAATTAGGTGATATTCTATACCTATCCTTCCTTGGGAAGAATAATTAAATAATCTATTTATAATATTCAAAAATTATGTGTTGTTCTGGAAAATCCAAATGCAAACCTCTAATTTAATCACCCGATATGTTATGCTTTAGAACATCATGTTTAATGTTTCTTGCAATAGTTTTGAAACACTCTTAGGGTGTAACAGTTGTTATGCAAACCACCCACACACCTTCAGTCAAATTGAACTAACAATTGAAAGATTCATTATCTGAATATTTGTTAAATGTGCATAAGAAAAAGCTAACCCAGTGCAGAATATTCTATTAGCTACTGACAGAAACCTTTTGTTAATTTTCAACCTAACTCAAGTTCATGGCATATTTTAATGACAAATGGATTTAATTTTATTGTTAAGTCAAAAATTCTCTCCTTATCAGATTTTGCATTTTCATTTGATTTTTAAGGATATTCATGGATCTTCCTTACACTTAAATCCATTTTTACATCTCCTTGACAGCCTCTCATCTGTCTGCACTTTGAGTGCAACTTCTTTTTGCTGCTCTCATTGCTGCTATTGAAACAACTGCTTCATGACAAGCTGAGTTACCTTACTCCATCAGCTGCAACATTTTATGGTTGCTAACACCATAAACAAAAAAGAATTTCTTAGAAATTAACAGAAAAGTAATATTCAGGAAGAATGGACTTTCTTGACTGCTTATCCTGCTGTGAAACTCAAACCAGTAACAAATGCAGGCTGGAGTGGTCTAAAACTTGCAAGTGACTCAAATTAAATGCCACTTGGCTCTTCCCCTTCAACCGCATGAGGGGTGCAGCCCTTTGGAAAGCTCACAGGTGATATGTTCCTTTCCAGCTTAAATTTCCATAGACTTTGGATAATGGGAAACTTTCTATCATTCTCCCTTCTGAAAAATGTAAATATAGAAAGAGTGTTTAAGGCAAAAGGCTGTAGTCAGATCACCTGAGGACAGTGGTGTACATTTCTTGCATTTCAAGCTGCCCTGTGAAAACACTGACTCATCAGCGGTCTTTGTTCTCATGATGAGCATTTCCCTTCAATATTTTGGCTGCTATGTGCACAAATTTGGCATCATTTAAGCTTCTTTCATATGCATAGGTGTTTTAAATGTTGGTACCTCTGTCAGGGAGGTCACCTGTACAGGAAAGAACAAAGGCCACCAGTTACTGTCAGAGCTGTAACCTCCCTGTCAACATTAGAAATAGAAAATCTGGCCAATAATTACAGAGAGAGCTCTGCAGCTTGCCAGCAGGGTTTGCTGGATCTGGGCAACAAAACTAAACCCTCTGCATGTGTGTTTAGTTTGTCCTCCATGTAGCTGCTACATTCCATGACAGTCTTAAGGCAAAGAAAGTTCAAACAGGCAGTGAGCTAAATGGAAGAATTTCCTGTGCTGCTGCTTTACAAGGGGAGTATCCACACAGCTGCTTAAATGGGTGCTGTATGGGCAGACCCAAGAAAATTGCACTGATATATCCAGTCTCTATTTAGAACACTCTCTGTAGATTCATGGTGAACAGAAAGTTCACTGCAGAGTGCAAGATACAAAGGGGTGTATGGAAACTGCAATATGACTTAAAATATAGCCTGGGTTTCTGTGGTATGCTTTGGTTCCTTTATTTCCTAACAATTTGTTATTAAAAAACCAAGAGCACACATTTTCATGTGTGCCACATAAATAAATTCTCCTTGTTTGTGTTCCTACTGGAAAGACGTTTTTACTTCAGAGTCGCCTCCTTGTTGACCTCCTGTCTTAGCTGGAGACAACCTTTTGGACAGTGACCAAAGAAACAACTGGACTGTGAAAAAGATATAATTAAGCATCAGGCTTAATGCTTAGGTTTGCTAAAACAGCAGAAAGGGGTGAAGTGTTAAATAGAGGTTGTCTAATGGGGTGAAAATTACAGGAGGTAATCTGTGAGGAGATAAAAGCAATATATTCTATCATGCATTACAGGGTAGACTCCTTTATGGTTTGAGTTCCTGCTTGGAAACCCAGCAATTCTTTTAGCTAAGAGCTGGAGGGCTTGGATACCTTGAACTGTCTGTGTATTGTTTGGTTTGATCAGCAAGCTCTGGGATTTCATCTGCATCATTTTCCTCCTCCTCCTCCTCACTACTGTAAACACTGGTTTCCATTGAAATCTGGTGTTTTCAATGAAATGTTTTAGTTGAGTGAAAAATCCTGAACTTTACAATACTTAAAGGGTTTCTGGAAGTCACAGAAATTCTCTTTGGGACACCTGTTTTGACAGTGTGCTTGCTTGAGGAAAAACTTTCAAGTCTAATAATTTCTTTGGCTGGAATTCAAATGGATCTATGCATATTACTCTTTCTAAAAACCATTGAAATCCAAAACCTCACAGAACTCTTGAAATGTGAGGTTTGACTGTTTACAAACACAAGCATATTTATGAAAAATATAGTGTACATGATTAATACTCATCATCTAAAGCAAGAGCACAGGTAGTGTCATAATGACCAAAGAACAGGAGACACCTGAGTGAAAAGGGGAACTTCCTCAAGCAGCCAGCACAATAATATGGGATTAACAATCACAACACCAATGAGATGAAGGCAGGGAGGAAGAAGAAGAAGGATCACTGTGACTACCAGGACTGACAGCATATTCTATAGTCTCTGCTGTGTTTTGTCTGGCATGTTTTCCCCTTGTTTGCTTAGCCCATGGAGAATATTCAGTAAGATTTTATTCTTACTACACACTCACTACAACTCTTAAAATTAGACTTTCACTCTGAATATTCAAGAGGAAGCATTTCATATTTGCCTTAAAGTTGGCTGAATATTTTGTGCATTTTTTTTCTTTTATAGTTTTAGAATATTAGCGAAGTGAGCAAAAAGAGCTCAAGTGAAGGAGTACAGTTAAAAGATGACCCACAATCATACTTTTTGCCACAGGGAAAGTTAAACCAGAAGTAAATTTCTCTATTGAGAGGGTGTTTGGGCACTGCAACAGGCTCCCCTAGGAAGTGGTCCTGGCGCCAAGCCTGTCAGAGTTCAAGAACCATCTGGACAAAGTTTTTAGTCATATGATTTAGTTTTAGGTAATCCTGTGAGGAGCAGGGAGTTGGACTTGATGATGGGTTCCTTCCAACTTGAAATATTCAGTGATTTATCCAATTTTAGTAAATGCAAGTACATACCCATATGTAGCTGTGCCCTCTCATCAGTAACTTTATTTTTAACTTCTTTGCATAAGATATTTGCATTTACTTGTTTTTCTCTGCTCATCTCTAATATGTAAAGAAACCTGCAAAATACAGGACTGTATTTAAACCAAAAAGCAGATTAGGTGCTCATTCTCAGCAGTTGACTAAGGCTTGTCATGTATGAAAGCCAACGGTAATAATAACCTAAAATATGAGAAAAAAGTAACGGAAATGGAATGCCACAAAGAGTTTTGTTCTGTACAATGCATGCAATTACAGGAGACCACAATGCATTGGGCACCTTTAAACAGCATTGTCTCCTGTATGATCTCCTAGTCCTTCAGCATCAGTGGACACACTGCTTTGCTCTGCAGTGTGATTACATATGGCGTTCTGTGCCCAAAGCAACTGACAATTGCATTTCATGCCTGTTGTTACATTTTCAGTCTACAAAGTCAACCCATGGTTTGTTCTTCAGCTTTTACTAATGAACACTGATTAATTTTTATTCCTATGGCTGTGACTCAGGCAATTCTGCTCTAATATACAGTTATATATAGCAGAAATGCACAACTTCCAAAAATATGTTTGTGCAAAGAATGGGAGCTTTAAGCATATACGTGAGTTCCTTTATAAGTATACAGTTAGCTATTTTATTGAGATTGGGAGACAACAGAACTCAACTACTTTCCTACTTATAACTTTTTTTAGAAGGTTTTAATTGCCAGTGAAAGTACAGAACTCACTAATCAGAGTGCTGTTTATCTGGGTTGTACCCTAAAGAGTCTTTATTTACAAACATCTATTTAATGTGTATTTTATCACGCAAGTGTGACACTCTATGGCTGACTGTGCCTCTTCACTTCTTTGAAAAATATCTGTCTAAACAGTATAGTGATTTCTAATGGAATACCAAGTATACAGAATAGATTTTTTTTTTTAAATGCATTTTAGATGTGATTTTTTTTCTTTTAAAAACCATTGTAAGTGCATTAAATTCCTTCTTTTTAGATGCTCTCATACCACAACCTGATCTCTGCCAAAGCTTCTGCGATGTCATTTCAACATTCCATAAAGTTATGCCTAATACAGACACAGAGTGAGTGAATAGTTCCTGGCAGCTGGTGCCAAGTTCTGTTTGTATTGCCAAAATTATATCAAACACCTTTTTTAACTCTTTGCTTTCTGATTTAAGAAATATGAACTTTGCTAAGCTTCACACCCTTAAAATACAGCTGGAATGTGAAACAGACAACAAAAGTGAACAAAGCACTGAAGAGTTATGCTGATCACAAATCAGCATTATGAGTTACTGCTCACTGGAGAACCAGAATAACTGATGGCATCTGATAATACAATTAAATGTGTCAGCATAAACCACCGCAAACACCAAATCTTTGTAAAGTAAAATAAAGGGTTTGTCAGCCTAATAAATCAGTCAATGAAAGATATATTTATTTTTTTAAGTCTGCATGCTAATGACAACCTCATTTTTGAGCCAGAATTGTGAGTGATGATGGTTTGATGCCAGCTACTGAATGGTGAAGTAACATTCTCAACATAGTTACTCACCGTTGTTACACTTGGCATTCTATTTGCTATGTCTAAAACGACAGAATATTTTCAAAGACAGCATGTGAGTATCAGGTTTTTCTTTTTACTGCGAAGACAAAATGTAGCTTGTGAAATGTAATGCCTTCCTGAAAGGAAAGAGATTGAAGACAGGGGGTTCTGACACTTATTTTATATATCAAATTGGCCCTTTAAGGTGAGCTTTATGTGCTTATTATTTAAGTCTTCCCAAAACCAAAGCAAGACCTAAGATTTATTTTGCCAATATGATCATATCATATTTCACATCCTGCAGACTCTGGTTACACTCCAGATCAACTTTCATTCCAGCATTTAATTTTACTGCAGTTATTCTTGTCACCCTTGTTCTGAAGGTGACAAACAACTTTTGCATATATAACATTTACATTTTCACACAAGGCATCTACTTACAAGCCTGTGTGTTTATAAACCAATGGAAAGCTTACTAGAAAACCTACATCCTAATAATCTGCATGCCTGTAGAGTTCACCTTCCTGGCTCCCTAGGGCAAATCCTTTTCCCTGACTGCATTTTTCCTGTGAACCTTTTTCAAGTGTTGATAATTTTGAAGACATGCACATCTCAAATGCATACTGCAGATACTGAAATACGGTAATTGGGGTTTTTTTATGGAATATGGCATTCGATTTTTCTTTGATATTCCTTATTTACTCTTGCTCTTTGGACAATCACTTCTAGATTTTCTCCAAACTCCATTTTATGACACAGAAAGCACATTGCTAATTTAATTTTTTAATTTTACTGAGACGTTACATGTTCTTCACAGTCACTCTATTTTGTGCTGTGTTCCTGCAAGGGAACAAGGACAGGAATGCATTTAGACCAACTTTGAGGAATTTTATGTGTCACTTTACATGTGTTGGCAAGCCATAATTAGTTATTATTAGCAATAAGCTTGATTTTATTATCTCTCACAAAATTCAAAATACGATTGCTGAAGAAAGGATACCATGGAGATGCAGCCTTAGAATTGTATTTCTAACAGTCCAAATGTTATATGACTCAAATTCATTTGCTTTTTTTTCCTCCATTTGTAATGGTAATTGGTCTCTGCTGCCAGAACAAGCTCTGCTTGTCATGGTATCTGGTAATATTATTACTGAATTGCAACATGTCATGATAATAAAAGCTGAAATTCTCCCAAAGGCATATTCAGAGTGCACAATGTTTTCCAAAATATTGTGCCTCCCTTAATATTCTCAATGCATCTTTAATGAAAAGTTGTCAAGGTTATTGATGTAAATATTAGCAGCACTTGGTATTTGAGAGAAAGTTTTACATCCCATGGAAGTTATTGGGGAAAATATTGGGAAAGAACCTGAGTGACATTTTATCTCCTTCTTGGGCAGGAGTTTGGTTTTGAATATATGATTTGTGCTCTCCTTAAATATGCATTTTCTGATTACTGAAGTTTCAGTACCTTCACATGGCATTAAAAAATTATTAGAAGAGAAAGATAAAAATGCTTCAGAGGATAGAGGCTGGAACTTTCAGAATGGTAAGCAAGTACTTCAATGTCTAACTCCCGCCAAGAGATGAGGCCTTGCAAGACAGGCTGAAAATTCTTCCCAGTGTCAATTTAAAATATTGATTTATAGAAGACACTACTAGACTGTGAAATTGCAATTACGTTAATTGTCAAAGGATGGTTTGCCTGACCTATAATGTAGAGGTACACACCTTATTGCACTGAAATAATGAAATATTGTGTGCTACAACAGAGAACAAAAACGTGGATAAGTTAATTTTGTCTTTCAAATTTATACAAATTTAACTTTGCTCACCTTTATCTACATTCAGTTTTGAACTACTGATTTTCAGATTAATAAATGACCTGCAACCTTTGCTAGAAAATTAGCAGTTTGTAACTTGAAAAGATCACAAGTACATGAAGCTGACTCATTTTCCAGGGTGAAATAAAAGAACAGAAATCTTTCAATCATACTGTTTACTTGCTTAATTTAGTATTTCTATATATATTCCAAATAGGAGAATTTGCTTATAAATAATGTTGTTGACACTCCATTTTAGAGAGGCTTTGTAAAGGCAGCTTTCTGAGCTATCATTGTCTGATTATTTTTTACTTTAAGCAAACAAGATGACTACAAATGAACATTCTAAGAAGATAATTTAGATTGAACCTTCTAACCTTCATGACTTTTTTCCACAGACCGCAGTAAATAGACTATTCAAAATGTTATTTATTTCACTGGTGTCTGTGTCTAGCTTTAAATATTCCATTACATCAGTGGCACAGAGAATTCCCTGCATGAGCCATGGGAAAGATTCTGACCTAATTATTCTAGAAATAACTATGTAGAAACATCTAAAAAGATTAACAAAGGAAATATTATGTCACTACCAAATTAATAACTAAAATAGCATGAAAATCACTGTATAATTATTTGGGTTTCCATAGAAACTGTCTTTGATGGGTAGCCAAAAAGACTTCTGATTGAGCTTCAATACTTCTGCTCTCCCTATAATACACATGATTTCTGATCTGCCTTTCACAAACAACTAACCAGCACACATCCTTATCCTACAATCTTTAAGCAACGCTCTTCAACAGCACTAATCACCCATATGCTTTTTTCAGATCTGAACTCTTGAACTTAAATGTGCAAAAATATTTTTAAAGTGTATTATTACAAATACTGAGCTATCAACAAAGAAAGAAAATTGTATATAGTAATATTGCTGTGTTGTCACAATACAATAGTTGCATAAAAATATGAAAAGGCATTAATCAAAGAAACAATTGTGGGTTTTATTACATTTTTTCATAGTAATTTTCACTACACTTGCTTGCCTTTTGAAAGCCTTGGCCATTTAAGTACTAATCATAGGCATGTAAGCAAATGGATCCCAGTGCTAGCAAAGGTGGAAGAAGTGTGGCTGTCCCATAAATTTGTATTCCAAAAGCAACTCTAAGAGTTATATCTGAGTTTGTCTCATTTTAATAATCTAGATTAGCAACTATTTGTGGCAACACTGTTTTCACATGCTACTTAAACAGCAGATTGCAGCAAAGCCACCTTAGAAATTTCTGTACCTAAAAAAGATAAATTCTGTATTCTATATGTTTCTCCTACCAAAGCTCACAAGAATGTTGGCCTTGTGTTCATGCACATGCTTTTTCCCAGAAGTATTTCATAATAAATTAATAAATAATAATAAATAAATAAATAATATAACTTCTAGTTGAATTTATAAATTATTTGCTCACAAATAACAGGTGGATATTTTAGGAAATGTTTTGCTGTTAACCTCCCAGGAGCTGCACAGCCTATTCATTGTCCCATCGCTTAAGGAAGTGTTAAGGCAGTGTCTGAACTTGACCTCAATTTTCATTGTACACAGAAAAACCACCCATCCCCACTGCCCTGGTTCCAGAGATTGAGGAGCAGGACAAGGGGAGGGCAGGAGTTGGTACAATGGATGTGGAAGGTACTGCATGTGCTACTGGCCTACTTCTAGATCTACTTGCTGATGTTTGGAGAGCACTGCACAGGAATACTTCAAAACAGAAAACAGAGATCCTGTGTTTGAAACAAGTGGGTTCCTGACAGATCTGCTTTGTTTCAGAGAAAGAAAAGTACCACTGCTATTACTTCAGTGCTTTGTGGGATACCTGTAATAGCTGAATAATTTATTTTGTATTATTTACAGTTACTTAGAACTTTCAATTAATGTCATATAATATTCTGGGATTTAAATTCTGCAACTCTTGTTTACTCTGTTAGCTCCTGAAACTTCATCTGCTTTACCACTTTAGAATCATTGGATTCTAAAAGACAGAAGCACAGTCTTATCTTGTGCTGTCCTGGAATGCAGAAAACTTCTCTAAATCCAACTGAGACTGGTCCTGAACACTTAAATTGCTGTACAACAAAACATAACATCACAGAAAGAACTGCAGAGCCAAAAATCCACATTTTATTTTACATTGCATAATCCACCAACACTTGTCATCCTACTTAAGGCTAGGCATCTTTCTTGGATAACTGCCATTGTAGGCTCCTGTCAAAATCAACACAGAAAGGTAGAGAAGTCGAGACCTCCATGTGGTGATTTAGTTCCCTTCAGATCCTCTTCTTAGGTGTTTGTATCTACTTATTGATAATAAAGGGAACTGGAGCACTGAGATGCCTTTTTCTCTCTAAAATTTTCTGTGATTAATCCTTTCTTGGTTGGGTGGGTTTTTTTCTTTGACATATTGTTCCAAATCATAAGGTCTTGGTTTGTCTTGTTTGGACTAGATCATTGTCTGGATTTGTCTTCATCTTTTCAAGCAACTTACTCCTACTGCTTCCTCTGGATGAGAACTGTGAGTGGGTAATTGCCATTGAGGCTACAGTACCAGCATTCTGTGAGTATTCTGTAACTTACTGTGTGGAAACATCCTTATTTTCTGATGCTGAAAGCACTGAAGTGTAAAAAAATATAAAGATTGACCTCAGTGAGCTTTCCATGAAAGCATAAGCAAAGTTTGGGCAGGTTTGAGTATGAAAAAAATAACTGTCCACCTCAAACAATTTGTAGCCACTTCCTTCACAAGCTAATCACTATACACTGGTTATACATGACTAACACTGCTTTAAAATTCAAAGTAAGTTTTAATAGATGATTCACTGTGTCACAGAAAGATGCCTGGAATACTCATTCACTGTTATTTGTCTTCTTGTACAGTTTACAGAAATAATTAGTATTCCATTTGACAAACAAGTACAAACATCTATTAGCTTAATGACACAACACACATTATGACTAGGTCTGTAACTCTCACTAGAACTCTCTGAGTAGTAACTGCTGAACAGTCTGTCATATTGGAGCACACATGTTTTAGTAGATGTAAAATTGCTCTGGTTACAAGGCCACTGAGATATTTAAAGAAAGAAAAACCATTGGACAGCCTAATCTGTCTTTGAAGTCAGAAAAAAAGAGAAAAAAAATCCTTGTATGTAATGCAGAAACTACAGATATGTGGAATTGGTCTTATAGATTTACTGAGCTGCAAATGAGTTCCACCCTCAGATCCATAAACAATTATCACCAAAGACCAAAGAGCAGAGTAGAGCATAAATTTTGTTGTGATTACTGTTTGTTCTGTAATAATATTGAAAATTGTCAACTGTATAGAAAAACACAGAAAGAGCCTTTTTCTACTATATTCTGAGTGCAAAGGACAGCCTGCATAATGGTATCTAAAAACTGTGAGACTGGCCAATCAGTTGTAACCTTAGATAATTAATTTTTTTAAATTTCATTGGAAAGCTCCCACCTGAGTTATAAGGCATAAACTGGAATATGCCTATCTGTGTAACCACCACTTACAAGATTCTGATGTGGAGATGTATGTGATGGCTTTAAGGATGATGCATGAGGTGAAATTTAATTCATTTTCTGTGGGTTTCCTGCTAGTTATGGTAAAGTTATTTTGAAAATACTTATTATATGCAGACGGGAACAAAGTCAATGAGGAATCTTTCTGGGCTTCATATCATCTTGGACTTCTTATAAAATCATGTCATTCCCATAAAAAGCTCCATTCCATCTCTGTCTATGTGTCCGACAAAAGAGGGTGGCTTTGAACAGAAAACCCTGTGTTTTAAAGCGATATTGGCTTCACAAGTGCTGATGTTGCTCTTGCAGCAGATGGCACAAGCTTGGCAACCGGGAGCTGAGGGGGCTCTGGGGTTTCAATTTAATCCACGCGGTGCCTGAGTGTCAGCAGGGAGCTCGATGAGGGCAGGTATCAGTGGTGCCAAAAGCACACCATGAGCATGTCCCCCACCCTCTAAGGGAAAAGTGCTCTGCAACTGAAGGCACTCAAACTACTAATCCAGGCTTAGTAATTTTGCTTTACTGAAGCCATGGTACTACATGGACCAGGGCAGTATTTCTAAATGGAACCAAAACATGCTCGTGAAAACAGACTGGTGATAGCTGAAAAGTTTTGTGTGTGTTGTGCTCCATTAAGTTATGGATAAATCAAGTGCTGGCTCCCAAAGGTGCCTGGGGTAATAGACCTGAGTACTGCTTGTCTTTGCAGAAAACATCAGAAAACATGCAGAAAGATCAGTCTGGTAAAAGACATCCTTAAGTGGACAGATTCCAGCAATGGACTTTGGTCCTCTTGCAGCAGGAAGAAACTCAAATAAGCTCTAAATGATGTCTCTTAAAATTAAATGCTCTCTCAAATTCACCATAGATGTAACATAAGCAAAGACACTAAGTTAATTGATTTGGACTGTTTGGGGGTATTTTAGATACATAATCAGCAGTATAAAGAAAGAATGTGTAAAAATGCCATTATGTGTGTTCACACAAACAAGAGTAACAATTGCTTGAACACAGTCTCAGAGAAGCTGAGTTCATGTTTGAACTGCTATTTTCAGTCATTCCAAAAGGGCTTTATTGCCTTAGTTACTGCAGTTCTGGGTGTCTTCATCTTACTTAGCTTATTTTCAAGTCTAGCAGAGTCAGTCCTAGGTCAGTAAATAATGAACTATAATGAAGTAGTACCTGCAGCTGTTGAGCCCAGACATAATTACAGGTGAGCTTGCCACTTCCTGCATGTTTTACTGTCAGTTATCACAATGCCTGCTGGTGAGCAGGATACATAATTTGTGCAGCATTTCAGTAAAATATTGAAGTAGGTAAGTAAAAACAGGTGAAGGAATATTTACTCAAAAGCACCTTGTATTGTAAAAAACTAAAAAGCAAAATTAAAAATGTCCAAGTCCTTATTCATATAAAATTACATAATGTTCAATAGGAGATTAAACTTCACAAAAATTCATTACTGACTAGAACAGGCAGCATTTGTCATTATGCAGGTGTGTGGCCCTAAGACAAAGGGTAAAACTGGACGCTTTATTTAGCCACTGGCTAGAGCAAACTCCTCTTCTAAAAAGCCATGTGCTGTGTTACACTTATTACCAGAAGGGTTAGGCAGCACATAACAGTGACCATCAGAAAAGCAAGCTAGAGAAATAAAGTAAGAGAAAATCTAATCATTGTCTCCAAAATGACACACCAAACTTTATCAATGTGCTGACCTAAAGGCATCTTGTGTGGCAAAACAAATACAGGTGATTTAGCCTGTCCACACAGAATCATCTTCTCTCTTTACTGTCCTCTTGTACACCAGGTTGTATCACACTGTACACCATCCTGTATTCCCCCTGGGTATGATTCTCAACTCTCAGGCACTACTGATGGGAGAATTCTGTATGTTAAGTCTGCTACAGAGCTCCTCTATAGCCAGACTGATCACGTATTCTCCTTTATCTGCCTCCAGCCCTGGCTAACACCATATCCCTCTGGCACAATATAAACATGGGGCAATCAAGTGGTGTTTCCCATGGATGTAAATTTAAGTTTTTCAGGTCTTGCAGCAAAACATTCTTCAGAGTAACACATTTTGGTTGGTTGAACCTACCACGCAGTACTCCCAGTACTCCAGATTAATAAATTCTACACTGTCTGTAATCTGGATTATTAACAGCTATCCCCTGCAATCCTTAGGGGAACCTGACTTGGTCAAAGACTTAAGGCTGAGGTACTGCACATTCTTCTCTGTCCCAGCAGTCAGAGGGAGGTGACCTTGGTGTGGGTCGATATACTTCTGTTGGTATTCTTCACATATGAGTGACTTCTCTGCTGAGATTGCACTCTTGGTACATATATAAATTTTCCCCTACTTTATCCCATATTTCTGCATCATCTGTATTTCCTTCCTTAGAGTGAGCAGGATTCCCTTTCCCATGCATGCACATTCTGTTCCCAAACCCTGTGCATCCAGACCCCAGTAGTACAGGTGCTAGTTAACACTCTGACTGAAGTGTTTTACCATTCTTATTTCAGTGCATGGTTTTTGCCAGGCCTGTTTTATCACCACGTAGAAGAGAAAGAAAAGCTAGTATATGTAATAAAAACAGAGGGGATTTGGCCACTTACCAGGTGAAGATGAGACATAATAAGGTAGATATTAAAATGAGGACTTGGTTAAACATTGCGGACTGTGTGCGTTGGATGGCTCGGTGAAGATCATTCTGTATTAATGGAAAATAGGTGTTATTTTGGGGTTTGAACCAATAAACCAGGATTTGATTCTGCAGAGGAATTATACAGTGCCCTGATAGAAATGCAGTCTCTCAAATGCACTTAAGAGTTTGCTGATAATACAGAAGGGTGCAGAAGAGCCAGCTGTGATTCTGTGATTATTTAAGTAGTTCTTTGTTCATCCCAGCACAATTCTGATCCTATTGCAAGCTGCCTTGAGGTCTGCTCATGTCTAGCTTACAAATTACAGGCTGCAAGGCCCAATTAAGGCCTAACAGTTGAGTTCCCTGCAATTGTGTATGAATGGCAGAGTAGCAAAAGAACCATCCACTGCCATTTCCTTTACTGGCACAGAAACAATTTCTACTAATTGAGATTTCATGTCTTACTTTTTTCTAATTTTTATGCAGAAAGCAGTTTAGTAATGCTTGACCATTTGTACAATCTAAATACAGATCTGGTTAGCTTCCTATTAGGGTTGGACTGTACTGCCAAAATCCCACTAAAGACAATATACTAAAAAAATACAACTCTAGAATATTTATTTCCCTTGCATACTTACAATCATATTTTCTAAAGCATGCTTTGCCAGCCAGCAATTTAAAAATACAGGAATAAACAGGTTTCTTAGGACTGGCCAGAAAATCTGAAAGAAAAATTAACAAATTCATTAGAAGCTTTTCCGATGAGGAATAGAGCTTTTCTATTCAAGCAGCAATGAAACACTTAGGAAAAATACTTACTATTAATGTGTTTCTAGCGTGAGATTTGGCTTTAAATAACATTTTTGTCTTCCTTTGTGATTAACCACATGCAAGATAATTAGATAAAATAGGAACACAGTCAGTTTTCACTGCAGACATGAGTGATTCTTACAGTTGTATAACCAGCTGGTTTATTTTCTTGATTGTGCTGTAGTTGTAGTTAGAGGGTTTTGGTTTTGTTTGTGCCCATGGAAGAGGAAGTAGAAAGTTATCTATATTAGTTTACTCCAATAGCAAACTATCTTCTTGTCCTTGACAAATTTCTGTTCCCATAGGCACAAACTCATCATCCATACAAGAATAAAATCTACTTTAAAAAAATAAGAGTATTTGTGCAACTATAAAAGTGCAATGTGCAAATGTATTAATTCAAATATGTTTACCGTGATGATGAAAGGGACAGCATTAATTATTTCCAGGAGAAAGGGTATTCTCAGAATTTGTTCCCAGATATTTCCCTTCAAAGAAAAGGAAAAAAAACCCCACAATGTCACAGTCGGCTTACAAATAGTTCTGATGAGAAATACATGTGATAACCCAATGGAACATAGGGAGTTTCTCCCATACCTGAAATTGAGGAAGATCATTCATCTCAGATTTAAACACATATGACAAATGTGAATATAGAATATAGATCACTCTGAATCCTTTTTCCTGCAGTTTATCATAATGTACTTCCCAAGTAAAAGATATATAGTTTTAAATTTCCTTCCTTCCATCCTTTGCATTTATCTTTTATCTTTACTTTGCATTTTTTCTTTCCCAGCTGTTTTGGAGAGGGAAGTAAGGAAGACATCAAGTGTTTCATATTTGAATTAGGACAAGTTCTCTATTTCTGCCCCCAGCATGTCAGAACACTTTAGGGCTTTTTGGAACTTGATCTTGCTTACGTGAAATGAGAGGTCTTCCCACATATGTCAATGAAGTGGTATTGATCTTTTAATTTGCTTACTGCTAGCTACAGGATGGGGATAATCCTACTTTTTTTCCAAATCTGTGCAGTGGCTGTGAACGATTAAATGTAGAGATGAAAATCCATATATTAAAAAGGGAAGGTAGTTGAACTTCAGTGAGTTACAGCTTTACTAATGCCGCGTATCAGGACTCCATCATAGGTAAAGCAATAACAGTGCGGCACATACCATGGCAGTACTACAAGAGTTTGCAGTAGAGCATTATATTTTCACTTGCAATGACATATTCATCTTCCCTGAAAAAATAACCACCTGGTAGAGCCACTGAAAATTAAATACAAACTCCATAGCACATAAAATTCTTTTTCCATTTTTAACTCTTCACATCTGGAAGCCACTATACATAAGGGGCAGGGATTATTGTCTTCCCCATAACTGCAGTTTGTGGGAGTCAGACGTACAGGTGAGATTATGTGGCTGTAAACTGAGAGGGTTTTGTATGAAGAATAAAATCAAAATCAAATCTGATTTTTCAAAAGGAACCTTTTTGTGATTTCATTTTTAATGGTAGGAGTTTTCTCCTCTGCATTACAGAGAAGAAATGTCACATAATTTACTTGTGCAGGCAAAATGCCCGTGTGGATGGGCTCCAGGTAATTAGGGATATGTGCAGCTGTAGGATTCTGGCTTCCACATGGAAATGCATCATGAGTTCTGCAAAACCGCCTTTTGCAGAGAGAATGGATGGTGCTGCTCAAAGCAGTGAGAGTGCCTGTGCACCAGGGATATGCAGGATTGCCAGATGTCTGGGACAAGTTTTGACAACGGAGATTTCTGACGTAGACATCTTTCAGAATTCTGGCCAAGGACAAGCCCTCATGTAATACTTTAGGCTGTGAGAATACAGATTGTAAACCTTCCATGCCTGGATCCAAGTGATCAGCATCACAACATAATGCTACATTCTTTGCATTCCCTTTCATTTAAAAGCTTTAAAAAATGCAAATTCACTGTATCATAGTAGGATGATATGCTACTATGCCCTCACTATTTTGCATGTTGAATCATTTCTCCTATGTCGTCAAGCAGGTATCAAAAAGGTCAATCTCTTGGAGTATTCTCTCAAATGACTGCTTTATTCATTTTACAGGTTATTTGTGAAATCCTAGTAATATGCACTCCAATGCAAACACAATCATCCTTTTCTTGTTTTCTTCCTCACTAATTTTCTTACTTGTAAAAATTAGTTACCTAAATTTAGTTACCTAAATGTGAAAGTTTTGAAAATGTTTCTGTAAAATAAGTAATCTGTCACAGATTTACAGGAACCAAGGTGCCTTTGGTCACCTTGGCTGTGCAGAAAAGCCTTACAGTGGGTGAAAGAACACCATTCTTAGCTTTGAGAGACTGATGTAAAACTAGGAAAACAGGACCAGACGGAAGGAGGTGTTTGCATCAAGTGGATTCCCAAACCACATTTCAGTACTCTTGTTGTTCTTTAGATTAGCCCTTCAAATCTTTCCCTTATGGGGAGGGAATCACAAAATTGTTTCAACTTCTGTGGCAGGTGCACGCAGCAAATCAGGGTAGTGGAGCTTTCCATCCATCACACACTAATGAATAACTTCTCATGGAAGCTGATTTGCCAAGAATTCCTCTTTTGTACCCACTGAAATTGATGCAAATCACAAGCAGAATGGATGAGGATCAAATGCTGCCCCATAAACTCAGGAACAGCACAAACTGTGATTGCCCTTTATTGTTTTGCCACCAGGATATAAATTTTGGACTATTTCTGCCTAAAACTGATTTGCACGTGTAACCCCCAGCCCCTAAATAATATATGCTCCAAGGATTAAGAAGAATAATTTTTAGACAGCAGACAACTGCAAGCTTCTTAGCATTATTGGGCACTAGGAAAAAAAAAACATTTATGCCATAATTAGTCAACAAGCACACTGAAATAAAAGTCTCTAAATTCAGTGGTGGCTCTGATAGCTACTGAATGTCAGCAATACAAAATATAATACAAAAAAAAGATTATCCCCCAAGATATTTTCAGCTTTAGAAACCAAATCTTTTCATATTTTCCTTGATAAATGATTTTAAATGATTTTAGTATTTTTCTTCTCAAGATACGAAAAATGCAAAGATAGAGCAGAACAAAATGCAATGAAGAAAAATGAATAATTATATAAGAAAAATATAACTTTTAAAAGAGAATGCAAATGCCAAAATACATTGTATTCACATCAAATGATTTCAAGACATTTTGAAAAGATATTCCAATAGCATCACACAGATGGATAACACAAGCATGTAGAAATCTTTTTTTTTTTTTTAAGTACTGTCTTGGCCTAGTTTTTTAGTGCACAGTTTTAGAGGGCTAAAACTTGAATTACATGTATTGAGTAGCTACAGCTTTGACATCAATGACAATTGTGTCCAATACATTACGGACAGATAGACAAAACTGTGCACCTGAAAAATCAGTATCAAAAAATCAAGGTCACTTTTGAGAATGTGTTTTCAAATTATAGTGTGCTGCACAATGGAAAATAAGGTGCATTTAATTGCTGACTTCCACTCTTTAGATACTGAGAGTTTGCTCATAAATCAGGGAAACAGGGCTGCCTGTGTGACAATATGCCATCCTCTAAAAGTGTGTTTTTCTCAACTCCCTGTTTGTACACCAGTGTGGGCACAGACACATAAACTTTATATTGAAACATCTAACTCAGTTATTTTTTGTAATGAATTCTGCCTAAAAGTAACAAAGAGTACTTACCTTGTAGCTTAGATAACTTAGCAACAGAGTTTCAAAGAGACTTATTACAGCCACAGACACCTTAAGTGAAGTGAAAAAATACATGTATTAATACCAGCTTCTAGAGAATAGATATTAACATTACAAGGAAAATAAATGATTATATAAAACAGTTTTTCCATGAATCCTCTGAAATCCTCTCAGTTAAGAGCGTTTTGCTTGAAGCTTAGATATTGTTATTTTTCTGAGTTCATTTATTCCTAAACAGCATCAAAATCTTTTCACATGACAGAGAGAAGAAGGAAGCTGTAAATAAGGAAAGCCAGTCTGCTCTTTACTGTCTTGTGAAGATGTTATGAATATGCAGAAAAGCAAACATTTTTCTTACTGTGTATAATTCAGAACGTTGAAAGCAGCAAAAAATTATAAAGATGAATAATTTTAAGATTTAAATGCAGCTGAGCTCAATTTCCCAGCCTTAATGTATTAAATACTTTAAAAATATTTAAACAGTCAGATATCAAAATAGTAAAACAAAATACTTAAATCTTTATAGACATTAAATAACTATAAAACTTACTTAAGTCCTTTGCATAGAAAATATTTGTATTTTAATGTTGTATTGTGGGAATATTCCATCAAGATGGATTCTCTCAGGCTGGGGCCTGAAGTCAAGCCTCAGGATTTCTAATTTTAAGTCAATGCCCACTACTACTGAAAACTCCAAAGAGTGCACAATCTAGAATTTAAAAAGATGCTATGAATTGGGAAATTATTAAAATATGCAAAATTATTAAAATAGGCAATCAAAATATATCCATTTCTCCAAGTAATTACGACTGACTTAGATAAACTCAGGCTTTATTTTTAAATAAATTCCTACCTTATCAAATAAACGTATTAGAAAAGGACTGTATCTGCAAGCAAATAAATATCTCAGTATTTTTTACTTAAATTTAATAATCTGACTGCTAGGTCAAAAATTATTCCAACTGTGCATATTCTAAACGTGTTTTCATCAAGGGTTTCTTCCCTGGGAAAATTGTGTATTATACAGAGGTACAATCATTGTATTGGCATTGCCCCAATCATGGTGAGAGAATATAGTGGTATAACCATTCTGGAAGCTTCAATAGAGAGTTTCTTCTTAGTAAAAATCCACATTTCACAGAGAGAATCAGTTCAGATCAACTGATCTTTATGCTTTTGCTGTGCTTGGTGTTCAAGGAGATTTCCTTGCTGCTATCAATATTTCCAAGTGTCCTTTAACACTGCTACAATTCTGTAGATCAATATCATCTGCAGTTGATAAATGGCAATAATTGAATTGGTCATTACATATTACCTGCAATCCCCATAAAGGTAAGCTTCGA
The DNA here is from genome assembly GCA_013399195.1 of Dicrurus megarhynchus. Lineage (NCBI taxonomy): Eukaryota > Metazoa > Chordata > Aves > Passeriformes > Dicruridae > Dicrurus > Dicrurus megarhynchus. The sequence continues at coordinate 3,795,884 of VXAD01004603.1, read as the reverse complement.
TTCACCCAAATAATGGGAGACCTGTTCATTATAGTAAGAAAATAAATATGACATTAATCATAATCTGGTGTTTCAGACAAAAAAAAAGTTGTACATGTGAATGGAAATTAGAGCAGCCTTACTGAAAAAGAAAATTCTCAGTAACAAAAACTTTAAATCAGTAGTTATCTACTGAGTATTGACATGTCTTGTATTTCTACTCCAGAGCAAATCATTAGGTTCCTGTGGGAAACTGACAATCCTTTTTTGTGAACATTTTGCTATCTGTAAAATGATATAAATGGTATCCAAGTCTGAGGGGCTGTCATATCTTAGAAAAATCCTATCGGTGCTAAGGTGCTAATAGGCACTTGGTACAGCACCATTGGAATGGGACACTCTCAATGGGACAATAATTTCCTGTTAATCATTTACTGCTACTCAGAATTGTTTTTTTAAATTAATGGTATCCTTTTTCATTTCTGCAAGGTGTCAGCATTGATGGAACCCAGATCTCACACCAGCATTCAGTCCAGCAGTTCACTTTGCAATGAAGAGAAACAATTAAAATATTAAATGCAGTTTGAACATTCAGAAATGCAAGTAATGGCTAGAAACATCCCTACAATATGTTAAAATGCCACTATTCCAGATAGAAATGGATTTTTCTTCCTGTGCTTCTCCCCTTCCCACCATTCTGTGGACTTTCGGTTTGCTGTTTTAAATTAGGGACTCACCAATCAATTGTTCCAGGTGTGTAGTTTTGATTGGGACAACTCCGGCTTAATTCCTTACTGATAGTTGCCATACCATCCATGCAAAGTCCATTTCCATTAGCAAATGTATATGGGGACACAGTCATAAAAACACATGGGAGGAAAGGGATATTAATTACATCATTAAGTGGTCTATGAAATGCATGCAATAGTTTGAAACCCAAGGCAACCAATACAGACATTTTTAAAAGTAAAGCAACTTTTAGAAAGTACTGCTGTATGTGTTCCATATCTCCAGATAAAGGACTATGAAGCATTCTAGGTTACATTTTTTAAAGATTTCTTTTTGAATTTAAAAACAAGACACCTGAAATGATACTCTGTAAAGCTGAACTAAGCACACAATATATGCCAAAGATCAAGAGATCCTAGAAATCCTATCCCATGGATAGGCTGTGATAGAAAGACCATGCTCTCAACAGGAAAGAGTGCAGCGAACTACACTTGATAACCTCTTTTGAGGATGTGAGGAGGGCTGGAGATTCATGCAGCAGTATTTCAAGTACAAAACTGGTGATACTTAAGTAAAAATATTGGCTATTATACATGTGATGTTATCTTGCCTTTAATTGCTGGCACAACTCTTCCTTTCAAATGGTCATGTAAGGATTTGGGAATATGTAATCTGTAAATGTTGAAAAATATCCTTGCTCATCTTTGGCAAGCAAGGTCAGCAGAAAATAAAGGGATCTGCAGCCCACGTTGGCAACAACTGTATTTTTACCAACTATGAGTGGGACAGTGCTAAACTGTACCCATTAATAAAGATGCTTTATGTCTTAAGCTCTTTCCTGTACACCCGCTGTGCCTGAATGAAAGACACCAACTTGTGCAGGCACTTCTGAAAAACAGGAAATGAATTCCTCCCAGATTTGTCACTTTAAAACCAACCAGGTGAAAACATTTTCTGTGGCCGTGCTTTCAGCATGCTGAGTAGTTTCCTTCATGGGGCTGTGACACAGTACCTAGAAATTATTTTTTCTTTCATTTCACCACATCCTTAAGAATGCATTCCAGCAGGAGTTTTGGTATCCAGCCCTCAGGACCTCTGTGGCATTAAGGAGGTGCCATTTGTTTGTCTGGCACAGCTTCAAAGACTGGGGCCTTAGTGAGCAGGCAGAAGGACTTACCTGAATCTTCTCAGGCAGACAAATGTTATTCAGAGACAGAACACACCAACTACTCTCTCAGATGTACCACAACACCATGTAAGGGAATAATATATATATATAGAAAATATAAATACACTGTCTGGTGAATTGTAATACACTTGGATTGAAGGACACACCAGGAAAGGTGTGAGGCAGTCAGCAGTCTGCAGATGCATATGAATATGCATCTTTGCATATAAATACAAAAGTATATTTAGCACAAGGTCTGATATTTTAACCTGTCCTGCACACCCAGACATAACCATGCAGTACAATATACTCGTTTGGGCTCAATAGAGATCTCATAACAAAAGAATTGCAGCATGCCAAGAACTGTGATTAGATGGAAAATGGTAAGTCCCTGAGTTGCTAATATGCCTAAATTTCTAAGGATGGATTTTCTCTTCTCCACAACTTTTTATGAAAACTTTACTGCTTATTCCTTCTTACTGAAGAGACATTCTAAGCTATATGTGGAGTCAAAAGTAGTTTTTTACTGGTCTTGTTTTTCAGGAAAATTTTTTCACAGCCCTTTTTCAGATCTTACAATTTCTCACAATAATTTTTATCACAGCCCTTTTCCAGATCTTACAAGTTCTCACGATAAATTGTGACCACAAGAAATCTCAAATACATCTTCTGTACTTCCTAATCACATATCCTTCTCTCATTCACTGCTGAATAAAGCAAATCTCCTTTACCTCTCTTTGCTTTGGATTTCATTCTTGTAAAGTAGAATATTTCTCCTGTGCACTAGCTTTTTTTGGTATTACCCTTACTAGATTTAACTGATATTCGAATATTAAAATTAGAAATCAAACTCTGCTTTGCCTAACATTGTGTGAAGACTGCTGGTTTTATCATCTCAAGCTTAGTATTTTCTTATGTGCTGTGTTTTTTTCAGCATTTAAGGACAAAAGAATCAAATCAAGTGAAAGGAAGTAAGTTAATAAAATGTGATGCTTATTAGCATTAAAAATTGAGGAGATTCAATATATCCAGGATACAAATACAACAGAAGCACAGGATTACATAAATTATAATTTCTTCTACATTTGGTGATTAATTGTATAACACATTAAAAAAAAAGTCACATAGAATACCATACTGACAATTCTTAGTGTGCAAAATCATGCACTATGTCCATAAATCATTGTGAGTATAGAATGTACTTTTGGTCTCACTCTTCTGAAGAGTTTAGAGAAAGCAGAAGGTAGAAAATTATTATCAATATCATCTGCACGAAAGCTCAGTTTCATGTATTTATCTGTCCATTTCCAGGATCTGGGGTTTTAAGTAAAATTATTTAGGCAAAATCCTAAAAGAATTGTTGCATAAACTGGGAATCAGACATTTGCAACTTTACATAGAAATGTTATGCAATAATACATCTGAAATATATGTTTGCACAACTACATCTGATGCACAGTATCTAAGGAGAGAGCCAGGATTATTTTAGTGGTAAAGGGAAAAAACGTCATTTTAGTTCTTATTTCCATTCACAATGTAAGACCAGCTTTATAATTCTTTCAAAATATCTGTGAGACATAAAAACAAATCCTTGTTGAAAGAACGCCAGACAGGTATTCATTAATTTATTTCTTACAACTTAAATAATGCTTTGAGAGCAGAAATGAGAAAATAACCCCAAACGTTACCATCCAAGTCCTTGTGTAGGGTCATCCAGGAGCACACGAACAATGTATAGGAAACAGCTTAGTAGCTTGAGAGAGAAATTGAATAATCTTATTCTCAGACCTAGTTTGAAAAGAAAAGAAAATACTGAAATAAGTTCAGGGGTTTTAGTTTCGCCCACCTTTAAGGTAAAACTAAAAGGAATTAGAATAGTCCTGTAGTAAAAAACTATGCAATGCTTTTTGAGATACAAGATACAGCAACATGAAGAAGACATACTTTCAACACAGGCAGGGCATATGCAACAGCCAGTATTTAAATATTAATATCTAAAAAAGTCTTCACGCAGTAGCTTCACATACAGAACATATTAACTCTATCCCAACTTATAAAATATTAAACTGGAGTTATTTAATGTTGAAGTTGAATAACTATGCATTCACGAATCAGGATAATTAAAAGTCATGCTGAATGCATAACTGAACTGAATCAGCTTGTTCTACAGACCATGTGAATATTGAACTGTTCTAGCTGAATGGATATACCAGAAGTAGTATCACAAAATATTACACTATTTCCCACAAACATAGGTTTAATGCAAAAAGGCAGGATTCCTTTAAAGGGATCCACATGGACACTTACTTCTATCACATGGACAATTTACTTCATTGCCAACTGGAGCCATTATCTACTACAGTGGAACTTTACTATGTGATTTTGCAGTCATTAGAGGATTAAGGTTTAAATTTTCAGTACTGCTATAAAATTTAGCAGACTTTTTTGCTAGTGTGGATATTTGCATTTGACTCTTAGATGTAAGCTTTCATTTACTGATTAAGTTAAAACTGTTAGTTGACTAATGTTCAGTGACTGGAGGTCACTTCAGCATTAATTAGTTTTAGTCTTGCAAACTGAGAGTCCAGTTCTGCAAGGCTGAGCCCTTCTGTACAAAGCAGAATATTCTGTCTGAGTCTTACCCAGATGTGAGTTCTCTTGCCCCAGTCACAGCAAGGACATTGTGGTTCATTGTTGTGTTGCAAATACTTCAGCAGGTCTGCTGAACTCAATGTTATTATTTCTATGCTTTAAGAACTACAGCTTCATAATGCATACCCAAAGCTGTGTGCATAAATTCCCTTCAAAGGAGAGAATCACACTCATCTTATGGTAATATTACTTTTTTTTTTTAACTTTACTCAGTCTGAAGTTCAAAATCAGCACCTTACAGATAAAACTGATAAATAAGTTTTTATATCTACTACTTCCCTTCCCATTAAAATTCCACCTACTACAAACAGAAGAATAGAAAATGGATTCTTAAATATTTTACCATGCAATTTCTGAAAGAAATCCTAAGTTTTATTATATAAAACTGCTTATTACTTTGAACTGTGAAGTTACAGTTATCCCATTAGAACTGGATGGACTTTTACAGCACCTTGTTTCTGTGAACTAAGGGTTAAAATCTTGTGGTCTGGGAGAAGTCCCACAGCTGTTACTGGCAATTGGGTTTGAGAACATTAACCTAGTGATTCCTGCTCCTCTGTCAAGAGTAATTAGCCACAGACTATTTATTCCCCAACATGAGTGAAGGGGGTGAAGCAGTGAGTGGATTGAGGAAGGAAGCAAGGAAAGAAAGAAAATAAATAAATAAATGAATAAGTTAAGGGTGTTATCCTATTATTTGACTTGGTTAGTGCTATGATCCTCCTTTGCAGCTTTTTTGAAATGCTGCTGAAGAAAACATGCATTGTTTGTTTGTCCTAACCCTCTTGTTGAAGTCTGCTGGAAAATGAATGGTTGCCCTAACAACCAGGCTATTACAACTAGAAAAGCAGATAATGTTTAAAAAAAACACTTAATCCTAAACCAACAAAAAAGCCTACCAGTTTTGTGTTGTCTAACTTTCTTAGACAAGTACAGAAGTCTGTTGTTTTTCTCCTGGTTTTTAGCTCTGTAAATGTTATTCTTGGTGTGAAACACTTGTTTTCTGCATTGATAATGGCCTGGTTTCTATCACTCCTTTGAAGTGACATATTGGTTTAAATGCCAAAAGAAAATGGTTCTTTTCTGATTAAAAGCTACATCAATACAGGGAACTGATGCTCCAGCTTGCTGCTCTAAACCCTTAACCCTCAAATCTTGGTTCTGATAGATCTGGAACTCAGGCTCTGGGTATCTCCATAGGAATGGCTGTTTCCCACAGAATGAGAGGCAGGGTTTTCAAACCAGCCATGCTTTCATCTAAGGGTTCCAGTCAGCATCTACAGAGAGCACATTTCATGGCTGGGGTTGTTTATAGAGCAAGGCAAAGTACAGGTTCTGTATCGTTGGTGATTGGGTCAGTTATTAAAATATAAATATGGAACAACAGGCTTCAAGTCTGTCCTGGGTCACCTCTCCCTGCTCTGTATGTCTCAGCCATTAGTAACATATGCAGTCACCCTTGCTAAAGTTGGATAATTAACACAGGCCTAACAAATGCATTTTTTATCTCTGGTAGAAAGATTCTGCACTCCCCTAGATGGGGATTCACCTGTGAGTTGGAAGCAATGCATGTGTTCCACTATCATGGAGATGCAGGATTTCAAACGTGGGAAGGAGGGGGACAAACACTACAGAAGGCATTTAAATCAGGTTTTCAATTATTATTCTGTTACAAAACAAGCATTTCATATTTGTTTGCTTCCTGTCTATTTTTGTTCTGTATTTCACATGCTGTCAATAAATCAACATGGTCTGCTTAATTTAATTTCTTTTTCTCCATTCAGAGCCAGATTGCTCAAGCAGCAGGGTCATTTGCACAGAATATCTCTATATTTTGAATATGAGTGGTGCCTGAAACTTGTGTTGAGCTCCATCCCTCAAGCACTGTTATGCAGTTACGTATCGTTTAATGGGAATGCAATTTCACTGTGTCTATGGAACAAAGTTGTTGCATACTCTTGTCTTATTTAAAAGAAGAATTGATAATAACATTTCAAATTTTTTTTTGTTTTGTGAACTAAATATAACTATGTCAAATCTTAACATTTCCTTCTCAGTTCAAAAAGCATCTGCTATTTTTGCAGGCATTTTTAAGTATAGAGTGATACATTATATTTTATTGCTTTTGACTGTGACTTTCACTTTTATTATTATTATTGCTTTCCTTTCAAGTATTTTTGTAGATTAATTGTCAGATTTAGAGAGTTGGTCTAAACAGAGTGACAGATACCAGGTGAGGATTTTAGAATCACCTTCCATTATTCCTTTCTCAAAAGTCACTAATACATTGCTGGTTTTTAGCAAAATCATTCCAGTGGCAGCTGGCTTTAGGAGCTGGACCAAAATATACTCTTAATAATTCATACCCTAGTGATAGTTATCCTTCATTCCCTCTTCCCTGACTTGAAATTTCACTTATTTTTTCCCTTTGAGACTTATTGTTGGCCGTGATAATGCAGTGTGTAGTCCTGGCAAGTACAAGCAAGTCACGCTTCTATGAATATGTCATTTTCTCTTTCTCTCTTTTTTTTTGGGAGGGTGCTGAGTGACACCTTTGTAAGATATTTTTTCCTACATCATTTGAATTTGATTAGACATTTGCTGCAGAAGATTGAGTGAAAACTAGATTGACATGAGACATAGATGAAGGTTTGTTTTATCAGCTTATCAGTTTAAACAAGGATAATAATTAATAAAACAGTTGATATTTCAAGTTACTGGCCCATATGTGATTTAGATCAGGATAGCATTCTGTAGAAAATTCTTATCAATTCTAGAGCTGACTGCTCTGGTTGGAAAAACCATGTGATATTATCAAAAACTGTTTGGTTAACAGATTTGATTTAGTTACACTATCCAAAAATTTGCTGATCCTACTGACAATTATTTTCTCAATGACAGCAAGTCCATCCTTAATATGTGAAGGAAGGTTTTCAGTGCTCTCACTGAACACTGACTAATATCCACTGTCTTTGTTTATCAACTCCCTGATACCTCTGGGCAAGAGATTCCTCCAGTTTCAATGGAGGACTGAATGAGTACACCTGACTGAGTGGCAGGTTGTCATGTCAGCAGCAGCTTTTTGGAGACTTTCTTTTGGAAGATTCTGGTTCTGAGTATTTGGACAAGAACCAAGATCTGCATAAGCAGGAGTGTTTGAACTTACTAATACTGACTGCTTCGGCTTGGGGATTTTTCTTGTTTAATTCAGTGCTCTGGTGGCTATCCACATCATTCCTATGCCATTTTGGCACCCAAATTAAGATGTATTTCCCATGTGTATCTAGGTAAGTGTAGTAAGTAATGCATTCCCCATGGATGAACCTCCAGAAGCTTTCTTAAACCTGATTCTCTACCTAAAAAACCAGCAATTAATTCCAAAATCCATATTGAAAATGTCATTCATTCACAGCCCAGTGCCTTTTTTTTTCTTTTTGCTTTCCTTTTAGGGGAATATTTTTCTTGCTGCACTTGGAAAGTAAAAGAAGCTTAGCCAATAAAAACATCAAGTTCTCTGATGTAAAACTAGTATTTATTTATTTATTACTAGCTCTGCTCTTACAGATAGAAGATTTTTTGGTGTGTTTTATTTTTAAAAGCTTGATCTAGTCTCCCCAGTTTTGTTTGTCTGGATATTTTCAGATCAAAAAACTTCTTTCTTTTCTCTTTTCTGTCTTTTTCCAAACACAAGACCATGAAACAATTTCAACTGTATTACAAAGGATGAAATGTATTCTTTGTAGTCTGAGAGCTTTATGGATAAAGCTATGGTAATTTTAGTTCTCTACATATGCAAGGCAAATAGAAGTAACTTCAGTCCTGCTACACAGAAGAAAACTGAGGTCAGTCACTGCTCTTCTGACCTATGAACTCCACTGTTCCAACCAAGATTGGATAATATTCCATGTTCCCACCCCCGTGGACCAGCTGCATGGATGTATATAAAAAGATTAATATCTTAGTTCCTCCACCCTATTCCCTTCCATGATGGCCTGTTACTTTAGGCACATGTGTCAATGAAGATATATTTAAACTAGACTGTAGGCTAATGACAAGGACTACATTTCTGAGGTACCACATCCCCAACAGTCTCCTTTCCAAATCTTTTTTTTTTTTAAGTGCAGATAAAGTTTGAAATTCTAGGAATGCATAATAAAGTAGAACACATCAAAAAGCTGAGAACTTTTGCAGCTTTTTTCCTTTACCATCTTAAGTGTCTTTGCTTTCCTAGTCACAAGGTCACGACTTGTCAGTGAGCACTGCTGCCAGATCCATGCAAATTAGTCAACTTGATCACGACACAGAAATAAAATAATGATTTTATTTAACAATTGGTGACGTCACTAATTGTTTGATCCTGCACTAAAAGCACATTATTTTCAAGTTTAAATATTTTAACTCAGAAGAAAACTAATAAGAACTTCACTGTTGCCTTCAACTGAATTTGATTTTACTTAAAGTATCACAAATACGCTTAACAGAAAATAGTCCAATTGCTTACTTGATCTTTGGTTTTTGATGAAGAAGAGCTTTAGTCTCTCTTTAAATGTGTTTTCATTCATATAGAATTCAACTTGCACCCTGAAATAATAAAAAAGAAAATATTAGGATAGGCTGCAAAAGATAATAAATCAGTATTTCAAAATAATGTTTCTCTAATCATCTATTCTTGATATAAAAATGGAGGGACATACAGTGAGTGTTCAGCCAAAGCTTGGCTTTGAATGACTAATGCTGAAAGTTTAAAAAAACCTCAAACCAAATGAAAAAATGCCACCACCACCAAGCAGAAAACCTTTTGTTTATCCCCTTTCCATGCATATTTGGACAGTCTACACTGCAAAACAAGAAGGATCTATGCTTTTGGGATTTTCACTGGATGACCATTCTCATATTTGATGTTAGTAGGGAAGATTTCCTTGATGTCCAGGTTAAGCCTTCTATCTCAGTTTAATTCTCCTCCTGTAAAAGTGATATTTTAATGACTCTTTTTCTTTCTGTCTTGTTCACACCTCTGTTAAGTGTTCCTGTCTCAGTCCACTTGTTTGTATTCACCTATAACCAAATGCTCATGTACCAAACAAAACCACCCTCTTTGTTTTTTGTCACCGTGAAATACTGAGAGCTGAAAGCAAAATTATGTTGCAATCACACAATATTGTACAGAAAATAACTCTCCTCCTGATTATATTAAAGCAACAGGAGCATCTTTCCTCCATTCCCCTCAAATCTGCCTCAGTTTGAGAACTGTTCTATTATTGCTAAAGAATAAAGTAACAACGCACAAGTGAGTTACTTCCCTACATCTTCCTTTCCCTGTATATCATCACGTTTTGCACAGCTGAAAAAATACACTTTTTCTGTTCATAAACATGCTTGAACTTTATTTCAGCATTCCTTCTCAGCAGTCTTTTCTTTCATCAAACAACTGCACTTCAACTACTTGGTTTTATATGTAGTCATATTTTTCTAGCAGAATCCTGACTTTAGTTTTTCCCTTCTTGCATGTGAAGCCTTTCGCTGAAACAATTTTTGTACGATATATTGTTATCTGTAGTGTCTCTCAAATAATTGTCTATACCATATCTTTCTGTACACTTATGGAATTGCAGGGTTATTTATTTATGGGCTTAGAATGGGTGGCATCTCAGGTAATGTGACTTTTTTATGCTTGCTTATTACCAGAAGTTTTGGCACATCATTTTGTAGGACAGGGTCATAAAAAGAGGGTTTTGTGATTCACTCAGTGAATCAGTTAATTTTAACTAGTCATTGCCTTTAGTGTGTTTTATTGTAGTGTTCCTTGTAGGATGGGTAATTACACTGCTTCCTATTCAGAGGAAGCACAAACATAACCTTATTTTTGAGAATCTGTATTTTCCAAGGTACTTACTGTCAATACAGTGACAGTTTTAGTGGGAAACATCTCCCCTGATTTGGCAGCTGCCACACGCTAAGTGTATATACTTAATCTTCAAGGATATATTTCAGGGGGTAAACAAAGTGGCACAAGCTATTAAGGTAAGGTTTTGGGGTTTTTTTTACACATTCTGAACTAATCTCTCAGAGTTTTCGGTACGAAAATTTCAGTAATCACTTATCACAAAATAGCAACACGTTACCAGTAGGCCATGATTTAATGATAAAGAGGAAAGAGGATGTGGGAGCTAATCACCCTCCTATCACCAGCATTATGAATTGCTCTGATAGCCTTCCAACAGCTGTCTGCTTGGCTTTTCTTAGAAACCTGTGCTCACAGCAGGCTGGGATTCCACAGTGCAGCAGTTTCCATGGCAAAATGGATTACAACTGATGCTAATGCCACTTTTGTGGCTCCTTCTCCTTCCCCTGACTTTTTTAAACTTTAGTAAAAACTGTAGTGGCCCTCTGCATTTGCAGGAAATACATTACCATGTATCTGTAATCAATGTACTCTCCTGATACTCTGGCTACAGGAGAATATTTCACTTTGTTTCTTGAAGGTTGCTATTTACTAAGTGAAGTATGACTGGCTGAAGGAGCCCCTGGCAAGGACAGAAATCTCCAGATACTGCTCCTTCTCAAGACTCTGCTTTTTATTTCTAAGGAGAACACGTGTTCTACTTGAACGTTTCTTACAAACTTTTAATGGTTAATATTTTACCTCAAAGTATTTGCTCTTTTCTGTATTTTTCCCACTATAGAGTGTAGCCTAGGAAAGGAGGACTTTGGGAACTACAAAAAATAAATTCTGATCCTCCATTGAAATATTGAGAAGATTTCGTAGCAGTAGTGGTGAAGGGCTTGAACAAATTTTTTTAGACTTAATTAGTACTAAGTTATTAAGGATGTTTCAAGTGAGAGAGTGAAATTCCTTGTGACACACATATAAAACTTCATTGCTCTGTTGCAGGATATTTGGAAATTGATTCCAAGCAAATGTTTTTGACAAAATGGCCCCCCATGTAGATCAGGGTGATAGTACATGTACATGCAGAATAGATTTGGGTTTATTCTGTATTTATAGTGTACTTTGAACAATTTGTGCTTCACGTTTATCTTCCTGTAAAAGACAGTCCACCCTAACCAGAAGGAAGTCAAGCTGAAGGATTAAAATGATGAGGGAGAGAAACGTTTGATCAATGTAAGGATTTTGGTTTTGCAGTCAGTTAATCGCTTCAGAATTCTTCTGTGCAAGTAGTTGGCATTGAATATTCCATGAAAAGCTGCTTTTGGAAGTTAAAAGAACAGGTCTTATGCTTTACTGACTCTCACTTCAGCTGTGTTGAAAATGCACAAATACCTAATGTCCCTGTGGCAAAAACTACTAACGTTATACGATTGTCCTGAAAACACAGTGTGGTGTTCTTAATTGTCTTAAAATTCATATTGGCAGTGGTCTTCACTAATTTAAACCCAAAGAACAGTGATGTCACTGAAATAATTTCAAATCTTTCAAATTGTAAGAAGCATCTTGAAGTACCCCAAGTGCAAGTACACATTGCATTCTCATAATTCAGTTAAGATGCAATTTGAGTAGTGCATTTTAATGTAATACAAAGTATAGCAGGAAAATCCTAATTCATGTCAAGGACACTAATGCAGAGCACTGCTGATGGCTGTAAAACACTGGGACCAATCTGTCTGTCCTCTGGCTACTTAACTCATTTTTCCTGCATTATTCCATTACTGTTTACAAAGTCATTCTAGCCCCATAGCCACACTTTACTATAGTAACAGTATTATCTTGCACCCTCAAATCTACAAGTTGTCTTTATTTCTTATTAAAAACCAGATTTGGCAGAAATAATCAGAAATGAAAGTATGAGCTGCATTTCTCACTATATGTATGCCAAGAGCTGTAAATGTTTATGCTTTCTATTTATTGATGTTGGAATCAAGAAAAGGTATTAAGTGTACAAACAGAGCCAATCTGAAGAAAAATACTTACATTTATTTAAATCCATCTTTTTAGAAAGGGACATCACATATGTTTCCTACAAAGAAAGCCTTGTAATATAGAAAAAATATACGGGATTTTTTACTGGGATTTGCCAATTCAATATATGTGAAATCCTGTTAAATTCAGACCTGAAAGCTTACTATGTAGGGTGCTTAAAAATGAAGCACCTGAAGTGCTAAATTGAACTGCTATGATCTGATCTTATTTTACTGCAATAAAAAAGGAAATAAGCTTTTTTTTTCTTATAGCTTTCATTAAGAGGATTAGTGTGTTTTAATGACGACTCTCATGGGTAACACTCCGATTTGAAGTTTTGCAAGTTCTGAAAGACTCAGAACTCTAATTTGTTTTAAAAGCACAGTAAGCACACTTATTGAAGGTATTTGCCATGCACTGTGCTGATGAAATCTAACTTTTGCAATATGGTCCTGCACTTTCTTAAAGATGATTCTAAGTGCTGAATAATTAAAACTGACAGGTATAAGGTCATTTTCTGATGGGGATATTTATCTGTTTATTAAGAACAAACCAATAAATATTTTCAAGATCTCTGCATAACTGTGTTTCTCTAATATTGTCTTGTAGATTCTTTATGATATCTCACACCAGGAAACGACACGGCAGAACACAGGTTCCACAGGTTCCACAGGTATTTTTACTTAGAAGTTCCCTTTTATATCAGTGAATCTGAGTTAAACTATTTAGTGATGTTTTTTCCAGACATACCTATATTCACTTGATTATGTAATTGGATGTTAATATAACTAATAGATTCATAGATTCCAGGTGTTATCAGTGACACTGTAAATAATTCTCTGCATTAATGAAGACAGAAATAGCATGAGCTGAGTTAATAACAAGTTATAAAATAAAGGGTTAAGGATGCATAAATAACCTTAGAGATTAGAATTGTATCTTGTGCTCAAATTCTTTCTAATGTCTCCTTCCCATAAGTGCTGCTTTGGTTGAAACAAAATTAAGACAGCATCAGAAAACTGGCCGAAACAAATTTTTCAGGTGGCACAAAGCAAAAAAATACGTTCTATGTCAAGGCAAACTTTCCTTTGCTTAACTGTTCAAATGTCAAAATGCTGAAAAATTCTGCCCTTAATTAAAATTATCTTCCTTTCAGTTTAAATAGTATGTATGTCTGTATTTTTATGGATAGAAATAATTTTAAAATCTGATTGTGGCCAGCTTCATGCTCCTTTTTGCAATCAGCTGGCCTCAGTTACGTAAAACTGTCTGTGTGAAACCGATACAGGTCTGTGGCAGCAATTTAATATTACAGCAATAGAGAGAGGAAATGACATTACTTTTCTAACATTTCTATGGAAAATACCTTAATTTTTTCATTCCTTAGAGGGAAAGATTTTTAGGAGAAGACTAATAGCAAGAGATTAACTCAGCAGCCAGTAGTATGCATGCTTTTCAATCAATTAATAATACTTTTTTTTTTTAATCCCCTATTCACGGTCTTGCACACTCAAAAAGGAAATTATCTCATTCCTGCACTCATGAAAATCCATCAAGAAGTCACCATTCTAGTAATGGTGCAGTAATAAAAAGAATGAATTTGCAATCTGAATTAACTGTCGTTAGAATTTTTCTTTAAGGAGAAAATACTACCATGCTTTACTATGGGAAAAAGAAATCTCTAAGTAGTTTCCCTCAGACACTTGACTTTTTACTGCAAATATACTTTTCTGTTGCAAATCTATTACCTAAGGTGAGAAAGTTAATAAAACAAACGTGACTGATGCATTAAGAAATCGTGCACTTTGAAGCTAAAGTTTGAAAGAAAACCACTGAAGGAAGATGCTTGATAAATTCAATAGAACTTCTTTTAAAACCTTTTTTTTTTTTTTCCTATACAAGGTGAGGAAATGGATATTTTAAAATGTTTTTATTGCATGTAAAAATAGCTCTTTTTAACTTCTGGGCAAAAATACTTCATATGTAGGATATATACAGCATGGAGCTGCTGCAATGAAAATCCATTATGCAAGGTTTTTTTTCTGGGTAAGTCTGAATGTCAAAGAACTCTGAGTAATGGGATATGCTCCATGAGTTTGATTCCAGGCACTGTTCAGTTTTATGGAGTTGTGCCAATTATCCAGACCTGAAGAGCAGGAAGGTTAATTTGTTGCTTTTTTTTTCTTTTGATAATAGTGGCAGCTCCTTGTCGAAAAGACACTTGAAACAAACTTGTTGAAATCAAGCATTCTGTGATAACTCCTTTCTGTCAGCCTGGGTTTAACTCTGTATTAGAGCTTTAGAATCAAAATACAAAGGAACCCACTGCAAGCTATTTTTTTGTGCTCTATTCCTCTGTAGCACAACTGCTGGTCCCTATCACTTGTTGATCTTCTAAAACAAAGAGCCTTCCCCTGCAATTCCAGCACTCTCCCTGTCCTCTCCATGATAGGTGAGGCACACACAGGGTCAGGCAGATGCATGAGCATCTCATACACATTGTACTAATTAGTTAGAAATTACTGTTCTTAGAGTGACAACACACCTCAAGTTGTTGATTTAAAATTTAACAGTATTTTCTACTACAGGAGTTTAATGCTGATCACTGCAAACCTTTCATTTGAAGCTATTTAATTTTGCTTACCCAACTGCTGTATGTTGTAACGTTGCCAATTAATTGTGACCTCATTAAGACTTGTTCTCTCAAAAATGCCCCCCTTAGTTATTTCCCCAAGTAGACACACTTGTGTCTACCCTGAAGACAGTCTGGAGGGTCAGGGGTAGTTTTAGGAGCTTGGTAGCCCTCCACCTATTTGCCTTCTTGCTCCCAATCTCTTTCTTTGGTCCTCTAAAGCCTTTTTCCTCCTACTTCATCCATGCTCAGTCCACAATTTACTGTCCACAGTCCTCTCATTTCACCTCCTCCTTCTTCCTGTTCTTCCATCCAAATTTTAAGAAAATTTCCAGTCCCTTCTTCAGCAGTTCCTTTTCTCTAGTTCCTTGCAGATTTCACCCTTTCTTTCTTCCTCTATGGACTACAAAGTTTCACTATTTGACTTGGAAACACTGAGGAAATGGCACACTGTTCCACCTGTGGCGTTTTTTCTTAGCTCTAATTCCCTACACGGACCTTTGTTTTCAACATATCTTTCTTCTTTACACTCTCCCCATCCGGAATTGTAACTCAGACTCTGGACTTTACTACTCTTAAAATTATCATTTCACGACTTCGAGAAGTCTGTCTTTTGAGATGTTTACCTTTCCTCTCGTCTTGAATTATTTCATTGACTTTCAGTCTACTTCCAGTATTGTACATTAGGGTAGCCAACAAATATCAAGGCTTTCATAAATAAGCTCTGCAGCACTGCCTAAATGTCACATGGGCATCTCAGTGTTGGTGTTATGATTCTTAAAAGATACTTCTTCCTCAAGCCCAACAGAAACTTAATGGTGACCATTTGTGAAAATACCCACTGTATGTCCAAAATAGATGGATGGTAGTGATGGAGTTGAGTCACTCCTACCCCAACACTTGACATGTGATGTTATTTCTCTGTAGATTTTATTTTAATAGGTTTTGATTCAGTTTGCCCCCCATTTAACACTTTTCTCTTACAAAGCAAGCAGTAAACACGACGAGGGACATTGTCATGGAGATTATCCAGATAAAGATAGAAACAGGTGTTCAGATAAATAACAGCCTTAAACTGTTCTGGTGGATTTTATGTCTAAAGAATTGCATGAATAAAAATCTTAGAGACTCACTGCTTACTTTAGATATAGCAGTTTACAGGTCCACATATAAAGAAATATCCGTGAATGAAATGTGCCATCTTTGCTTCTTTTTTGGTTTGGTTGGTTTGGGGTTTTTCTGGTGTAAGTGTTGTGGTCCAGAGCTTAAACCAGCAAAGGACACTGTGTGAACTTAGGTGTCACGTTTAATGACAGAAAGGATAAGCCCATGTCTTGACCATAAGGAAATGCTGAGCAAACTCTTCTCTTTGGTCCCTTGCAAGTGACTTGAGTTAGCCTCTGATTACCAAAGAATTTCAAATCACTATTCACTTAAACTCTACTTCTCATCTGTAAGACAAATGTCTCTGACTGTTCTGTTACTCCTCTTCTGTAAGTTACCTTTTATTTCTCATTTTTCAGGATTTAATCTTTTCCAATACAGCAAGTAGAACAAAGCTGAGAGCTGTCTGCACATGGTATCCTCACAGATTACATGGCTAATCCCAGTTTTATTTTTACTTTGAAATTAAGAGATTTAGTTTTCTGAAAATGCAACAGAAGGGAGAATTTAATAAGCAGATGGATAGAAAAATCAAAAAAAGGAACAAAAAAACGTTGTGGGTGAATCCCAATCTGTCATTTTTTAAGTATCACATGACCAAGTGTAAAATATAATTTTAAATATGACTCGTTAATATGTTACCTGAAACCAGAATCCTCTTCCTAGTAGATTTGATACCATGCACACTGAGATCAGTGGAATATTCTATTCATTTAGAGCTGAGTAAAATAATCAAATAGTAAAAATATTCAAACTAGATATTTTCCTATTGCTTTAAACATGTAATTAGTATTTTTCTCCCAAAACAAAGGTAATTTTCTGTCTATTTCAACTGTACAATGTATTTTATGTAAAACTGGGAGGTCAATGTCAGATTCAGTAGAGCATATCTATATATTGACTCTAATATAATTCCACAGCTTTTTATTGTCACCATCTTGTTCTATTATTACTTCTGTTTGGTGGCTTTTCTTCTTTTGTTCTTTTTTACTGTATTATGCTAGTTATACTTGGCAGTCTTCAATTATAGCCAATAATTTATTCAGTGTTTCCTGAAACAAATGCACAGTATAATTATATCAAGTCAGAAAAACAAATTTCAGAGGCTTTTGGGTTTTGGGTTGGGTTTTTTTCCAAACTCAAACATTGGGATTTAGTAAGTTAATCTACATTTTTACCAACAACACAGTAAATTATAGGGGAATATTAGCTGCACCTACTCAAAAGGAAATGGAACTTCATGAAAAATGGTCTTAAACTACAGCACTCAGTGTGAATTTACAAGATCTTGTATGGAGTCTTACTCACTGATTAACATTTCATAAGGAGAGTAGTTTCAGAAATGCAATGTTCTAAGATAGAAATGCCAACATGTCATGTCAAAAACATGTCCTTTTCTTCCTTCTGAAAATTGTTTTGTTCAATGAGGTAATTATATTTTATATTTCCTTTACTGTTCTTTAAGTAAAATATAGACTCAGTTTTCCAAGGCAAATGCATTCATCAACCAAACTATAGTTTTGTTGTCACTTGAATTTTGGTACTCTCTGGGGTTTTTGACCCAATTAAAACAGAATGTGCCTTCTATATTTCCTGTGATGTGATAATAACATGATGTGTCAAAACTTGACTCACACTATTCCCTCAGAAACAGTTCACTCTGGTATAGAAAAGCCTTGCAGGTAAAATTCGTCTCCCAAGAAAGTTTGGTCTACAACTCACCCATGCCCATTCTGCAAAGGCAATCCAGGTATGAGCTACATTTTCAGAAACCAGTGGACTTACTGCCAAGTCACGGGAAAGTAAGCAGTGAAATTCCTGAGAAACAGTAACGTTCAAATATTTAGACTTTACTTAACCAGAATGAAGTTTTAGTCTCAGTGCTCTCATCTGTAGTCTGTGTGTGCATCTCCACACCTGTGATACACACATCTTTGATTCCCTGACTATTTGACCTCTTGGCTGTTTCCTTCAGCTCAGGAGATGAGAAGGAAGAAAAGTGCTCATTTTCACTCCCTGTTACCACCTTTGCCACTTACTTCTTTCCTCCCATCC
This sequence comes from Dicrurus megarhynchus, assembly GCA_013399195.1. NCBI lineage: Eukaryota > Metazoa > Chordata > Aves > Passeriformes > Dicruridae > Dicrurus > Dicrurus megarhynchus. Next base: position 3,777,587 of record VXAD01004603.1, on the reverse strand, counting down.
CTAATCCTCACAACTTCCTCTTGCCACCCCCCAGCTGTCACCACAGTTTGCTTTGTCACCTTCTCATCCCCTCCGGAGAGGGATATGATGAGTGTGGAATAAGTGCCAAAGCTGCTCTCCAGGGCCCTCTGCAGCAGACTTGCTCAGAGCAGCTCATACAGCACAAACAAGGCTGGCTGAGTTTTGTGCTATGTGAAAGGTAAATCTTTGTACATTTCTACGTAGCAATGTAAACATGTTAATTTATATAGGACTGACAAGATTATTGTACTTCCGCAGAAATTGCCTGAAAACTGTGCTTGACAGGTGCCTTGTAGTGCGAGTGTAAATAAAAGTCTGACAGTCCAAATCACTATTGCAGTAGTAATCCACAAAAGCCAAAATGATAGCACTTATTATTTCTACAATTGTGCCTTTAAAAAACTTTAAATTGTGCCCCACAACTAGAAGATAAACGAACAGAAACATAAAAACATGAGAAACAATTGTTACAAGAGAGTCATAAGGAGCAACCACCACAAAAAAGCTTAAGCACAGGTTGGAGGAAGCAGTAGCAAAGCCTTATGATGGGCCAAATAAAAGCAACTGCCTGGGATTTCAGTGTCTGTAGTAGCAAGTACTCAAAGTCATCGGGCTCAGGCTGCTGGAACAGAGGGGCACAAAGTTCCCTTTCTCTTGCAGCCCGCAGAGCAGCGAAGAGCAGCCCTGAAAGCAGGACAGGGCCAAGCCTTGGGCTTTGGTTTCAGCTCGCTATTAGAGAGCTGGTGCCAGAGTCTGGCAATGCAGAGGGGTTCAGGACATGAGGTGTATCAGTATGATGGATAAACTTGCAGGCAAGGGTATACACAACTTGGAAAATGTGTGTGTGTGTGTGTTCAGCATGGAGTCTTTTACAAGTGTAGATTTAGGATCTCTGCAGAAGCAGCAAAATCATTAAGGAATAGTCAGCTGCAAGTCTTCATTTAATCATCTGTTTGATATCTATCAGGCTTTCAGGACAGTCATCTTGGCAGTTTTTAGTTTACAGATGCATTAGCTGTTTGATTTATGTTTGGAACTAGACAGTTGTTTATTTACGAACACGTAGTTCACTGCTCTCAACAATGCAACTGCTTGCCAGCTATCATTAAATCTATCAGTACTGACCAACCAACACTGGATTTGCTTACTACCAGATAAACCACCAGTACAGATTTGTGTACAAACCAGATAGAAACTCAAAATCACCCAAATCAGGTTGTGCTGACTGTTGGCAGACAGCAGTAGACACATTGTCAAGTTAGGATGTTGTTTTATGGCCAGTAGAAGAAGCTGCCATCTGTACAAGTGAGGGAGAGTGTCTCTGCTCATACCCTTACAAATGGGTGATTTCTGGATTAATCTGACTGGGACTTTGCACTAATTGGAGACTCTTTATATTCTTTCCTTTGGGGATTTTCAGTCAGATCAGTTTGTTGATCAGAATTATCTTCATTGCTGTGATTATTACACCTAATGCAGAGGTACAGCAGAAGCACTCTGGGATGGAGTGGAAAAGGCAGGCCCTTAGTGCACTTGCAGTGTTTGACTTACGGTGATTGCAATCTCTTTCTATTGGTTTAAAAGACAGCAGGAATTTGCTGCCACAATTTAATGGACCAATTCTTAGATGTCCAAGTAAACAAAATAATGGGAAGAAAGGGTGGGTGGGGAGACAAAACCAAAAGTTCTGCTCTACGATTGTTGTGGGTGATGTTCATGGAACTGCATTTGTAACTTGTGATCACAGAGGTAGTTTATGCAGAGCATATCAACTTGGTACTTGACCTAATAATCAGGTACACCAGGGTCCTTGGGCTGCCCCTAAAAGTTGGGTACTGGCTTGTAGGGATGAGGGAGTACCCAGAGTTTCTTCTACATTTCAGAGCCAGGAGGAGGCCACCTCTACAGGTAGTGTATCCATTTGCGGATAATACAGTGCTACCGAGCTGCTGGAATATGATGCAGGGGCGCTTTGAACCACCTTCCTCCACATGGCAAGAGTACAAGGGACATCCTCCGGATCTTTAGAGACAGTGTCATTCTTTAGATAACTGTAGACACCTTCCAGAACTGCTAATTCTCTCAAGTACTGGACACCTTCATCTGCACTGGACCACTTCCCTGGGGATTTCACAAGATCTTCCTTAAATGGATATCTTGCCCTCACACTTGAGAGAAGCCGTTTCCAAATTGCTCCTTCAAAAGCCCTTTTCCCAAACACAACTTACTCCTGTCTGAGATGCTACAGATGTTTCTCTGCAACCTTTCCTTAATGACGCTGCCTGTAAATGTTAACTAATACCAAAGTTCCAGAGCACATTTTAGCACTTCAGAACACAGCATAAGGGCCACTTGGGTACCACTGGGAAAATGCCAACGATTCGTTTCAATAATAACTATATTGATGTAAGAACATAATTAGGATAATATGGAAATGTGTAGAAATAAGTGTTGATGGAGGGAAATGTTCAAAAAGGGGCTATACCAGAATGAGGCTATATTAAAATAAGCAACAGAGTGTTACTTGCTCTGCTCTTATTTTCTCTTATCACTTACCACTGCCTGCTAAATAAATGACCAAACAGACCAGTTCAATCTGCTAAGTAACAGACTAAGTCTGCCTTTGTGCAGACACCCTTCAATTTTAAAAGAAACCTAATTGAGCAAAGACAAATATGGCTGGCCAAAGGAAAAAAAATATATATATTGTAAGAGCTTTCACTCTTTTAACAATGGCAGTTAGAAAACTTAGAATCTTAAATTTTAGCTTAAATTTACACCATCTACTGAAACAGCATTATACACTGCTAGCTTACGAAAATAAAGCATTCTATAATCCCCTATTTCAATTTGTAGTGTTTATAAAATCAAAATTTATCCTTTTACAGGCATAGTCAGAAGTGCAAGTCAGACGTACAAGTAAGATGCACAAACACAGTATTCCCAAAAGGAGGCTTTTACGGGTCATATTTTTGTGCTAAACTGATTCTGGGGAAGTTGCAGTTACCTGGAGTCAATAGCTAAATCCCCTGTCCCACCCTACTGCACAAACACATATCTACACATGAAGGCAATCAAGCCACTGTTCTGTCGAGAGGAAGGCTGTGTTCCATTTATTGCTGTAACCTTGGCCATTTTTCCTACATTCATTCTTCCATTTTCATGTTTGCTGTCTTCAAACGTCTTTTAAAAATCAAAATCCTCTAACAGTGTCTCTCAAGTATCATATATCTTCCAGATTAAGGGTAGTTCAGTACCCTGAATTTTTCATTGTTCCATTCATATTTGATCTATCCCTCCTGCTCCTGTGCCTTATCTACTTGCTGCACACTGCTTGACTTCTGCCCCACTCTTTTTGGGAGGGGAATCCTATGCTGCTCTGTTTCTCTACAGTGACTAGGCTCCAATGCCAGACACTGAGTTAACATATTTTGTAACCACACAATTACAGATAAGAGTAAAGTTAAAAATAGCAGGTAAATAAAACCACGGCAAAAGGCAAACCAAAATATTCTCATAATGTGCATCAAGAATGACAAAAATACTAGTACTAGTTAGCATGTCAACAAGAGATGAAAAAAGAATAAATGGCACCCATGCCAAGATCTACAAGTTGGATTTAGCCTGGGAATAAACTAAGAATGAAGCAAATGACAGATATAAATAGAGTATGATCTGTAGCACTCTGCTCCATTATGAGATAATTGGAAGAGATAGATAACGGGGAAGCCTAAAGTGAACATCATGTACTAAAATTTTTATAAGGCATTTCAAAAGGTTCTCTGGAGATTGATACTGAAGGTAAAAAATCACATGCTCATGCAAAGGAAAAGAAGAAAACAATCTAAAAAAGTAAAATAAACATGTTATGATATAATATAAAGTGAGTGGCTATCCTCAAAGACTTTTTTTTTAAAGAAAGGACAGTAAAAATACTGTAGAAACTGTAGAAACATGCTATTTCTTTCACATTTTTAATATAATAAATCAGCTTAAAAGTCAGAGGAAAAGAACCTACTGAATAAGAAGGTAACAACTTGAAAAAAATATAGTACAAAACCCTTTTTCATAGAGGAATATACAGATAGAACATAGAGACTTCTAATAAAATAAAACAGGTAACTTCTTATTGACATAGCAAAGCAGAGGCCAGTTGCACCTATAAAGCAGAAATAGACTAAGCAATGTAAAATCAATTTCCCTTGAAACCAGACACTAAGAACACTAAACCAACAGCATTTAATAAATATTTTTCAAATTGTATACATCTACTTAGTTGAACACAAAGGAATTATAAATCCATATACTTTACTCTCTTTCTATGGTGTGGATATATTAATTGCTTAGGTGAAAATGTGCTCATCAATATTTATTAACCAGACTCTGACCTCTGTACATCTGGTCATAGAGTAGCTAAAAAGACCCATATACATTTCCCCCACAAGTAGACATACATCCTGCTCCATTAAATGAGATTTTTGCTGTTTGTCTCACCACAGGCTGAGAATTCATATCTCATAAAGGAGCAGAGTTAAGAACTTTGATTTGTGCTCACTTTTCAATCTTCATCCCCTTGTTATAAGGAAATTAGTCTACTTCAGTAATGTTTCAAGCTCAGGTTTCCTGGTACTCTACTGCATTAACCCTTTCCTAGGATTTTATCTTGTAAAGCAAATGGAGGGTATATATTTTTAACAAGGAAAGGGAAAAGAAGTATGAACAATTTCCAGGATTGTATGACTTGGAAAATCAAAGAGTTCCAAGGCCTTTAATATGTTTTTTCCCTTTTCTAATACCTCTAAGGGCACGTATCCATCTTCCCCTCCTGGTATCTCTGAGACTGAACTAAGGGTCTGAAACTGCATTGTTACAGCTGGACATCTGAGAAATTACGTGAAAAGCAATGCAAAACTTAGGATTTGTAGTTTACCAACTTCATTGGAAGAGCAGAAGGACAATGGTTATGTTGCTTCCTACCTTTTACACATCTAATCCACTCATCATAGGTACTAAGAGAAAACATGCCCTTCTCCTGCATGTCTTTGATTCAAATCCCTGCTGTAGCCTGGGCTTCTTGCATTGTCTGTGGTCATTTGCTTATTTCTGCACTCTATTCTTCAACTCTAAAAGGTTTCCACAAAAACTACCAACAGATAAAAGTTTTAAAATCATGCTTTTGTACCTCAGAGTGCTGTGAAATGTACATCATAATCACTAAAATGTGAATGAAACAGTCTCAGTTAAAATGATGGAGTGTAAAATGCCTTGTTTTCAAAATGCTCCAGATTCTTAGCACTAATGAAGCCGTGAAATAATGGCTGACTTGGGGGAATTTGATGAGAATGCTGTAGCCCATTCAGTCTAGACTCAGAGATTAAATAAATTAGTCTACCTGCAGTTTTGGTTTTGTTTTTCACAGAATTTTTTTTTTTTCAATTCTGCACAGTTGAAAAGGAAATTAGTATAATTTATCAATAGAATAATTTTGTTCCAGTTGACTGTATTTAACTATCTCTCCTCTGGAAATGGAAAAGTATATCTCAGATATATTCAAATATACTGTTAAATAGCATTCCTACTGTATTTATGGAATCTATTTATGCCAGTATTTCAGCATTTATCCAGCAATCCCACTTACGCTGCCATATAATGGGTGAGATGATCATATACCAATGGGAAATTTTCTATACCACTTTGGCTTCTCTCTATCATGCCTTTAAAAACCACCAAATTTTCAATGAAGCTACTGAATTAACTTTAAACACATATGACTACATTTTTTTTTATTCTGAAGATCAGCTTGACATGTAATTTGATTTTTTATGCTTATCTTTGTAACATCTTATCAAAATCTTGGCCAGAGTTCAGAGTAAGATTTAGATCTGTCTATGGTTAGAGAGCTATGTAGTAATTTATGAGAGACTTCCCTGTGAGGTTAATGAGAGCAAAACTTCCTCTTGGCTACCTAAATGCCACCTACTTTAATGCTAGCTTATCTCTGATGATAAATTGCATTTTAAAGTAAAGCTTTACACACAAAAAATATTGTTTTGGTTAATTATTTGGCACTGTAAACTTCAGCCTGGGGTACTTTCCAAATTAAAATAAATTAAATTAAAAGAAATACTGGACATGCTTTGGTTCTTAATATAATTAGTTTCCCAGACTCCTGATCCTCCAAATTAGCCAGTTTACATTCTCTTGAAATAATACCTGAAATAGGACCTGGTGCTAAGATTTACAAGAAAACCAAGTGCTACAACATGCAGTTATCATTTTTGCATCTGCTTGTTGTTTAGCAGTGGACTTGTAAAGAAGTTGTATTTACAGAAGCACCCAAAGCATCTCCATCCTTAAAATACTGAATAACAACAAATTAGCATATTCTTTTCAATATTTTGATTGATAACACATCTTATCTATGAACCTCTCAATCTCCTAGAACATTTTTACATTGTTAAACACTGGTGGCTAAGCTATCACCTGAAATATTCTATTTAGGAACTGACAGTATGCACTGCCATTTAAAATATATAAAATAAGAGGGGTACACTGACAGAATGCCCCATGAACCCTCAATATAATGTAGCACAGAATGGGACCCAATAATTACTATTTATACATACATCCCAACTCCGTAGGGGCTGAAAATGTAATCATGCATTTATCATGACTCATTTATCAAACTGAAAGTAATAAACTCTTATTTCACATTTGATAGTGAAAAAATCAGCATATGAATTTACAGGACTTCTGTTTCATTTGTGTTTCTATTTTACCTATGATGCCTATATTTATTCTAGTGATGAGGGCAATTGGAGCTAGCTCTGAGTTTTCCATATACTGGAAAATCTCTGCAGTTATATCTCCTGCCTTAATAAGTTACACTGTAGCAAGGTGCAATAAATAAAGTTGCTCAGAAGTTATGACACTGTATTGCCTGGTACTTCAATGGAAAAAAACCTCTTCTACTAAGACTGAGACCCATAAATATTCCTGTTGAAATGAACAGGACTCCTCTTTAGAAGAAGGTGATGTTCAATACGAAAAGATGAAAATCTCTCTGTAAATTACTTAAAAGGAAGTTTATATGTGTCCCAATCCTCCATAACTGTCAGGACACTTTCTGGCTAACTTTCTTCATGTAGATTTAGTGGGTTTACAGTATTTAAATGACACCTAGGGAATACATGTCTGGCCAAAACAATTATGTACACTAGTGATGGAGAATTTGTACAAATGCACTTTAGGTGGCATGGTAATCTCACAGATACAACACCGCTGTTTGTCTCCCACAGTACAGTTTCAACTAGGAATCTGTTGGAGGTGAAGGTACGATTAGGAGAAGAGGAGAGCATGGCAAATAAGGAACAGAGCTGCTATTTGGGTTTTTTATTTAAGAAAAAACACCCAAAACAATACACAATTAGGCTTAATTTTTATAGCTCTTTTTTGATTCTAGTCATAGCCAGCAGCATTCTCAAAGGAGAAATATCACTAGTTAGTAATGGCACTCTTAAAGGTAATGATACTATATTTACTATTTTTAGAGGTTTTAGTTACTAAAAATATTACACCATTATTTTTTGGACCGTATTGCAAAATTATGTACTGACCATTGTCACAAAACACACATGAGCATGCAATAACATTGCATCAGATCACTTAAAGTAAATTTTTGTGTTTATTTCTTCTCCAAGCTACATTTTTCCTTCTAGTAGTAAAGGATTAGGTAGGATGCAAGACTATGATAAAGGCAATACATACAGTTAGTTTAAAACTTCAGTCTTTTTTTTCTGTATTCTGCTCAATTCCCCACCTGTCCACACATTTACTTAGATTAACAATATTTGTTTATTACAAGGCAAGAAATTATGGGAACCATGCCTGATCTGGAAGGAAAAAAGTCATAAAAAGTCAAACGAAATTTGCCAGGAACTTCCCACAGATACCTTAACAAGCCTAGAAAGAACTTTTCTGAGATTCCATTTATAGCTGAAGTGTTAAAAAGTGAAAAAGAAAAAAAAATTATACTGCATATGTTTTTTACACATGCCCAGGAGCAGGGTAACTTTATAAAAAGGAGTGTCTTTTTAAAGTTACATATTGAGACAGTCCACATATGCAATCTGGAAACACTTAGACAACGCCCCAAAATATGCCATTAGAATGCCAACACGAGAACTAACACAGGGCTGAATCTCAGATTACAGCCATTTTCCTGAAATTGTGGGAGCTGTGTACACTTCCAGTCTCCCACAAGCACGCGTTTACCAGCTACACAAAAGGCGAGGATTTAACGGATAAATACAAAGAGAAGGAGCATTCAGGCAAAGCCTCAGGAAAAGACATAAACCAAAAGCCCAATACTTGATAGGAGGTGTCTCTCTTGACGCTTCCCACAGAGGAAAGGTTGTGGAGACTCCATTTCCTCTCCCAAATCAACAGGAGAAGAGTGCTGATGACATTTCCTGCTGATGACTCCTTCCAAAAGAATTGCACCTTGATACATATCTGTCTTCATTCTCTAGTATTTAAGGCTGCTTTGGCTCCAATGTTGACATCCAGATGGCGAATAAAATATGTAGGGTTTCTGAAGTAATACTTGCAGCTTAACACACGTATACAGTGCAATATCTCTAACAGTGGATTGGAGTTGATTCCTTCCTTTCAAATGCAGCCTGATGCACAGATATGATTATTGTTTTACCCAGAAAAAAATTACAAAATTTTCATATAAATTATTAATGTCTCATTAAGGAGTGGCAATGATTCAAGAAGTCTGAACGCATAATTGAGCAAGTGCTTTAAAAGTCATTATTATCTCTAAAATGTCACCTGTCTGATACTGTTCTCTCCACAGCTAACAGGGTACATATAATTACTGACTTCATATAAATCTCAGTCTCCTTACTCAGAGTGAGCTATTACACTTCCTGATTAATCATAAGGCATGGTTTTAATTATCTCTTCATTAGTTTAAGAAAAATTTAAAATATCAAGTTTCACAATATTTTAAAAGTTTAATTCTGTCATCTTTATTCATATTAAATAACACTTAGTACTCTCTGAAGTAAAATGCTGTTCATCAGTTTTATCGCTGGCACAATAGTTTGCCCAGTGTTTAATTTTTCAGAATAATGTCAAACTTTGAATATGTACCTTGTGCATGTTTAGAAAATCATTTAGCATGTGCCTTCAGAATACTGGCCTAGTCAATATAAACACTGTTTTTTCCCCCTAAAACATAACTTCCAAAATGAATGCAGAAATTTCAGATTTTGCTGGGGTTTTTGACAGTCAGGTTATTTAAGTTCTCTTTAGCTAACTGTATTGGTGAGGTGGCTCAGGACAGGTGTTGTTCTGTCATCTTGTTTTCAAGTCTTATCTAGATCTTAACACTGATCAGATTTAGGTGGAATATATGGATACAACGAGGAAAGGTGTGTGTTCATGGAGTGAACTGGCTGTATGGATGCCAGGAGGTCTGAAAGCCAATTCTCCAATGGCTAAGGTGATACAAGAAAGCACAGCAGTATTCCCAGTATTCCCAGCTCTCTCCATCTGGCCATTTTGATCACTGTAAAGTGGTTCTGCCATCTTAGAAAGGAAAGGAATTTCTAAACGCTCAGATCAGCTTAGCCTGAAGTCAAGTAGCAGCAGGTTGCTACATGACTCCACGTCACCAGTCAACTGCCTTAGAAGAAGACATTCACCTTGTAATCTTGGTAATGGTGACCTTCTAACAGCTCGTTCTTATCAGAAATTAGGAGCAAAACCTGAGGTCTTCCACAACAGTCTCAGACCAGCCCATGCTATATCCCAGCAGACTGCCTTTTAGAGGCTCCTGAAATTTTCCTCTCTCCTACACGCTCAGAGGTACTTCCTCCATAATCTGAAACATTCCCAGGAGCCAGCCTTGTTCTTCCTACACGAAATGCTTTGCCAACACCACACTGAAATCCCAACATTCTGAATCACCAGTTGAGCTGGTCACAAACAGTGACTGCCACAATTAATTGTCTTAAATGGATTCATAATGTCGGCATGAATTTAACTCACTTTGTTGTTTTACTCTGAACTCAAACTGTGATCTGTGAACTGCCAAAAAACAAAAAAAAATTGAAGGAAAAACTAATCAAGACTTTTAAATTAATTCAGTGCATTTTGAATGTTGTTTGTATCATTTTAGCTAAATTGTAATTTTCATGCAATCTGCGGTCAGTGCCAGTACAAAAATAAACGATTATGTGGATCACTGTTTGAATGCAGTTTGTAAATGAAGTCCTCAGTGTCAATGGGACACACGATATCTGCAACTGCTCTTGTGAGATTAGCTCCACTTTTATGATACCTTTAGGTGGGTGAAAAATCTACTTGGATTTTGATAGTCTTTATAAAACCAGGTTGACTAATCAACATCTGCACATTTCAGAGTAGTTTGCTCCACTTTTTGTGTTTGTATTATGTTCTTTGAATTACTACTGAGAGAGCAAAACAGTAATTAAAGACTGGACATTAGCTACAAAAATGGTTTTTCAAAAGATATTTGTTGAACTAAATCCCTTTGAACAATGATCAAATTTTAGATTGCTGTACACAGTGAAAACATAGCTTGCTCACTTCTCAAAAGGGTACATTCAGCTAAATATAGAGCTCAGCCTTTAGTCCTCTGTTAGAGCTGTCTCTGCTCCATGGTGAGAACTACAGGGCAACTGTGATAAGTGACCAGTGCCCTCAGCTTCTTTGAGTTTGGTGTGAAGATGAGAAAGTAAATCCCATTCCAGGGTCAGGGAATGTTGTGTATTAACAGGTGTTATTCAAAGAACAAACATAACTACAGTTTTCCACTTGCAGTGCCGCTTGTTGGGTTTTTTCCCATTGGCATTTGGTTCAGATTAGGTTTGGTAACTGCAGTTTTCTTGAGCCAGAAGGGCAAGAGAAAACAAAGTGAGAAAAGCAGAAAATCTCTAGAACATTTTTGGTTATTTGGAACAATAAATGAGCGAGGCTATTTTATAATGTTTACTCCTTATTAAATATTTTAACAATCACCATACTGTGAAGGACCTGTGTACCTTTAAGCTACAAATACAGTAAATGCCATTAACATCATCAAGCTAAAGGGCAAAGCTCTTTACTTTACAAAATGCCAAAGGGGTTTGACTCAGGCTACAGAACCTAGGAGGGAGGGCCAGACTTTCCTGGCAGAGCTAACCCATAGTGAGGACTGTTGCTCAAACTGTGTCATTGTCCCTGCCAGGCACATGACCCTCGTGCTGGCTGTTGGAGATGCAGTTATTAATGGCTAAACCTGGCAGGAGACTTGTCACACCCAGGCACAGGGGTAGGCAGTCTTCTCTTTTTTGCTAACTCAGGAGGTAACTTGCACTGATCTTAACCTAATGCCTTCCTTCCACACCTTCCACAGCTTGGTACTTGGCAAGGCAGGCACAGGACAGACTTGGCAACCTGCTTTCCACCACAAAAGCACAGCACTTCCCAACAGACATCTCCATAAGTGGAGGCAGGATTTGTCCCTTGAGATACTTCTGAGTAAATAATAATATCACTGTTTTCATCCGTGAGAATAAACACTGGGTTTTGTCTCCTAATGACTGTTTCTGTTTTATTGCTACTTCCCACCAGGAAGTTGACTGCTAACATAATTAGCAGATGATTGCACGGGGGAGGCTGAAATCTTTAACAGCTGTTTTAAGGCATTCTGCACCAAATCTTCTATGCTGCAGAACATTTACAGCTCCTGAATGGCATTCTCTCCAATGACACAGATTATGGGACCATGGAGTGAAGGCCTTCAGGAAGGACTTAACTTGCTCATTTACTTTTAAAAAAAGGTGAAGAATCCACATTTAAAGCATTTAGTGGATTAGTATAAGCATCTGGGCATAAGCATCTGGGCATACTCTGTCAGAATTCAGATAAGATAAAGATCACCTTTAATTGCAAAGTCTAGAAACTGAATGTATAGCACAGAAATGGTTAGCAGATTTATTTTACAACTTTACTTTCTATAAAAGAAAGTGCAGACATTTCCAAGTGATCTATTTCTTTGTTACAGGATAAAGGGGAGACAACATTAATCAATGTTACCATTTGTTGTAGAAGAGTCATTCTGAAAGAAAGGCATAGTGCAGCACAGGGCTTACTATTATAAAATAAATAGTCTTAATCATTGAATGTGATAGAATAATATTCATAAAATTAGGAGGGAAAAAACTGCTTTTGCTCCCCCTGGAGTATTATAGAGTCTGCCAGATGTAAAGTAGTATGTGTCAAGTTGTAGATGGAAAAATAAGAGTTTTAGCAATAAGTCTATAATTAAGTAATGATTGAAGTACCAAGTACATTTACAAACTGCACATCATGTTGTCCCAGAGGAGAAAAACTGCTTGGTCTGTGAGAGTTTTCAAGATGAGACACTTATATGGTTTGTGCAGTGTAAAACTTCTGCTGGGATATACTACCAAAGTCTTCTTTGGACAGATCCAGTCATAACAGCACTGAAATGTTACTCTTTTCTTTCTGTGTCCTTCCCCAATTCCACACTGTGCTGGTCCAAGTGGAATATAGAAACATATAAACAATGTATTTTGGCCTCTGTTGTTGTTGCAAGGAATATGGTAAAACACAAATTAGAATGAGGCTGATGGCACTGCCTTCTACAAAGCACTACTTCCTCTCCCTTACACACAGGTATTTTATCTCCAACAGGGACCATCTTAAGATAAATTTAGAAGGATGGTGAGTATGGAGATATATTTATGGAGTTTATTTATCTGGGACTGCACTCCTAAACCTGCCACAAGAGTGTAAACTCTGGCCTCTTGGTGTGGCAAATGCAGCAGTTTTACAAACATCCATATTTTTCTTTAATCTCTTTTTTTAAGCAGTGAGAAAGGGATTGGCCTGTACATGCAGCAAGTTTTTTCAGGGTTTAGGGCAACTCAAACTCTCCAACTACTACTATGCAGGGTCTCACTGCAGATATGGAAACACTTGCTCTTAGAGAATTAAGACTGTTAAGATCTTGAACAATTTCAATCAAAATCAAGCTTTTACAATAGAGTTTAGGCTTCTAAATCTCTTTATGGGTTTTAAAAATGTAGTTACAAGGGCAAATCAAGATAAATTGGACAATATCTGCTCAAGTCCTTTTATTTGTAGCCTGTTAAATGAAAGAATTCCTGTAAGTTAACATGTTTTCTAAAATGAGGAGGCCAAATTTACTAAAGTGTTTCTTGAAGGAAAGAGGAGGATTATTTTGAAGAAACTGTAATAGAATTTTCTTTTGAGGAAATTATAATAGAATTTTTATCCAAGTTGAATCTAGACTCAGTTATTTTAAATCACTTGAATCAGAAATGTGTGGGCTTTTCATCCCCTTTTAGTTTAACAATCTCAGGTGATTTCCAAAAGGAAAGGCAAAGGGAGGGCTTTACTCACTAATTCACACCATGACAAATGACTGTTAAAGTGCCTTCTGAGATTTACAGTGGGGAGCTGTTCCTTGAAAGTCACCAGTCAACATGACAGCCAGCAGGACGCAATTGTCCAAGTGATGTGTGGAGGTGTTGCGTATTATATGAACCTCCTTCCCCTCCAGATAGGTGGTAATGTGCATTTATGCAGAAAGCACACCAGAATGGAAGGCTGATTTTAATTTAATCTTATAAGTACTCAGGGTAAGAACAGTTCTTTCACAAAGGTAAAATTTAGCTCTATAGTTTTAAAATTAAAGTATATAACGTAGCAAAATGACTCAAATTTTAATCTCAATACAGGAGCAGGATTTGAAATTAATATCCAGTACCAGTTAGTGTTCTTGTTATATATATATACAGAATAGAAAAAAATTTACAGAATTGGAAAATGTAAATTTTTGTTCCACGACTGAAATTGTAAAAATATCTTGCAGCAGCACATAGAAAAGTTATGAAATCTGATGCTTTGAAGATGGGGGTTGGACTACCCACAAGTTATCTGTTCGTATTGTTTCCTTGGACACTCCAACTGCCAAACCATTCCTAGGCACTGCACAGTTCAAGACATTTTTGTCAGAGCAGGCAGAGAAGAATTTGAACAGGTCACCAGAACAAGCAGTCACGCTTCAGTGGTGGGAAACATTCCTGGCTTGCTAGAATTCACTAAAACAAATGCAGTTTTTATATCTTCATAAGCTTCTAAAGAAAGGATTAAATGTCTGGACATAAATGGTTTAAGAAATGTGAGGTAAACTGTGCTCTGCGAGATACTAAAGACCTTAATAAAAAGGCAGTGATGTGGACAGAATGTAAATGCTTTTTAATTTTGAATTAGAATACTTTCTTTACATCTCTAGCATGCTGTGGTTTGGCTGTTTTGAAGCAAGTGTTAACTATTTATGTACACAAAAACCTCTTCATTGTAGCTTTCCCAAACTTACATGGGAACCTAAAATAAACATCCTCTTTTCTCCCCTCCTCTGAAGCAAATTATTATTATTTAACTTTGAACATGTCACCTCTTCACCAGGTAGGGTATTTTCTATTTTTATTTGTGTTGCTCTTCAACACAGCTGGTAAGAATAAATACTGATGATCAGTAGGATTATGAAACATTTCATTACATAGTTTACTGTTCCAATCACAATTTAGTGAAACCTGGCTGAATTAACAGGTGAATAACTTGTGCTAATCACTGAGTTCCCCCTTGATTTCTCCTCACTTCTCAGCAGCCAAACTAAAATGTAAACTGCTTTATGAGGGTCAATAAACATCTCAGAATATCCAGCAAATCAAAACAGTCTGTTTCATTTTCAGATACTTTCAGTAATGAAAGCAAAATGTAAGATTCACAAAGGGATATTAGCGATATTTACAAAACTAGTGAGAAAGTCAATGATCCAATCTTCTCCTTACCCTCAGCCCAGCACCTGGGATATTTACATGGCCAGAGGAAACCTGATCCACTGCCCTACTTGCCACAGAATTCACCCACTTGACACACAGACATGCTCTAGCTGGGCTGATCTTTTACATGCTGCCTTGTAGAAGTGTTTTCCATATAAAATGAGTGTAGTGTAAGCATCAAGCTTCATCTCCACGGCTTTCAAAGGGAACCAGGTCCTTTGAAAATCTAGCTTTTCAAAAACCAAAACTAGTTTTAACATCCTTTTTTTGAAAAAAAACCACTCAGCAAATTCAAGAATGCCAATAAATTATTCAAGTAGATTTCTTACTGAACAAAATCATTTGTCGAAGATTCACTATGTTCTTCTGCACACAGCAACTTCTTTTATGAAAAATAATATACAATCCAATTTGGCGGTTTCTGGAAGATGACAGCCCAGAACCCATCTGTTACTGAAGCCAACTGCAAGGCTGGCTATGAATCTAAGCTATGAAAGCAGAATTTCTTGGGGGAGGGGACAGAAATGCAAAAGCAGTGAGGTGGATGTTACCACATTGAAGAAATGCAGGTAAGGAATGGATCATGAACTAGATAGCAAAAAAAAAAAGAAAAGTCTGAGTGAAGCGCCACTATAGGAGAAGTCCTCAAGAAAAAAAAAAGATTAGAAATCTGTCTCCAAACAGGTAGAGATCTAAGAACAAAGTTCCTGAATGAGAATCCTATTACAATCAACTAAGCATTTTAGCACACGTGCATTTTATAAATTCACAGGAACATTTAAAAGAAATAGGCGATCAAACCCTTGTCCTAAAGAAACATTAACAATTAAGGTTTCAAAATTGAACTATGATTGTGTCGGAAACGTATCTTTCAACAAAAAGAGGAGAGGTCACATAATTTCCATCCTATTTATTATTAAATACTACCATATGACAGATAATGGTGAACCATGCTATTAAAACTGTGATTTGGCGACACAGAGTCCTGGGTGGGTTGGGGCAGATGAGAGGAATAATTCCATCTCCTCTCCACTCTAAAGAACCAACAAGCTTCAGAAAACAAGGAGACGGCCCCTATCAGCAAAAAGCCAGCATTTTTCCAGAAAGAGCATAATGGAAGGAGAAAAGAGATCCCCCATGGATGAACAGACTGGGAAGATCAAAACAAGAATGGAACTAAGACAAGACACAGAGTTTGGCTGGTAACAGACCTGAAGTTCACACAGAAGATCACACAGATGGAAAGCCCTTAGCATACATCACACTGCCAGAGTTGAGAGCAAGTGGAATTAAGAAGTTGCAGTGAACTGGAAATAGGCAGAAAATTATTTGCAGCATCTCAGCCAAAGGCCAGTAACTAAAATGAATTATCTTGACCATGTGCTATAAGGCTACTTCAACTGTGTTTCAGTATTCAGATATTTCATTCATGGTTAACATCCACTCAACTGAAGAGGTTACAAGCAACACCTCTAGCAATATCTACATTGCACACTGCTTAGAATGGAATACAAAGGATGTGCTTCAAAACCAGCTAAGAACCATTTACATAAGAGTGCAAAGGAAAGACAATAAAGCAGATAAAAATAATATATACTTGTGTAATACCAATCATTGCAAACTAATAAGGAGCTGACTCAGGGTCCCCATAGGTCTGCAGTCTTTCTCACTCAGTATTTCCTGGAATTATGGCTAATATTCTAAGTATTCCACTTGACACTATTTCTATGCAGAACATGCATGCTTTTTCTATAATGGATAGCAGCAATATTCCAGCAACATAGGAAAGAAGGAATGAAAATTTCAGTATTACACGTGATAGCCTCCAGTTCAGGAAAGTAAGAATGTGGACAGACAAAAGAAAGGTAATACTCAAGGTCTTTATAAGAATGGCTCTAGTTCAGTTACTGGAAAGCTGGTATCCAAAACTACTGCTATGGTAACTTGCAGAGCTGGAGGAGAGAGTGCTGCTATCACAGCCTCATGTAAAACAAAATCTTGCTTGAATTGTGGGGAAACCCCTGCACACCTTCCTGCCACTGTGCAGCAGTGCCCAGCCTCAGCACAGGACAATGCATAAAGATCTAAAAAGCCATTTAAAGTTTTAAATTTCAGATTGTGCCAGAGAGCTTTCTTGTAATGGTTGTTGGAATATTAATGAAATAATTAAAATTGACTCTTAATTTTCCACCAGTTCTTTGCTGCAGTTTTCAAACGGCCACCATGCTCTGGAAGACTTTTATGCTATAATTCTGCTATCAAGATTGTATTAAGGATTATTTATTTTCATTTTTTTAAGTGCACACAGACCTGAAATAGACAATAGCTAAAAGGATGCTCTGGGTTGTGCAGTTACACTATTTGCTGTTTGAGACCAGATCATGCTTCTTCTGTAGAAGGTAACTTCATAAAGTGCAAGTCAAACAACTGGCATCAGGCTTGACAGAAGCTGACAGAAGTTTAAACTAGAGTTGGAAAAAGTGTTAAGCCTCAGAGTGATCCAAAAAGCTATACAAAAAATATTTTGTACATTTTAGCCACCAAAACCCAAAACAAATAAAGTTGTTAAAATAAGAAAGGTTGTGGGGTTTTTTCCTATTCCAGTAGGAAATAAGATGCAGGTGTAAGATGCTAAATCTTCTAAAATCTCAAAGAATACTGTAATCAGAAGTAATGACTACATTACAATACACTTCTAATTTTTTTAAACAGTAAAACCATGCTTTGATAAACATACTATTTAACTCTCCATTATGTAGTTACAATGCTGTCATTTCCAACCAACAGCATTCATTTTTTGTGACTATAATAAGATGTCATTAACCATTTCATACCTCTCTGAATAAACACCATTTGTTTAACTGCTTCAGTGTACAGCATATTCTCCTAAACAAAGGCAATAATTAGTTACATATTTGCGTGATCTTGTGATTATCAATCAATAAGAATCCATCATTCTTTAGGAAAGTGGCAAAAATCTGAACAATGTAGAACAGCATTAAAATCAAAGTTTCTGACTGCCAAGTTAAAGATATACTCTGACAATGCAAATATCTTGAATTAAAAGCTATCCAATGTTGCCGAGTTTGCTTTTCTGTCCTTTGACTACAAGAAAGCGTTGGTACAAAGTGGATATGACACATAATTTTGCAAGGTGGGATCATGTAATAGTCTATTGAGACACAAGGTTGTATGGTCCAGCAGAGTGGAATGATGCTGGTGCTGTTCATAAACACTGTTCATTCAACATTTTGAAACTGAACACACATTCCTGGTTTGCTTGTTTCTTTTAATATAAAGGGCTCCTTGTTTATTATTTTTTAGGACAACATTTGCCTTGAAACAAACAGATCTTTTTCTATCGGGTGTAATTAAAGATGCTGACAGATTTGAAAGAATTCATAAAGGAATAAAATAATGGTAGTTGCGTCCACGCCTAGGATCCCAGCATTAAAAGAAACTGCATGTAAAGAAGCCTGGATACAGGACAGCGAGAGCATCCCGCAATTAGCCTTTGGACAAACGAGAAAAGCATGTTTTGTTTGGGACGTTCCCTCGGTGAACGCTGTCATACGGAGACAATCTCTCACCTGTCCTGCTCCTGCGGTGCCGTGGGGCAGGGAAGAGCTCCGCCGTTCGCGGGAGCGCTCCGGAGGCTGCGGGATGCCCCGCGCTCGGGTCAGGGGCACCGGCCCGGCTGGCCCCGGCTGCGGGCAGGGCGCGGCACCGCAGCCCTCGGCGGCCCTCGCACCCCATGCCCGGCAAAGTTTCCCCCGGGGCTGCGCTCCCGCGGGCGGAGGAGCCCTCCCGGAACGCTGCCCGGCCCCGCGACCCCGCCGGGGACACCGCGCCCCGCGCTCACCTGTCGTCGCTCTGCCAGCCCTGGTCGCCCAGCAGCAAGTCCCGAAAGCGGTACCGCGGCGGCAGCGGCGGCACCTCGCTGTCCAGGTCCACCATCCTGGCAGGAGCGGGAGACAGGGGGCGGGCAGGGAGGGAGGGGNCAACAAAGGGCTGTGCCGCGGCCGGGCCGGCGGCACCGCACCGGGCTGCACCGGGCTCGGCAGCCGCCTCGCCCCCCGAGCAGCTCCCCGCCTCCTCCCCTCCGCCCGGGGCTGCCTCGGGGGTGCTTTTCCGTAGGCCTCGAAACGTGAGAAATGGGTGTTTTACCATAGGTAGCTTCCACACAGCCCCCGTTAGTGACGTTGGGGTCATCTGAGCGCACTGGGGCTTCCACAGCCTCGTCTCCTGCTACGCATTAGCCGGACACACCTGGTCAGCGCCAGCTCCCCTGCAATGCCAGGTGTGAGCGTGCTAAGCATTCGGTCAATTTCTGCGTTTGCTTAATTGGGAACAGCTTAATTGCTGTTGGACGTAGCAGGTGGTGCAGGCCCTGTAAAAAAAACCACTGAGAAGTTGAACTATTCCCGTGGCTGAGATTGGTACATAACGCCTGGAAGTGTGAGGCACTCTAAAAGTATTTTAATTCCATGCTTGACTGATGAAGCACAAAATACCAATATGGTGATTTGATTGAATGCACTGTCACTAAGAGTGAATAATGTTTTTAGATTTGCCCTTAAAGGGTCACTTTAATCTAGACTGTCATACTAATCATCTAATGTTCTACTAAACATTTGTAATAAACAGTTTTAGTAAAAACTGGCATTACTGCATTTTCTGCAGCCTGTCCTGATGTGCTTTCCTCAATTAAGTCTTCACCTAAACTATTCAGTTGTAGCAATCGTTTCCTAGAACGAAGTTGTGCATAATCTTAACGCTGGTTAACATAACCTCATCACAGGTTTGGATTTTGCTAGATCAGGAGCTGAGTGATAAACAAGAATTTATTTCCTAAATGTGATTTAAATACCATATATTTAATAAGGGGCTTGCATGGATTCATAAGGTGTATTGAAGAGTGAACCTTCCATTTTCCATTTAGCTGGGTTTCTGTGTGGCAGGTAAGTTAAGTTAGAAGCTGGTGTGGCACATACAGGATCAGCTCAAGTATGGCAGCCTGGAGTGTATCACATGCCCTGCTGAGAATTGAGCTCTGAGCTCCATGCTGTGATGCAAAGATTTCCTCAGGTAACCAACAGGTAGTTCAGTTCAGGACTCAGATTATCTCCGCTGTTGTTGCAGTCATTGCATCTTTCCTTGCTTCTTTAGCGCAGAGCTCTTAAGCACAGCTTCTGTGATTGCTGCTTCTTGAGAGAGCTGCAATGTGAGTCCCAGGCCCTATAAAACGCTGGGGTCACTGGAGTATGGTGCTTACCCTTTTTCACAGCTTGCTGCACTCAGCATTTACAATGTGCTTCTCAGAAAGCCTTGTTAGGTGAAGCAAAACAGATGCACATATGTGGCAAGAGTTCAAAGGTAACTCGCTCTTTGCTTTGGCTGATATGGGAAATAAATAAAATAGTGAATTATTCTGCATCCATGTTCTTGCCAGTTTTACCATGCTGTGTTCTCAGGTCAGAGCTCTCTAAAAGTCTAATTAAAAAAAAAAAGTCCAGAATCTTTCTTTAGAATATTTGTTACGTGCTGCCCACTTTTTTTTTTTTCTCAGCTGCTCTCCGGTTAAAGGGGCCCTCTCTTGTAAGAAAACGTTGTTTTCTTTCTCTTCCTGCGTGTCTTACATCTTACCAAAATTTGAGGTGGGGTGAAGCCTGTATGTTGTAATGTTTTGTTATAAAAGCAAAGCAGTTAGGCTAAGTGCAGTCCTTTTCTGAAGTCTATGAATCGTAGACTGGTTGGGAAATTAACGGTGTTTCTACTCTCTCTTCTAGCAGCCTCATTAATTTTTCCACCTGAGTTGATTAATTTAACATGTGTTTTCATACTTGAGGAGCTAAGTAGCAGGAGAAGCTTTTGCTCTTTTTCTACCGTGGAAATGCACTTCAGACAGGTAATAGCTGACTGGGAAATGAGCAACCTGGTGAGCAGTTGAGCAGAGCTAATAGAAAACAAACTCATTACTGAGACTATAGTCATGCAATTTATATAGATGCTTAATTCTATGCTCCCAAGTAATATAAACTCTTTCCAATGCAAAATGTGTCTTTACATGTCTGACGGTATGATGCCTGATCACTCTGAAAAGCTCTAAGTATATAAAATTGGGCAGAAAGGGGATTTTAGTTAGCTAAATCCAATATTTTGATTAGTAACTCAAAACACTTGGGAAACTTTTGTCTTCAAGCAGAGGAGATACTGAGTCATCTGCTTGGAGACAGGTGCTCGTAATGAACCATTATACTGGGTCACCGTGCTCAAGCCAGGTGTTCCTTGTTAGGTGTTTGTGTTACAGAAAAGCTGTGAGCCATGCTCTGGAACAAATGTAGGTTTGTACTTTCAGGATGGTTCTGGCCCTGAGACATATCAGAAGCGACTGTGACCCTGACCTGAGGACTGAAAATAGACTTTAATCGGTCTGGTTTTTGTGTTTGCCAAAGTAGGTAGGTACAGGTGGGTAGCTCTAAGTAGTTGACTTTGAAGTCTGAGAGAGAGAGGGGCTTTAAGAACTGTGTAACTGAGTCTATTGCTAGTGGTTGGATTTAAATCCTGGATCATACTGAGGTACAGAAAGAACAAAAAAAAGTATTTAGTTTTTTCTTTTTAGTGTACTGTATTTTGGATGGTATATAGGTAAAACAGATTGAATCAATGGCTTCTGGACTTTTTGAACAATTGCAGTATATGTGGAGGTAAACAGAGATTATTAATATTGTTCTTGATTCAAGATGTTCTGCCCCTCTATCTAAATCTGGTTTATGCAATCTACTGTAATAAAGTAAATCAGATCATTAGGTTAGCTTTTGATATTTTGCTCCAAAAGCTTGCAAGGTTCTCTTTATAATTAATCAGTTTAATTATTGATACTCACTGGGACATTCTTTACTGATGGTATTGATACCTAAAATTATTCAGGTAAAACAAAGCCGAACTTTATTGCAGGGAGTTAAAAGAAGCATCCTGTCCATGATAAACTGCTCCATTTCAGCCTCTGAATGTGTTGCTGGTCCTCAGCATTGAGGTGCTGAAATAGTCCTGCTGGGCACAGTTCTTCCCCCTGTTCCCTCCATTGCTTTTCAAATGTCTACTGTGACTCAGACACTTGTCATCCCTAGTTGATAAGCTTATCATCCCAACCATTGCTTTTATTCTCATAAATAATAGTATGAGGCTGGGGGAAGAAAGAGCACAGGTAAATATAATTTTTTTTTTTAAAAAGGGTGAAGAAGGATGAAGCATTTATGAAGTAAATGCACAGTAAATCCTTTTAAAAGTTCTGTAACACAAGTAGCTTGTATTTATTGTCCTTTCAAGGAAGGTAGTCTGGTATTGTCTGGATGGAATTCGGGTAACTCAGCAGACATGCACAAGACACTTACTGTAAGGAGGAGTCTGGGCTGCAGTGAAAAATGGTCAGTGGGAATTCCTTCT
The DNA here is from genome assembly GCA_013399195.1 of Dicrurus megarhynchus. Classification (NCBI taxonomy): domain Eukaryota; kingdom Metazoa; phylum Chordata; class Aves; order Passeriformes; family Dicruridae; genus Dicrurus; species Dicrurus megarhynchus. Next base: position 3,755,208 of record VXAD01004603.1, on the reverse strand, counting down.
TTGCAGAGTTTGTATGTTTATTTTTTATTTGTCTGTTGGTGTTAGTAAAGGGCTAGGCAGGCTGAAAAGATAATTAAAACTCAAGTTCATTTTGAGTTTTTTTCCCAGGTCTCTCTTTTTTTTTTAATTTTTTTCCCCATAATTAAGTAGCATCTGGGTGTTTATGTTGCTGTTCGAACTGTCACATTTCTGCAAGGTGAGCAGTTCTCACTCCAGTATGTCTGTGTGGCTTTGGGTTTAAGACTAGAACAGGGAACTAGACTACTGATAGTGCTGGAAGTCCATGAAACACTTCTGCACCTTTGGCAGCTAAATAGAATATTTAGGGAGTCAGCATTCAGCGTTCAAAAATTATTTGAGGTTTAGATTAGTAAACTGTATTTCAATAATATTTGATTTACTTTAGTTGCAGTTTCACCTCCAAAGTAGTCTGCAAGGGTGGCGTCTTCTGTAGAAAGAACATCATGACTCTATCTGTTGAAGTGTACCTAGATGGAAATCTGAAGGGTCCTTGCTGATAAATACTCCTTTTATCAGAAAACAGAATTCTAGCATTAAGAAAGGGATACTTCTCAGTTAGAAAACAACATTTTTTTATTTTTTTAAGAATTTGTTACCATCTTTTTTTTTTTTTTTCCCCTGTGGCTTTCAGACCATCAACTGCAAAAGTAATCTCAAATCCAAAGTACAAGTGCCTTATCAGACTATAATTAGGTGTGCTAGACAGAGTCTCAGCATCCTGCAATCTGAATGGATCTGGGAGGTTGAATCAAATCAGTTGCAAAAACTGGTGAGAGGTGTGTTTTGAGGACACTCCCTCTTTACCTACCTTGGTACAGAACTGTTATTTAGTGATGTGGAGTGTAGGACTAAAGACTACATCAGTGAATGTCCGAATGGATTTAAGCTCTTTGACTGCAATTTTGAATTTTTAAAACAACTGCACACTGATAATCCTTAGTAATGGACCTTGGCCAGGATGCCAAAGGGGGCATTGAGTTGGAGGAGGGCAAAATGACCTGGAAGTTATATAGCCTTTGGTTTACCTTTACCCAGTATTTGTGCTTCTTGAGGCTGATGGAAATCAAAGGGACGTTGCTGAGCAGTGCAACATTTGTAGAGCCCCCAGCACTGTGAGATTGTACTTTTAGACCTTTACCTCCACAATATCTTGTTCTTGCACGTTTTCTTCGTGTAATCTAAAATACAATTTCTTAGGCCCATTCTGTGTGTCTGTTACTGTTGAGTAAGGGCAGCCTGCTTTACCTTCTTCATTTTTGTGACCCTGACACCAAATCTGTTAGTTCAAGGAGGAGTTATTTATTTCCATTTCAACTCCAACAACTGCACGGACTCTGCCTTATTCTTTTGTGTCATTTCCTATTAAGATGATTACTTGTCTTGCATTTTCCCTCATAGCTTCTGTTCCCACACATTATAATTTGAAAGCATCATCATTTTCTTACTTCTCCCTTGCTGCAAAGGAATTGTCATTGCGATCCCACTCTTCCCTTTCGCATCCCTTTCTTAAAAAAGACTTGCTAGAGAGTTAGGGCAATGTGAGCTTATTGGGTTTGCCCCTTTTTTTGTTTGCTAGTTTAAGTGTACTTCTGTTACACTTTACTGGAGTCTTGGCTTTCAGGGATAAGGCCTAAAGGTTTTTGATTTATTCTCAATCTTACAGTACATCCTGGGGGTGGGGTCTGAGTATTAGAATAGCATGAAAATGATAGTGTAGCGCAGTAAGTTTCTGCAGAAAGAAATGCTTGTGTCACCTCCCTGCTAGGTAGCTGGGTTGTGTGCTGGACTAGTAACAGGAAGAGTTGATGGTAACTTTAATTATCCTTTGGGAAAGCGCAGCCATGGGGGATGTACTACTGATATGTAATGAAACTTTTAAAAAAAAAATCATAATCAAGTTTTTTACAAGCTCTAGACTGCTCCATGCTGGGTTTTTTTTTTTCTAAAAGGACTATTTATTTCTAAGCAAGTCTTGCTATTCTTACATACCTTTAAATCTTTATTTATCCTATTTACTTTTTATTTTCTGTTTTGCATATCTCTTTCTTTTATTGTCTGATATACTTTCCAGTGTGCAATGCTACAATGTTTGGAATCGTTTCAACTTCCGGGGAAAAAGTGTTGTTGGAGTCCTCCTATCTTTCCACTAGATGCCTGTTTTTTTAAATGGCTGTGCAGTAGCAGACTGTTCTGCTGGCATGAAAGGTTTGATAGTGATTCAGAAACAGTAACAGACTGAAATAGCCCAAAGTGAGAACAGAGTTTTAAGGTCACTGTAAAGCTGCAAGGCTAGGACAGAAAGCGAAATGAGGGATTTCAAATTTGATAATTCCTCTGAAAGCATTATAAAAAAAAAAAAAGAGGCAGTTTCATGTATCTAATTAAACTGAAATGTTGGTAGGTAGAGAGCATGTTTTCCATAGCCTGGTGGGCAGAACTCTGCACTGCAAGCACGATCCTTAGAGAGTTGTTTCAGACACGGCGCATCCGATCTGACCTGATCCTTTTATTCTTCTGTGCTAAGCCAGCACAGCACAGATCCAAAAAGGGACAGCAAATGCGTCAGGGCCACCCAGGATCCTGGTGTGCCCCGGCCCTCTGGCATCTGTGGTGACCTGGAAAGGAGCTGTGGGAACAAGAGAAGAGCAGCACTGCATCCTGGGAGAGCAGGCTGGTGGGAAACGCTGATAACCTGGGAATTGCCTTCCAGTAAAGCTTCACTTGGCTGCGAGTAGGAGGACTTACTTCATTTAAAAGTAGGGTTACTGACAGCTGCTTTTATATAGGAGGAGAACATCTTTTTTTGCAAAGAACACCTTTTCAAGTAATTTTCACTTCACTTTTGAGTACAGAGCACCAAGGCAGGAGAATGAGGTGGTACTTAAACACAAGTAGTCAGAAGTGGGTTTCTATTACTTTTAGAATTGGACACGATATATCTCCTGTCATTGCTGCAAAACGCTGCCTGAGCACTTGCTGTTGTCTAATTTACCTTAGAAGAAGCTGAAGGAATATTCCTAAAGAATTTCTAATATTGTGTTTCTGTTTGCAAGGGTGCTCCCATGACCCATTCTTGGTAAAATGACCTGAACAGCAACAGCTGATAAGACAGGAATGCAAGTTCAAGCATCCAAACCTGTCTGAGAGTGCCTGTGCCACAGCTGATCCTGTTAAAGGGGATGACAAACCACTAGGGAGTTACCAGGTGAGTTCTGAAATAAGGGAAGGGCCAATTTGGAAAGAAATGTATGGGACAGATGAAATTGTAACAGGAGGGAAAGCAGTGGGAATGGAGCAAGTGGTCAAAAACAGAAGAGGTGGGTTTGACACTTTTTGCTGTATGTTCATCCCCTGTCATCAAACATTTTGTGTGGACATGCCAGCAGCCTTCATCCATCTCTGGCAGTGACTGGGCAGGTGCAACAGGCAGGGACTCACAGCTGGGGCTGTGGTGCTTCCTCCCTGCTGTGTGCATTAGCAGGTTGTGAGGAGCGGCACAGTACACACAGTAAGTGCCCACATCTCCTACAGGGGTATGTGTGAGAGGGAAATTGTGTGTATAACTGTGGGTGCACAGCTTTGTGTGCATGACTAGAACTTTGGGGGATTAGTGAAGAAAGGTTCTTTATTTGTTAGCATTTTGTTTAACAGTGTATTGCCCATACTGAACCTGAAAGTATATGCCACCGATTGCCAGTTAATTGTGTTCTATTAATAAATCAATAAGCCAATTTGATTATGATTTGGTTTAAACTGAGCAGTTTAAGTAAGTAAAAGTAAACTGAGCAGTTTTTTCCTGTCACAACCTTAGGTTGTGATTGTAGCTATTACATGATGTGTTAGTGTAATTATGAGTCACAGAAGTTGTTTGCCAGTGTGAGGAGAGACGTATGTTGAGGATGCAAAGATAATCTCACTATTAATACAGTGGGATAGGACATTTTCATGACAATTGTTGGGCAAAGCAGTGGCTGGTGCTAGAATTCTGTGTGCTCTAATGAGGTCATTAAACTCAAGTGTGACAGCAAGCATGCTGTTAGAACATGCTGGAATTATACTGATCAGAGATGCTATTTCAGCTGTGGCTAATTAAGCTACCATTACTAGTCATCATTAGTCCGCTATGGAATACATTGACTTCCTCAGATCTGTTTTCCTAACACAAAATGGCTTCCAAACACTGTTCTCAAAATTAATCAGGTTTGAACCAACACTCTGAACTTTGATGTTAAGCCTCCATGTTGAGTAAGGAACTAATAAAAACCTGAGTAGATTATTCTGACCTCACACTGACTCTGCTTTGTGGAGGAGTTTTGGACAAGATAACTTCCAACCTGTCCTTTCCTATGATCTCACACCTTGACATGCAGTTTTGCTTGTACAGGGAATATGTGGTGATATTTTGGCAGTCTGGCTGTGTCCACAGCGGTATTTTGAGTGCAGTCACACCAGTTCTGAAAGCAGTAGCTCTGCTTCCTTTGATAAAATCCAGCTGTCTTTGGTTGCATAACCACTTAGATGTTTCTGCCTTTCTCACAAGTAGGAGGTAAATTCTAGAAATAGGTTCTTTTCTCCTTGCCTTAGAAGTCCTGAGGCATGATTTTTCTGTGTGCTCTGTTTTGTTAGAGGCTGGAGGTGGCTAAACCAAGTGAGACACAGTTAAAGACATTAGATTTTGCATTGATAACCCATGGAAGAGGTGAGGAAGGGAAGAAAGTTTAAGCTCCTGATTCTATTTCCATTTGGCTAGGGTAAGTTTAATCAACACCTTGAGAAGATCACAAACCCAGGACTGGAAAGGACCAAGTCTGGTCCCTTGCTTTGTGATTGAAGATGGTTTCTTCGTACAGGCCTGTGTTATGCCTATACAAATATTGCTTCAAAACTTCACCAGCTGAGGTGAGTCTTCTAATTTTCAGCTTAAATTTATACATAGACATTTTATATCTATCTGGTTTTGCATACTGATGTTATCTTTTAGCTTAAATAGTTCTAGCAATGCCTGTATTTATAGAGAGCACTCAGGAAATTTATGGTACCATTTCAATTCCAGTTCTGGTTCAGCCACACCTGAAAGTATCTTTGACTGTGTTTCAAGCCCATAATTATTTTACAAGTTTAATAATCCAAAAGCAGTTTGAGAAAACCTGAACCAGTTTGAGCTTCATGACATCAGAAGATTTAATACTTAAAACTGGAGAAAATGCAACTTTGACAGGTGCATGAAATATCCACTTGCTGATAAGGCATGCACCAGTAACTGCAAACTGGATGCAGATCGATCATCACAGGGTCATGGAGCAGGGTGAGAGTTCATTCTCCACATGAGTCATTTGTCAAGGGAAAGGGAGAGACATTATGCTCTCTGAAGTCATTCCCATAGGAGAAACAGCTGAATGCCAGTTTTACTAAGACCATTTCTTACAACTGGTGATGGAAAACACAGCCCAAAGTTAAAAAAAAAATATTCCACCTGCATTTTAAGAAGAGAAAAAATTTTAACTGCTGTTGGTTTGAGATCTGTTCTGTAGACACTTGTTTTTATCCTATAGCAGTACACTAATGAAGCTAGTGATTTTTAAATATATGTTATATGGGGTTTTGGGAACATATACAAGGTGGATCTGTGTGTATTCCCTGCCAGTCAGACATCACCACTGGAGGGCATCTGGCCTGTAGCTGGTTTATGTCCATCTCCTGTGAGCACTTTATAGTGTTACATTTTTTCCCCCTAATTCTCAGTCTCAAATAATTCTCTTCCTATGATCTACATTTCCACTGAAGAGCACTTGTAAAGCCAAGACATTTCATGAAACTATTAGACTGTATGACTGTTGCTTACATGAACCCATGAGAAGTTCCTTTGTTAGGCATATAGTTCTTTTTGCAAAATTTTGTATTTTTCTTTGGAAAGCTCATTATCTGTCTTACCATCCATTCAAACCTTCTCTATCTTATCATTTCTCATGTGATACTGAAGTGCTTCAGCATCACCTGGGTTTATTTGATGAGGAATTTGACCAAATACATTTCCTTTGCTCTGGGTAGTTGGTGTTCTTCTATAAGAACCAGTGAGTGACCCCTAAGTCAGTCTGTATTTTTGCCTGCTTTTTATTTTGATTGTTTGCAACATACATCTTGAATTATATGTGTAGAGCAGTTCATTTCTACACACACTTAAGATGAATTTGTTTTCTAACTAAGCATACAATACACAAGGTATTGCAAAATAATTTATTTGTACAATGTTTAGATATCAAAAGACATAAACTTATATGAGCATGGAAGGGCTAAATATGGGGGAAAAAAGTGTGATGTCAAAACAAGCAGACCACAGGGAAAGGAATGTGTCGACCTAAATTGCCAGGCATTTGTTTATTTATTCATTTAGCAAGGTTTAGAGAGGGGGTTTAAAAAAAAGAAACACTTGTGTGTTGCAAGAGCTTTAGGGGAAGTGACTGCTGAAATCAGAGTATAAATGTTTTGCAAGGTCAGTCCCTGGACCAGTTAAGTAAAAAAGGAGTGGAAATAACACAAAGTAATAAAAAAAAGTAGGCTACATTACTGGATGTGTTTGCTGAGTTTTTGAATCTCTGGGATGTCATTCCTGGGCTATGCAGCTCTGCTCTTGTGTTGGATGCATTGTGCTGCACAAAGAGGTAAGCTTTAACTCCTGTCTTAAAGTGTATGTGAAGATGGTAACTAAAGCAATTTGTAAAGGCATTGTAGCTTTTTTTCCATGAACTTCTGACAACAATAATTGACATTTCTTCTGGCAGCATTTAGCACCTTTAGTGTAGGATTACACTAGTGTAGGATTACTTTCACCTATTTATTTGGATAACTACTGCTGTTATTAATCTGTTGCCCAACTTTTTTAACGGTTGGTATCACTGCAAACTAGAGTCAGACAACTAATTTTCTATTCATTATGTTTGCTAATTATTCTAATATCTAAAACCAGGAAGCAACTGGTAGATTAAAATAGAAACGCACATTTATGGAGTGTTTTGTTTCTGTCTGGAATAATCTGAGAGATGGTCTGAGAAAGATGAATTATTACTACATTGACTGTAAAGCTTCTAATATATCTACTGACTGACTGGTTTTAGTCTAGGAAATGAGGTAAATAGATACAGGTATGCTTTTTTTCAAGTTTAAAGAGGTAGGTAGTATTCTGTGTATCTTTTCAGAAGCCTCTGATGTTTTCTGTTTCTCTGTTCGATGTATTTTTCTTGATTTGAGTTTATATTATTTAGTGTATCCTTAGTAATTTAATTTGTTTGCTTTCTGAGTTTCTTTGCATAGAGTGTTGTGCAGAGGGTGCTGTGTGGTTTTGAGCTCGTGTGTCTTTGCTTGGTTCAGGTTGGTTTTAATTTTAGATGAATATTATGAAGACCTTATTAATCAAAGCAATCCAATAATGGATTTTACTTTGAAAAATTGAAAAATCAGGAAATTAAAGGAATGTCCTTTCTTAAGGAAATATATATACTGCCTCAAAGCAACTAATAGTCTAATTTGTTCGCAAAGACATGCAGAAAAGTCCTGGAATTTGAAATGAAAGTTTGCCTGAATTTTCACTTTGTTTTCACAATGCTTTCTTTAGGTCAGGGAGATTGGAAAGGAATGTGAATGTAGCAAAATCTGATTTATCCAGGACAACTATTACCATGGGTCATGCAAGGTTCTTATTTAAGCTCCATGCTGAAAGTCTGTGTGAGTTTTTCTGAGAGCTGTTTTTGCACAAGGACAGAAAACCACTTGTACCTGGATTTGTTATTGTGCTTGTGCTTTGAAGAAGCTGCTACCAGCATTTTGTTGGCAAAAAAGCAGCTTGAGCTATTTCTGACTGAGGTCAAGTCCCATGTAAATACTGAATGAGTAATTCCAGCTCTCCTGGTCTGTCACTAAAGAATTTGAAGGTATTCGTTTAGTGCAGACTTTCTAATATAGAAATAAAACCTTCCAGTACTGGTGAGTGCATGATGGAATTAACATAGTTTTGAAGTACAGATTTCTTCACCTCAAGCCACTAAGAAACTAAAAAAACCTCCCAGTAATTAGCTGTAGTCAGAAATATGTGTAAACATATATATATATATGGGCACACACATACTCTGACGCTTGATGGTAACACATAGTTTGACATCAGAGCAGGAGTGGGGAAGTGTTGAGATAAAACCCAGCAGGACCCAACACATCTTAGTAATGATGAAGAGACTAAGGAGATTCTTTCATTTTCGGGGATTTTTTTAATGTAAGCAAGGAGGAGTTGAGAGGCTGCGTTCTGCACAACAGACAATAAAAATGTGATAAAATTCAGAGGGAGGAATAGAGAAGCTTTCCCTGTACCAAATAACCTATTTTTTAAATTATAGATTTCAGTGTGCACTCTCAGCTTGCAAACTGAAAGTGCTAATTCAAACAAGGTCTAATTAAAAATATGTGGAGTTAGAAACATTCTCTTTCTCACCATTACAAAGAACTTTTTGGGTAAACTAACCATTTGAAAGACTAGCCTAGAGGATTCTTGTTCATTTTGCTTATTCCTACATTTTGCAAAAAATGTTGTTAGAATTTGAATCTGTCTTAGTCTAGCTAAAAAAAGTCCCTCCTACGTTTTTTATAGTAGCCTAGTACCCTCTAGTGCACAGAAACAATAATTTTTATTCAGAAGTAATCATTCATAGGAGGGAGAATACTTAACAAGGTAATTGGAAAAAATGTTAATGAGTGGGCATGCTCTTCCTTTAGCACCTTAGCAGTATTGTCAAAGCTTGTCTAATTCTTCTGGCTACTTAAAAGAGCCAAACTAAAGTTATTAGAGCTCACAATTAACACTATTTTCTTTATATTCTCAAAATGCCATACAGAACACTTAAAATTGTACCATTTTTTCTCATAACAAATCTTTTTTTCGGTTTTTAAAAAAATGTATAAAATTATGCCTCTAATTTGGTTGGTACACCCCTGACTGAAATACAAACAGTGACTTCTCAAGGGTATGTGTTTGTAAAAATCAAGTAAAACTCACTTTCCACACAAAGTGAGCAGATTAAGTACACTTTCTTCCACATCAGCTACTTAATGTGTGGTTGTGATCTCTGCAGTGCAGTTCAGTGAGCTGTAACTCCACGTCCTTCACATGAGGAAAGATCCTAAATATTTTTCCCATAGTCCTATTTCCAGACAGCACCTGGACAACCCATAGGAAGCTAAACTGGGGAGAGGACATGGGTGCCATGTCTCTGCTGAGTAATGAATCTACTCACCAAGGCATTTCTTTCTCTGGTGGAAATTTCTTCTTCCATTTACTTTCTATACAGAGATTTCATTCCTTTTCCAAGGCTTCATTTCCCGGGGCTTGTTTTATTTATTCTTGATGAATGCTCACCTTTCATGTTCAGATGGAAAACAGAGTTCATTGCATTTACTTAGCTAGGCTGTTCAGACTCTGTTACTCTGGGTGAAGCCTCAGCTTCCAAAACAAGTACATTTCAGTCACCCAAGCACCGAAAATTAGTCACTGACATTAGGTTAGTTATTTCTTGACAAAATCATTTAGTTTTTCATTAACAGCTTCCCAACTTTTGCTTCTTTCCCCTTTAGTCTGACTTTTCTCGTTCTCAAGCTGTTGAGGAACTTCTTAATAAAATTGATTCGGGTTCATTTGTTGTATGAACAAGTTCATATGGACTTGGCTGTACATTTCATGTGCACTGAAGAAGGCCCAGAAAGGAGCTTTTGGGCAAGGACTCTATCATATTGAGCTAATAAGAAATACCAGACACCACCATCCGCTCCCCAAACTGAAACAAAATGCTTGGAAGCTAAAAGTCAGAGTGAATACCAGAATTAATTATATTGTGTAACAAGTAACTTGTAAGTAAGGAACAAGAGGAAATAAGTTTTGGAATATCAGGTGATCTGAGCCTGGAGAGGAAGTTTAGCCAATGCAAAGGTGAGAGAAGGTTTGGCAGAACTTAATCAAATGACAGATGAAATAATGTTAGTAGAGGTAGTGGTGGCTGGAGGAGAAAATAGTTTGAAGAGAAACTACAGAGTGCACAGAGTTGTTCTCTGTGGCAGTGGAAGGTCAGGCCTGGAGCAGCTCCTGCAGATGGAAGGGTAGGAGGTGTCTGCGGCTGGAACCAGGGCACTGATCTCCTCTCAGGCTTTGTAACTAAAATCTCTTTCATGAATCATCACTGTCCTGGGTGGTTTCTTGGCACCTGGCTGTTCCTATATCCTTCTAAATGTCTATTCACGTTCCCATAAAAGGTGGATCCTTGGCAGTTTCCTATTTTGTGCTGATTCAGTAGAAAACACATGCTGGTTTTCACAAATGGCCCCAGGATTTCTTGCTACGTTTCCTATTGCAAAATTTTTTTGGTGTTTGTAGCATATGCTTCAGTCACCAATGTTTTTAATTTTTAGCTTGTGAAGAACCTCCTCCTAGGAGGGTAAAAGAAGTACCTTCTAAAAGATGGGACAACCCCCCCTATCCACATGGGACTCAAGCATCATACAATTGTCGGCCTGGATATGTAAAGATTGGACGAGTTGCGTTTCAGTGCGTCGATGGAACGTGGAAGCAGCTGCCCCCAGTGACAGAATGCAGAAGTGAGTATTTATGCAAAATACCTGCAGACATTTGATCTGGCAGATCACATTTCTTGCCAATGATGCCAATGTGAAATTGTAGCTTCGCCTGTATATTACTTGTTTCTGCACTCTTTAAAATATCACCCTAAAATGTATGTGTACATAATGGAACTTTAAGTTCCTTTTCTCCAGATTAAAGGGTTGGTTTTTTTCTTCACAGAAGATCTTAGTCTAGGCAAGCCTTATGAACCCAATTTACATTACTAAAATCGGTTACTAAGTTCGTAGAAGCTTGCTTTCAAAATCTTTTAGTCTAAGCAGGATAAAGCACAAACCTAGCTTCTAAATGTGAGTCAAGAGACAGTTTATTCAACTAGTTCTATGAAAGATATCATTTCTTGGAAGTGGGAAATTATTTTTCCCTGCCTTTTCTTTCAAGCTGTAATTCACAATTAGGATGAGAGCTGCTCTTTATTATGTCTAGCATACTGTGCTAAGAGTTTACAAGTGTGTCACACCCTCATACAGAATTCATTAGTGAGGAAATTGAAGTTCATTATCATTAGCCAGCAGATACTTCTTTTCTGTAATAAATGAGCTTTAAACACAAAGGAGTTTTAGGAACAGGGGGTTATTCTTGTGTATCTAACATACAAAATTTTTACTGGTAGAGTATAAATATTTGATTTGATAATATAAATGTAAGTCCTGAGTGTCATTCAAACAGAGGTGGATACACACCATGAGTAAGAATTTACAAGTTGCTAATAGTTTTTTTTACATTTTTTACTTAGTCTCAGTGTTTAGATTTCTTTGTGTACCTAGTCGGCGAACACAGACCGGTACAAACTTTGGTGTAGTTTGTAACATGTTTTAGCAAATGCTGCCACCCAGTGACCAGCTGCTGCCACTGGCAAGGAGCATGTGGAGAGAGAGGAAGGGGGTGCTCTGCCGCAGGCTGAGGGAACACGGTCCCTTGGCAGGACAGAAGACAGAAACATTGGTAATGAATTCCCATTTTCTCTGAATCCCACTGGAGCGGGTTTAGGGCCTACTCAAACACATCTTTCTTGGTAAAAATGTAGGATGTTTGTATGCCCCAAGAATTAAATTGCCTGCCTTGACAAGAACCAGGAAAGATTTCTGCTGAGGAGAGGTAACAGGCTTCAGCCATGCAGTTTGTTTTGCAGTTCATATTATAACACCAGAAGGGGATGAGTGAGAGGGGAGGGTGTGTTTATCTTTGCCACTCTTTTGGGAATGCAAGGCAAAGAGTTAGGGCTGGGCCCTAAGGAAAGCCCTGTGGGGAGCTTTGGGCAGCAAGCAGTAAGGACCAAAATATCTTCTATGGCTTTAGATCACCCCATTTCACTCAGCACCAGATTGAGGAAATTCCATTTCAAATCATGGATAGATGCTCTAGTGGAGGCTTTAGACCAGATTATGTCACAAGTTGTATGAAAATTGCCATAAATTTGTCATAAGACTGAATATGAGTTCAGCCTTTTTAAAGGAATAAAACTTCCTAATTTGTTTTTTGGGGTTTTTTGTTGGTATGTTGGTTTTGTCTTGTTTTTTTAAATAAGCGTACTCCAGTATGTTGTCATTGAAATCTTTGAAAATAGTGATAGAAAGGAGAGGTTAATCAAACTTATGCTGAATATTTCTGAATTTTTGAAAGACTCCAAAGACCTATACTCACTACTAATCACTGGACAGTGCTCTTTCACACTTTTGCCTTCCTATGTATGGTGTAAGTAAGGCTTTTTCCTTTTTTTTTTTCTGTTATTAATCAGATAAGCCCTGCGGACATCCTGGAGACACTGAGTTTGGTTTCTTTGAACTTACCAGTGGAAGTGAATTTGTGTTTGGTGCCAGAGTTGAGTACAGATGTAATGATGGGTAATACTTGTTTAATTCAATATATGGGAATTAACATAAGGTGTTAATTAAAGTGTTAGTTACAGATTTGTTCTCTGTAATGCAGCTGTGTCTTACTAATATTTAATGCTTGTTTATGTGTTGTAAAAAATGTTTGAAGGAAGACATTTCTGGCAGACTCACTAACATGTCTTCACTGAATGCTTGAAAGAAACTCTTCTCTCTTCCTCCTCTATTCGTCTTCTCCAGTGGAAAATGCAGCAAGTCAAATACATGGTATTGTGCCTGTGACTGGATATGTTCCTCTTGAAAAGCAAATCAGCTTTGGTACAGTGGTTTAGCCATGCTTTTGCAGTTGTTATGTTACTGGAATCCAGTCTGAGTTCCACAAAGAGAATTCCAAAATCAATATTCTCCCTAATCCTTTCAGTTCCTCACCATCATTTCAGAGTAGCTGTCCTTCCTCTTGTTATGTAGCTAAAGCTTGCTATCTCTGTAATGAAGAAGGCTTCTTACTTATACCTTCCTACTCTCTGATTTTATTTTATATTTTCCCATATGCAATTAGAAGAAATCAAATAGGGAACGTGCAAGTAAAAAAACTACTCAGTGTTGTCACATTTTGGTTATTCTGTGCTAGAACACCTGAAGCCGTCTTTCTTTGCTTCAAAAACAGCAGCACTGTTGTTTCTGTCACATAATGAAACTGTATTTTAGCATTTTTTACTTTTTATTTGGTAAGATACCAGATGCTCAGCCTAAGAAATTACCGTGAGTGTCAGGCAGATGGATGGAGCAATGACATCCCTCACTGTGAAGGTAAATGGAGTTTGACATTTAATTCTCTATCAAATTGTCTTTTTATCTGTCTGATACTATCTAGAATAGTCCGTGATTGCTTTACTAGTATTAATTCACATATGTTTAAATTCAAGTTAAGCAACAGTGAAGCTCTTACAGTGACTGCTCAGCCATTTTAGTCCAACAATCTGTTGTTAGAAACCCTTCATGAAGTGGAGTCCTGTCACTTCCAGACTGGCTTAAAGCTCTGCCTCACCTAAAAGCCCTGATAGAGTAGCTGCCTGCAAAACATGGTTGCAAATGACATTTGGGATGATGAGTTTCAAACCAGTGTGAAGGCATGTGTGTTTTTAGCTACTTTCCTCCTCCATCCTTGTGAACATCCTAAGCATTAAGATTTTGTTAAGGTCTCCCTATTGGCATACTGTCGAAGACATTCAGTAAGCAAGAGCAAGGGGGACGCAGACATCAAGCCTTAATAGACTGGATGGCTCAGATGATGGTTTTAGAAACCTTTCCACCAGTTTCAAACCTGTATGATCATGAAAATAAGGTTCCTGTTCTTCACAGAGATAATTTTTAACTGCTCTATTTTAACATGTGTGGGCAGCAGTGACATTTTTCTTTAGGTTAAGCATTTGATGTCAGGAAAGGGTCTCTAAGAACAAATGAAAGTAGATATCTTGTCTAGAGTTTGTTGTCTAAGTTTTGATATTTCCTTGGATTTAGATACTTCGCGTTTAGTCTATTGGATTTTGAGTGCCCTCACACTTAGGTATTGAGGTCTGTCTGCACCATATGGAGCAAGGGTTTCCAACAGTTTTTGTCATGTGTCACCAAAATACTTCAGTTTCAAAGTCCTCCTAAGTTATTTCTGTCATGGTTGAGTTTTCACTGGAATATGATTGCCTGTGAAAGAAAGTATTTGTATAATGTCCTAAATGCGAGGAACCCAGGAGACAGTATATGAGCTCATAGAAAAGGCAGTTGACTTTAAAGATGTCAGAGAGAAAAACAAAAGCCACTTTTGTACCTGCTCAAATGATATCTATGTGAACATTTAGGAATGAGCTTTGATAGTCATTTCCCTCCTTAATAAGAAATATCTGATGACATAGGTTAATTCTTTTTTTTCTGCAGGAACAAAACTGGGAGGTGCAAGAGGTCTAAATTAATGTCTGACACTATGTTTGTTTACTTTAGTAATATAATTGCTCTGATATCCTTAACTAGAATTTTAGTTAATAGCTGAACTGTTGTAGGCAGTCTGAAATGCAGCACTTTTCCGGATACCTGTCCATAGCAAACTGAGTTTGGCACAGCTCTAAACAAAGTCAACTGGTTTTGACAAATTTTAGTGGTGTCAGTCAAGGCTCATCCTTAGAATGCAGGATCCTAGGATAATTGAGATTATCATCTAAATAACCTAATTCAGTGAGGTCATCTAATTCAGTGGATGCTCTGTCTTTAGCCTTCAAGGGCAGAGAACGATGAGAGCGGGCCTAAAAGCTTCTTCCTATGTCACTCTGTCTTTTTGCTTAGGGCTTTGTACTACATTTGCTGCAAATGATATCTAAATGGAGTAAAGTATATTTTTTAAATGTGTAAGGAAATTACAGTGATTCTGTATTTTAACTTTTTTGTGTATCAGCTTATTTTACAGAACAGACCTAAAAATGACTTTTTTTTTCCTTTCCTTATTTTGTTTTTTCAGTGATAAAGTGTTTACCTGTACAAGAACCTGAAAATGGAAGGATAATTGTGACTGGTGCATTTGAGCTAGGCCAAGAATATTCCTTTGGCCAGGTTGTAACTTTTGAATGTAATGCAAAACACAAGCTTATTGGAGCTAAAGAAATCGTTTGCTCTGCTAATGGAAAATGGAGTAGCGATGTGCCTCAGTGCACAGGTAAAAAGGACACTGTTTACTGTGTTTCATTAAGAAGCTTCATTCTCACAGACTCCTAAATACAGGCTACCATATGGGAAGCTACAAAGTTTTCACTTCACATCAATTAAGCACAGTTTGTCTGTAAACAATCTCCATTGCATATATGAAGAAGTAGGATAAGAAAGAGAAATATAATAATATTGGATACTAATGTAATCATAATAGACCATCTGCTTGTTCCACATTTTTCCTACAAGCTGTATGTTCTGCCAGGCTGCAGTCAAATTCTGTGATATGTCTGCATAAGAGTCAACCTCTTCAGTGTTGATTTAACCAAAGTAATCAGAAGCAACTTTGAATCTGTGTGAACCAAGTTTAATAAACAAGTAGGATTTTAATTCTTTGGGTATATAGAATACCAGAAAAAAATCATGCTGGATTTTTCTTTCCTGATATTAATGTGTTTGGAAAAGTTAGAAGGTTCGTATTTTGTTTTTACTGAACAACAGAATCAGTGAGATGGTGTGGGACCTCTGAAGGCCCCTCAAAGCAATTAGCT